>CM031692.1:9621183-10117262 GCA_006182925.3 Reinhardtius hippoglossoides
AAATATATAAAAATTGGGAAAAACTCGATTTTATTTTACTTTAGGGGAAATTTACAAACCCGCACATTTCTTTTATTCTGTAATTTCATATTTTTTTTCTTTTTTTTTCCCTGTCAAAAATGCCCAAAATTTAAAAAAGGGGACAAAATTTTTAAAAATTTGGTTTGTCCTCCCTTGGGGTGAGGATTTTCGGTTTTACTCCTTAGTTTTTTTTCTTTTGGGAAAAAGGCCCGAACCAAACATCGTCTTCCTAAAGCACATAGTTTAAAAATTCTTTTTCTCCATCATCAGGATCCAGGGTTGGGGGGCCGCAGCTTCCAATTCCTGGATCTGAAAACGAAAGGGCCCAGGGATTTTCCGGGGAAGAACCCAATTTCAGTCACAGTTAGATGAGCCCCTTTAATGTCTTTAATGTGTTTAAAAAAGGGAAAGGGGAAAAGAAGCCCCTTTGTGATTTGTCCCCCACTTTCTAAAACCTATAGGCATAACAAAAGCAGGCCAAGCCCAAGTCTGGCCCGGGCCCTCTAACTATAAGTTTTAAAATCGAAAAGGAAATTTTTTTAAAAGCTTACTCAAATATGGGAAAAGGGTGTTTGCCTCTCGAACGGAAACTGGGAGATGATTCAGCAGGAGAGGAGCTTCATAGCTGAAAGCTCTGGCTCCTACTCTACTTTTAGAGACTTTAGGGACGACAAGTAAGCCTGAATTCTGGGAGGGCAGTGCTCTAGTGGGTTGATATGATACTATGAGCTTTTTAAGGTATGATGGTGCCATATTGTTAAGGGCCTTGTAGGTGAGGAGAAGAATTTGTTATTCTATTCTAGATTTAACCAGAAGCCAGTGTAGTGAAGCTAATACTGGAGAAATGTGATCTCTTTTCAGGTTCTTTTCAGGACACGTGCTGCAGCACTTTGGACAAGCTGCAGAGTCTTTAACGACTGACAAGCCTGATAATAAGGAATCAAGTCTGTGTAACAAAGGCGTGGATTTGTTTTTCTGCATCTTTGTGAGACAGGACATGTCTGATTTTTGAGATGTTACGTAAGAGAAAGAAGGCGGTCCTAGAAATTAGTTTTAAGTGAGAATTAAAGGACAAATCGGGATCAAAGATAACTCCCAGATACCTGACTGTTTCACTGGAAGCAAGGGTACTATCATCTAGAGCAGCTATATCACTAGATAATGCATTTCTATGGTGTTTAGAGCCGAGTATAAATTGCATCATTAATTTCTGCTCTTTGGCACGTGAGCCCGCCAATTGCCGGGTCGCCGTGTTTGCTTCCTCCTCCGTTCACCGGTGCAGAATCACACGTGGTGTGACCGGCTCGTGATGCCCGCTGGCCACTGTTGGTGTGTGAGCGTGGTGCTCTCCTCTCCCTCATGTGTCCGCACAGACGCAGTATGATCGGAACCGTGGGACAGGTTTGCTCAGCCCGTAATTGATGACAGAAACACTGCTGTTTTGCCTACCTTCGCTGTTTTGCCTCCCTTGGATGCTTTGGCTACGTTGGATGCTTTGCCTACCTTCGCTGTTTTGCCTACCTTCGCTGTTTTGCCTACCTTCGCTGTTTTGCCTACCTTCGCTGTTTTGCCTCCCTTGGATGCTTTGCCTACGTTGGATGCTTTGCCTACCTTCGCTGTTTTGCCTACCTTCGCTGTTTTGCCTACCTTCGCTGTTTTGCCTCCCTTGGATGCTTTGCCTACGTTGGATGCTTTGCCTACCTTCGCTGTTTTGCCTACCTTCACTGTTTTGCCTCCCTTGGATGCTTTGCCTACGTTGGATGCTTTGCCTACCTTCGCTGTTTTGCCTACCTTCGCTGTTTTGCCTCCCTTGGATGCTTTGCCTACGTTGGATGCTTTGCCTACCTTCGCTGTTTTGCCTCCCTTGGATGCTTTGCCTACCTTCGCTGTTTTGCCTACCTTCACTGTTTTGCCTCCCTTGGATGCTTTGCCTACGTTGGATGCTTTGCCTACCTTCGCTGTTTTGCCTACCTTCACTGTTTTTCCTCCCTTGGATGCTTTGCCTACGTTGGATGCTTTGCCTACCTTCACTGTTTTGCCTACCTTCACTGTTTTTCCTCCCTTCGCTGTTTTGCCTACCTTCACTGTTTTGCCTACCTTCACTGTTTTTCCTCCCTTCGCTGTTTTGCTTACCTTCGCTGTTTTGCTTACCTTTGCTGTTTTGCCTCGTTCAAGTTGTTTTGCTTAAGCTGCTTTCGCTCAGGTGATTGTCGCCTCGCTGCTTTTGATTCTTTGCTCACACCGCTTGGCTTTGCTCGGCTCACCTGCATCGCCTGCATGCGTGGGCTGCTTCACCTTCACAGCGTGGAGACCTTGACATAGCTACACAGCCGGCTAAGCCTTTGGGTCCCTTTTAGCTTGGGTCACATGTTAAATGTTTGAGTGGACTGTGGGGTTACCTCCCTTCTTTTGACCTGAATTGTTTGAGTTCCTCATTATTTGAATTGTTTATTCCCTTTATTTAGCTTGTGATCATTTCTTTATTTCATTGAATCAATATTAACTCCTTTTCATTTGAGATTTCTTTTTTATGTTCCATTTTGGGGAACGGATATCATTGGAGTTTCGGTTTAATTCATTTAAATATATTAATTGATTATCAAACCTAATATAGCTGTGTCAAGTGCCTGCCCCATTGCCACGGCTGATTTTGTTTAATTAGGGTAGAGTAGAGAGATTTGGGCCTTGGTTTAATTATTTTGTAACCTGATGGCTGCCAACCCCATAGGTTTTTGGTATATTGTGTTTATTGGTACATTGGTTAATTTCTTTTGCCTGTTACCCTACTGACTGTGTTCCCTTATCCCTTTCAGTCGCTGAGAGCCGAAGGTGGTGCTGGTGTCCCGGGTGGTGGTCTCCCCCTTTGTGTGCTTGCTCCCCCTGGTTTGATTTTCTTCACAACCTATGTGTGCGATTGGTCTTCACGTGTGACAGGGGGGGGAGTTGTGTTTTGGTTTTTGGGATCCCTCCTCCCTCGTCGACCCATCCCCCCATTGGTAAGCCTCAGCTCCTGATTAGGACCCCCTTTCCCCACATCCCTGTGTGACTGGATTTTACTGCCTTTTAAGACATGCTATTTTTGTAATAAAAATAATTATATTTTTGTTAAAAAGAACCACGTCTCTTGCCTCAGTGTAATGAACTGAATGCCTTGGAACAGGTATTACTAAATCTAAATAATTCTTCAGGTGAAATTCCTGAGGTGGCGTTGTCTGGCTGTTGATTACTTGATAAGGTATTATTTCTAACTAGCATTAAGCTTCCAAATGTGCCTTATCCCACTCTGATCGCCACAATCTGGTTGGGTTAATTTTTATTAGGTTTTTGTGTGGAATTCTCCCTCTGTTAATTTGGGTCTTTGATCTCTGACCTTCATTTTAACGCTACCGCTGTGACAAAATCCACCCAGCAACAGAGAACCTGAGATCGTGACGGACTGCAACTGCAACACCAGCAAATGGACAAATCACATGCAAAATAAGAATACATCACAACAACTACTATCACTAAAAAAACGTAAATAATAACTATTTTATTTTTATAGCACGTATAACTTGTGAACAATAGTCAACAAAGCAGCAGTAAAAGCATACGTCCTTATGTCAACACTATGCTGTAATTGTTACCATTGAAACTTTGTTTTCCACCAACATTCAGGATGGAAGCAAAATATATTCAACATCTATTAAAAACAATGAAAAGAAATCACATTGATGGAGGAATTCTGCCCTTGTCATGAGGCTTTGGAACAGTTAGATTTTTGGTTGTGTTTTGGGTATTTACCTGTGTTTTCCTTGTGTTTGGATTTGGTTTTGACTACCAGGTTACCAAAAATGTGTTTGTCTGACTGAAGACTATTTATAAAAACTTGAATCTTGTCAATTCTGTTTTGCTTACAATAAAAAATTTGTAATATCATCTGAGTTTTCTCGTATTCACTTTACTCAGCTACAATTGTTCATTTGCCGTAATTTACTGTCACACAAGACGAACCTTCCAACATTCACGTCGATGGATTGCACCTGTACTTTTCTCACAGGACAAAAGAAGGAAGTGTACCATGGCACTATGCAAAGTAAACTAACTGTAAACAGATTGTTATCATCTTAGGTATCGCAGGATTTCTGATCGATGTGTCACCAATCTGTCACGTCAGTAGCTTCTCTCACATTTGAATATATAAAGGCCCAGATAGAAGTCGACTGTCACAGAAGAAGAGAGGTTTGCAGTCACTCACATGTGAACTGAGCTGAATCTAAGAGAAAAGAAACTGTTCGTCAGAAAAAGAAGGGAATCAATTTCATCTTGTACCGATCTATATTGGGGTAAGTACAAGTTTAGAACTTTTTGTACACTTTCTAAATTCATCATCAGTGTGTGTGTATTGAATGTTTGTGCGATTATTTATTATTCTCATTTTGTTTAATGTTTAATTAATGAGCCAAAGATGTAACATGTATTTGATTATAAATAAGAAACATTATTACATATGATCTAATACTTTAAATGATAGTAATTGAATTAAATGTTTAAACAATTTTTTAAACAGTAGTAGTTCTTCTAGAATTTTCTTGGGTCCAATTGCTCAAGAACAGATCAGCCTGGTTAATGCTTGTGAACACTTGTTATTGTGTGAGGAAAAAGGTGGAGCAAGTTTGTCAGGCAGGATTTTAAATTTCATTGCGTTGTTGCTTTTGTGTTACATTTGCTGAGTTGAGATTAAACAAAAAAAATGTTTTTTTTTAATTGTTCAGGGATGTTAAGGTCTTTCCGCCAAATAAATAATACTCTTTATTAATGAATTGTAAAATTTATGGAAATCTTCCAAAGGAATTTGTTTAAAATAGCAGTTAACATTTCAGAGTCTCAATTATACTTAAAAAGTGAAAAGTTGAGTTGGTTTTGATGGTGTGGATCAAAATAAGATTTTTAAAAGTTTAATTCAGAATATTGCAAAAATAGTCAAGATGTTTTTGATGGTGTATAAACTCATTCAACAGTTTCATCAGAGACAAGGTAATACATCTCTGAGGGTCAACTAATCCAACTGTGGAACAAAATCTCTTCACATTCTGCATCTATCTTGTTTGATTTTGCAGATTGCATTGACAGGATGGGGACCAGAAAGATCAAATCAGTTTTCCTGATTCTAACAGGTAAGATAAATAAGCTTGAACTGATTGACTTCAGATTGTCTTGAAATGAATAAGAATAAAGTCTGTGATGATCAATACGACGTGACTTTAGTAAGAGAACTTGGTAGAAACTTTATCTAATATCTTACACAAGAAAATATTAAATCACATTAACATATACAGATTATAAGGTGATAAGGTGACACTTACCACAGTTTATTTTGTAAGTTCATTTATTTGTTCACCAGTTAAGCACAAATCTTGTATTTTAGTTCTTTACGGATTTATCCAAACCACAAGCCAACAAGTTACAACAACACCAACCCCTACAATAACTACAACTACAACCCCAACTACAACAACTACACCAACTCCAACAACTCCAACACCCAACTCCAACAACAACTACAACACCAACCCCTACAACAACTACAACACCAACCACTACAACAACTACAACACCAGCCCCTACAACAACTACAACAACGACCCCGACTCCAACAACAACACCAGCCCCTACAACAACTACAACAACGACCCCAACTCCAACAACAACTACAACACCAGCCCCTACAACTACAACAACGCCCCCGACTCCAACAACAACGACACCAACAACTACAACTACAACAACGACCCCGACTCCAACAACAACTACAACAACAACCCCGACTCCAACAACAACTACAACACCAGCCCCTACAACAACTACAACAACGACCCCGACAACAACTCCAACAACTCCAACAACAACACCGACAACAACTCCAACAACTCCAACAACAAGTCCAACAACAACACCGACAACAACTCCAACAACAACAAGTCCAACAACAAGTCAAACAACAACACCGACAACAACAACTCCGACAACAACTCCAACAACAACACCGACAACAACAACACCGACAACAACACCGACAACAACTCCGACAACAACTCCGACAACAACTCCGACAACAACACCGACATCAACTCCAACAACAACCCCGACAACAACAACTCCAACTACAACACCGACAACAACTCCACAACTCAAACAACAACCCCGACAACAACTCCAACAACAACACCGACAACAACAACTCCAACAACAACCACACATCACAACACTCGACAACAACTCCAACAACAACACCGACAACAACTCCACAACAACCCGACAACAACTCCAACAACAACACCCGACAACAACTCCGACAACAACAACAACACCGACAACAACTCCAACAACTCCAACAACAACTCCAACAACAACACCGACAACAACTCCAACAACAACCCCGACAACAACTCCAACAACAACACCGACAACAACTCCAACAACAACCCAACAACAACACCGACAACAACTCCACAACAACACCGACAACAACTCACAACAACTCCAACAACAACCCACAACAACACAACCGACAACAACTCCAACAACAACTCCACAACAACACCCAACTACAACACCGACAACACTCCAACAACAACACCGACAACAACAACACCACAACAACTCCAAACAACTCCAACAACAACACCGACAACAACTCCAACAACAACCCGACAACAACTCCAACAACAACACCGACAACAACTCCAACAACAACTCCGACAACAACTCCGACAACAACACCGACAACAACTCCAACAACTCCAACAACAACTCCAACAACAACACCGACAACAACTCCAACAACAACACCGACAACAACTCCAACAACAAACACAACCAACCCAACAACAACACCGACAACAACTCCAACAACAACAACTCCAACAACAACTCCAACAACAACACCGACAACAACTCCAACAACAACTCCAACAACAACAACTCCAACTACAACACTGACAACAACTCCAACTACAACACTGACAACAACTCCGACAACAACTCCAACAACAACCCTGACAACAACACCGACAACAACACCAACAACAACTCCAACAACAACACCGACAACAACTCCGACAACAACACCGACAACACTCCAACAACAAACAACTCCAACAACAACACCGACAACAACTGCAACAACTTCGACAACAACACCAACAACAACACCGACAACAACACCAACAACAACACCGACAACAACTCCAACACACCCAACACAACACAACAACCACAACCCGACAACACACACTCTCCAACAACAACTCCAACAACAACACCGACAACAACTCCAACAACAACACCGACAAACACTCCAACAACAACACCGACAACAACTCCAACAACAACACCGACAACAACTCCAACAACAACTCCAACAACAACACCGACAACAACTCCAACAACACCGACAACAACTGTGGCTCCTCCACCTATTTTCACTGTCTCAGTGGGCTTGCCTAATGAGCCATTTACTGACGAACTCAAAAACCGACAAAGCCCTAAATTCAAAGAGCTTGAACAAAAACTCGTAGGGCCGGTGAGTACACTTTCATATTCTATATATTATTTATGAACTGTGTCAGTTTTGCCCATTAATTACATTTTACAGTAGAAACCAGTTGTGATGATTCATTTCCACCACAATATCAATTTATTCCTTAATTTTGTTCATGAAAATTGTTTGAAATCTTCCCAGCGTCTAAGTGTCTTCTTTTTTTGCAGTGCAACACAATATACAAGAAAAGATTTGGTAAAAACTTCGACAAGTGCAGTGTGAAACAGTTCAGGTAAAAACATATTTCTTACTTTACTAATATTGTTTAAACTCATGGTTACTGACTCACTGTGTTGATAGTTTCATGTACAAATTACACGTTTGGATTAATCTACACTCAGGAAATATTATTATTAATACTTGTTTGGTTTCCTGACGTAGGCAACGAACAACTAGAGCAAATGGAGTTGATGCAGATTTGGAGATTCTGTTCAGTACGAATTCTACCACTTCAGAACTCCCAGAGAATGGTGCTGTTGCTGAAACATTAGTATCAGCTGTAAATAATCCCAACAGCACCTTCAACGTGACGATAGATTCCAGCACAATCACTGTACTAGGTAAGTAAATTCAACATCTATCTCACAGCATGACACAACTGACTTTTTGTTACTCCCCCAGCCAAGTTCATCATCTAGTACATACTACTGCAGTCATCTGAGCACCAATCTGTCCAATTATCCTCAAATGAGCTGTGGTTGGCTGCAGTGTTGGTGCATTGATATTAAACTACCACAAAAGTGAATCGTCCAGTATGTTCCTGTTATTTCATGGGGTCTTACAAAGATAGTAATATGCAGCCACATGCTGCACAGGGCATGTACACTGTTGTCTTTCAGATGATCTCCTCATGTACTTTGCCTTTGAGCACTAGCAGAACTGTTTCCTCTGCAGAGAAGCGTTGTCTCTTACTACTTATGGAAAAACTGATTATAACAGTAATCCACCAATGTTTAAAGGGCTTTTAATAGGTGACACTATGATTGCTGTATTGCCTGTTATGACAAAAATTAAGAACCATGTGTCTGATGCAGCAAAAAAAATTCTGTTAAAGTGACAGTGGATTTGGAAACAACAGTAATGCACCTGCACCACGTGCTTCAGACCAAGTGTTAAGCTTGTTAGAATGGAGCCACTCATCAGCGACGCTCTCATCAGTCCTAAATACATGTGAAAAAAATCTCACCAGAAGTAGCCATTGGCTCTCTAAAATGTAGCTGAAAGTTGCTAGATTGCGTAATGACGTAACATGTGAAGTAGATACGTTAATTTGCATACGTCGCGCTGCCGACCGGCGTCCTATTCTCTTGCAGGTTTGATATTTTGTTTGGTACCTGATTCTTTTTTGGTGTAGTGTGGGTGTGGAAAACGGTGGGTGATTAAGGTGGTTTCTGTTGTTTAAAATTTTTTGGGGGTCTTTAATTTTTATCATTGAACCATAACTGTTTGACCCTTTTGTGAAAGAGCTCTTCTCAGCTGAACATTAACTTGATGACGGTTCCCATAGAGTCTTTTGACTTCGGGCCCTCTGTTCATGTAAGAAATTTATTTTTTAGGAGACTAGGGAAGTGTTGAAAGAAGTCGATATAAATATAGTGACAAAGTCGTTAAATTGGGAGCACTGTGTGAAATACCATGTGCCACTGATCTGGTGTTAAATGAGTCACATTCAAAATTGTGTTTCTATTCAAGACAATGAGGTAAAATAAAGATTTATTAGGACAACTTAAAGATTTTCAGTTCTGTACAGTTGAAATCAACCTATCAACAGTGCCTGTGTGTGTGTGGCACATTCAATAGTCTTTGCTTCCTTTTATCCATCTAAAATGCTTCGTTCTGTAATGTCTTTGTTATTAACTCTGATTCTTACAACAGCAGGAGATGTACATATTGATTTATCATTTACACTTCTAAAAAATGTGTTATAGAAGTACAGTTCAATAACTGCCAACAACCTACAACTGCAGCAACACACTACAACGCAACAACACTACAACAAACAAATAACTGCAGCAACACTACTACACAACTACAATGCAGCAACAACAACACTCACAAACTCGCAGCAACAACACACGAGCTACAACAACCAACGCCAACAATGCATCACTGGCAACAACAACGCGAACACAGCTCAAAACTACAACTGCGCACAACCTTGCCTCACACAAAGCAGGTTTTCAGTCTGTGGGAAACATTCACAACCGACTTGTTGGATCCATCATCTGCTGCTTTTAAAGGAAGAGCTGCTACCATAAAGGATCAGGTAAGCCTCTTCTCAAAATAAAACCTGTGGCTTCACATTATTGTGTTTTCTATTTTAGTATTTTTTTTTGTCAAGGGGACAAAAATAGAACAAGTAAAAGTACGTTGAGCATAAAACAAGTCGATTTTTTCAAATACCATGTGTTTTCTGTTTCTGCAGCTTGAACCTCCATACAAAAAGCAATTCCCCTCTTCCTTCCGTTCCTTGGAAGTGGTGAATTCAGGTAATTTGTGAACATATTGTTACATTTTCAGGATTGCAGCCTAAATCTGATAATTCATTCAACATTTATTTGTTTCTCCTCCTGCAGAATGGATCAGTCTTCACTACTATGAATCTCGTCTTCAGCGGCGCTGTTCCTAACAACACTGCGATTGCAAATGTTTCGCTAAATGCAAACACCAGCTTCGACATTGAAGCCAGCTCCGTCACCGTGGTTAGCATAGGTAAGAAATACTGAGTGCTGCTTGTTTGGAAAACTTCACAGGCTGAAAAAGTATTCATCAAACTAATGTTTTGATGTAAGAACCATGTGTCTGATGCAGCAAACATTTTTCTGTTAAACAAGTGACAGTGGATTTGGAATCAACAGTAATGCACCTGCACCACGTGCTTCAGACCAAGTGTTAAGCTTGTTAGAATGGAGCCACTCATCAGCGACGCTCTCATCAGTCCTAAATACATGTGAAAAAAATCTCACCAGAAGTAGCCATTGGCTCTCTAAAATGTAGCTGAAAGTCGCTAGATTGCGTAATGACGTAACATGTGACATAGATACGTTTAATTTGCATAAGTCGCGCTGCCGACCGGTGTCCTATTCTCTTGCAGGTTTGATATTTTGTTCGGTACTTGATTCTTGTTTTGATTGAGTGTGGGTGGGGGAAACGGGTGGGGATGATTTCTGTTGTTTTAAATTTTTTGGGGGTCTTTATTTTTATCATTGAACCATAACTGATCAACCCTTTTCTATGAAAGAGCTCTTCTCAGCTGACCAACATTAACTTGTGACGCGTTCCCATAGAGTCTTTTGACTTCGGGCCACTCTGTTCATGTGGAACAGCTGATGAGAACTCATCAACACAGAACATCACAAATCAGTGAACCCAATTCATCTGTTGCTCAACAACCAAAATGGATATTGCCAACATAGCGGAAAGTCACCAGATTTGTTTCTAGAAATATTTTTAGTGGCTAGGGAAGGTGAAAGGTCGATAAATATAGTGACAAAGTCGTTAAATTGGGAGCACTGTGTGAAATACCATGTGCCACTGATCCTGGTGTTAAATGAGTCACATTCAAAATTGTGTTTCTATTCAAGACAATGAGGTAAAATAAAGATTTATTAGGACAACTTAAAGATTTTCAGTTCTGTACAGTTGAAATCAACCTATCAACAGTGCCTGTGTGTGTGTGGCAGCATTCAATAGTCTTTGCTTCCTTTTATCCATCTAAAATGCTTGTTCTGTAATGTCTTTGTTATTAACTCTGATTCTTACAACAGCAGGAGATGTACATATTGATTTATTCATTTACACTTCTAAAAAATGTGTTATAGAAGGTCCAGTTGCAACTACAACTGCAGCAACAACAACCGCTTCCATCACAACAAAGCAAGTGGTTTTCAGGTCTGTTCTGGAAACATTCACAACCGACTTGTTGGATCCATCATCTGCTGCTTTTAAAGGAAGAGCTGCTACCATAAAGGCTGAGGTAAGCCTCTTCTCAAAATAAAACCTGTGGCTTCACATTATTGCGTTTTCTATTTTAGTATTTTTTTTTGTCAAGGAGACAAAAGTAGAACAAGTAAAAGTACGTTGAGCATAAAACAAGTCGATTTTTTCAAATACCATGTGTTTTCTGTTTCTGCAGCTTGAACCTCCATACAAAAAGCAATTCCCCTCTTCCTTCCGTTCCTTGGAAGTGGTGAAATTCAGGTAATTTGTCAACATATTGTTACATTTTCAGGATTGCAGCCTAAATCTGATATTTCATTCAACATTTATTTGTTTCTCCTCCTGCAGCAATGGATCAATCTACAATACTTTGGATTTCGTCTTCAGCGGCGCTGTTCCTAACAACACTGCGATTGCAAATGTTTTGCTGAATGCAGCTTCAGTAGTCAAAGGCTTCGACATTGAAGGCAGCTCCGTCACCGTGGATGGCATAGGTAAGAGATACTGAGTGCTGCTATTTTGGAAATCTTCACAGGCTGAAAAAGTATTTATCAAACTAATGTTTTGATGTATTTTCTCCTCATTTACAGCTTCAAGTGGAGTCAGTCAACAGATCAGTCTCGTCACTGCATCCTGTCTGGTGCTGTTGTCATGGCTACTGTCAAGCCAGCAATAGCATCTGTGCTGATTTCCTCATGAATTCCCACGAGAACAAGAACGACATCTCTGGAATGAAAAAGGACTTTATCGTCAGCAAAATTGTGTTGATTAAGGAGAAACTGGATTATGTGTCTGAGTCCAAAGCGTTAATAAAAGCATCACTGATGTTGACAAAAAAATTATTTTATACAAAAAACATTTCCCAGCAAAGTCTATAACTAATAACTAGGATTGGTTAGAGGCAGTTAGGTTCGGTTAATAGTTTCAGTCAGGTTTTAGAGATTTACACAGTAGAGAAACTGTCCCCCTCACGTTCAGCAATGACTGCCTTGAACAATCGACAGGGATTTAAGAGCCATCTCAATTATTTTTTGTGGCAAAAATCTCAATTAGTTGGTTTTATTCCTATATCTTTTACAAAGAACCTGCTCAGGGTAATCATACCTCATCAACAACTCACATTACCTGTGGTGTACTGCAAGGCTAAATTTTAGGTCCAATTTTATTCACCATCTACATGTTTTCACTGTCAAATAATCCATCGCCGCAATGTATCTTTTCACTGCTGGGCTGATGACAAACAGACAGACCTTCCTCTGAGATGTGACGACCCCAAAAGCCTTGTTCCTGTTTTAGATTGTCTCAGTTATTTCCACAGTTGGAGGGCACAACATTTTCTTGTCCCCCAAACACAAACATCACCCTCAAATTTTTTTTTTTTTATAAATGTTTGCTCAACACTCCCATCATATCTATATGATCAATTCTAGGGGTGTGAGGAAGTCGGAGCCTCGATGCCAAACACTAACGTGTTCTACTGTTACAATAAACAATTGAACAGGAGTTGTCTGACTGAACTGTATTTATTAGTGGTATTATATTTTATGCAATTTATTCAACTTTGTGTCGAGATGTACTCAAAATTAAACGTTATTGACATTGTTATTATTATTGTTGTTGTTATTAGTAGTAGTAGTGTTTAATTAATAGGTGGTCTCAGTGATGGATATTTTTCACTATTTGTTCCAAGGCCAACCAATTATTTGGAAGCTTAATTAATCAATCAACCAACCAATGCAATGAACCATTTCACCGAACACTTGTTTATGTTTCTCTGGTCGCTCGATGACCTCGATAGACAGATACTCGCAAACCGGAAGAGGAAAACACATGGATTAGTGTGTTTACAAATCCCGGCATCACCCTGCCACCCAAAGCGGACCAAAGCTATTTGCGTTTGTCCGGTGCTGCTGTTTCGACTCTGCAGACATCGTCCTGGTTATTATGATTATGATCAGATCACGGGCTTGTGTTGAATGCTTCGCCGAGGACTAGAGGTTTTTATCGCGGGCTGCAGCTGGTGTGTGTGGGGGGGGGGGGGGGTTCTGTCGCAGAGTCGGGACACCCACCATCCGCGGAAGTGGGACAAGGGAACAGATGGCGCGTCCAAGCCGGGCTGCAGGGCTGCTGACGATCAGTCAGTAAAATAACAGCCTGTCTTTGCCTGTTTTTCTATTCGCTGCATCTTTCGCGAACTTGACGATGCCACAGTGATTTGGGTGAGAGTGGGGGGGAGCATCGCGGATTCATCGCCATTCATCGATGCGCGCGGCGGACGCGACCCGCAGGCATCAACCTAATCTGCTTGTGACGCGCCTCTGGCCCGGTGAACAATGGTTGACAACCGCTACGCCACGGCCCTGGTCATCGCCTGCGTGCTGAGCGCGCTGGCCACCGTGTACGTGTCGGTGGCCATCGGGACGCAGCACTGGTACCAGTACAGCAGCCCCAGCGTGCGCGGAGAGGCCAACGTGTCCGAGCTGCGCTCCCTGTACGAGGAGTTCATGGACGGGGAGTTTGATGAGAAAACTTACAGCGACACCCTGTTCCGCCTCAACGGCAGCGTGGGCCTCTGGTGGCGGTGCGTGCTCGTCCCTGCCAACGCTCTTTGGCACAAGGAGCCAGGTACGTGGCTCACCTCACATGACACACATCACTTCACCAGAAAGGTGAGGCATCGCTACCAAGTTTTGGAGATGCTCTCATGCAAGCCACACCTCGTTCGTTAAAGAATGCAGGTGTGGCTCATCCTCCAAACAGGTGTAACAGGATTCATAACAGGGGATTTCTGCTGTTGTCAATCCAGTCTGAGCTCAGTCACACCCAACTGTCTTTGAATAAACCCACAGTGAAGAAGGATGTGTGATGAAGCCGGCATAGCAAGACAGTTTCGGCCCAGGTTTGGCCCTCACACCCTGTGGTATGAGCGGTCCACTCCTGTTTGCCAGATCTGAGCCACACTTAAGCCATAGAAATACCATTTGCAAACCAAAGGTGGCCTGAATTAGTTTTGTGCTATTTGGGCCAAAATCACAATTTACCACATGGGCAATTTTAGATTCACATCCAGATTACACTTTACCTAGAGCACCGCATGTTTGCGGAAAAGGGTCCACATTTGTTCTGGGATATTTGGGCCAATTGTATAAGTAGGTAACTTTAGTTTTTTAGCTTTAGTGCCACAAAAGTGCAGCTTCATTAATTGGCCCACATCCGTATGCCATCGGGGAAGATGGCTGAATTTCTAATCTGTGTTCACAGTGGTGAATAAATGAAGTAACTGGATGAGCCTCAGTTGACTTAAATATATGAGTTCATTACAACATGGATCTGTATACAGAGACGATTCTTTGTCTAACGTACAGGCTGACAGTCAAACCCCAAAAACTTGAATAGAAGCATTTCAGATTTAAACCAAATAATGCAGGCATGATAAGTCATTCACAATTTGAAATGCATGCCAGGGTTTGTAAATAACATTTCCCCTGACAACCCAGGTGATTGTCTCATAACAGCCATCACTTTTCTGGAAATACTGGACTAAATTAAGTTGGGTTTTCTTCATGTATTTTAGTCAGTGGATTGTACATTGTGTTCTTCAAAAGAAGCTGAGAAAAATAAAGATTCTTCGCACGTTGTCATATGTATTGTTAGTAAGGGAGTAGTTTATTTAAGAGAAGGACTACTGACAGCACATGACATAACATAAAACATAAAAAGTTCATTAATGTACTGCATCATGCTACGTGTAGTAAACTGTCATGCTCAGATTTTGCTTATTTAAGGGAACAACCTCTTTCAGATGCCAAAATGGAGCTGGAGTGTCGAAGCTTCACTCTGCCTCAGCAGTTCACTCCCAAGTACAAAGAACCAGGAAATCACAACAGTGGAGAGGACATGCTGCGCACCTGTAAGTTCTGTCTCCGCAGCTTTACCCATGTTCAAGTGGTGTTCATTGCTTGAAGCTACTAGATGTAAAAACACTTCACCCACCCCTCCATCGGCATAGTGGTTAGTAGATAATGAGTGAATTTTCATTTTTGGGGGAACTATCCCTTTAATTATGTCCAATATGTGATGCTGAATAATGCACTGTCGCCAATTGGGTCACTGTCGTCTGTCATGCAAAAGAAGGTGGAAAACTGAAGTTACTGTAAAGCCCACTGACTCCATCCTTCCTGTGTCTGTGTGTTTAGACCTGTGGAGGTGCCAGTTTCTGTTGCCACTGGTGTCCCTGGGCTTAGTGGTGTTGGCGGCCCTGACTGGATTCTTTGCCTGCCTCTGCCGAAGCCTCACCCCAACCCTTGTCATCGGAGTGCTTCACCTGCTGGCTGGTAAGACCTGTTCGGTCATTACCTCATAACTGTCGGCTTTTCTCTTTATGCAACCGCAAATAAATTAATTAAGCAACTGAAAGTAGTTTGCCTCGACCTGAACCTGCAGGTCACTTGAGTCCATCAGCAGTGTCACATGAGTGTCACATGAGTCCATCAGCAACATAAAAGCATGTACACAGTTAAATTAATGTCCAAAACCAAATTTTGTATTTTAAGTAATCAAATCACGCATTGACATAAAGGAAATTACAACTGTGGTAAAGAAGGTAACTTATTTCGGAATATTCAAATTGATTTCTGTAAGGTTTTTGAAGTCCATGTTAGCACCACAATAACCAGAAATACAAGTGTTACAGCGTCTTTTCAATGAATTGTTTATGTTGCGTGTTGAGCAACCTTACAAGAATTCTCACCACTTCCAACAACCCAATGCTGAGGTGTGGCAGGCAGTTAAAAAACCTGCTCTCATAACCTGATTTACATGCAGCACACAGAAACTAGCTGGTGAGCACAGCAGAGTTTTCCCTATGAGGATTTCTCAAAATGTCTGATGCGGAAAAAAAGGCTTGTTTGCAGCAATACTTCAAACACCGTGTGTTATTGTTTGATTTGTCCAAAAAATGCGCGTGTGAAATGTCAGGCACAAAAATAAATGTAAGAAGTGTCTCGGTCTGCCCCCTAATGGTTGTGCCCTGCAGGTCTCTGCACCTTAGCCACAGTGTGCTGCTACCTGGCAGGGATGGACCTGCTCCACAGGGTGTCTATGCTCCCCGACAAGGTGGACGGCTCGCTGGGCTGGTCCCTCTACCTGGCTCTCATCTCCTCGCCGCTCCACATGATGGCCGCCGCGCTGCTGGTGTGGGCGGCACGCAGCCACAGTCAGAATTACTACCGCATGACAGCATACCGCGTTGCATAGACTGAGAGCTGTGTGAATTCACCCCGCTCTGACACCAAGATGGAATTTATATGATGATCTCAGAGGAACGGGATTTGGGTCAATCTGTGCACCTCCGATGGATTAAAGTGCATGCACACTACAGTAAAGACCCTATCTGCCGCATTAAAAGATTTGATTTTCATTTTTCTCTTGGAATTGGTTTTAAAAAAGGTCAATCAGAAAGACGTGTATAGCGCTGCACATGCTTGGTTAAGAGTAGATAACTACACGCTCATTTAATTCAATATATATTGCATTCGCATCAGAAAAGTTCTGGATCAAAGGATAGCAGCATTTCATGTCTACAATAGGAAGACTGTCTCTACCAGGTTAATTGCAGACACTAAAAATGCAGTTACTTAAAAACCACGACACGTGTTCTGTGGTCTTACTCCCTGTACAATTAGATCTCGGTAGAAAGCTTCCTTTAAGGATACTTAAAGGTCCAGTGTGTAGCATTTAGTGACATCTAGTGGTGAAGTTTCATGTTACAGCTGAATACCCCTCACCTCACCTTCCCCTTCCAAACATGAGAGAGAACGTGTGGTAGCCTTCAGTTGTTAAAAGGGGTTTAGTTTGTCCAGTTTGGGCCACTGTAAAAAAACATGGCAGCCTCCGTAGAAAGGACCCACTCTGATGTAGATACAAAGTTTTTTAATAGAATTCCGATGATTAAAGACAATTGAAAACATCGCTAGGATTATTTTATATATTTAATTTCTGCCAATAGATCCCTTTCACCTAAATCTTACACACTGGACCTTTTTTAAAGTACACTTAAAGACTCGGGTATGCATATTGAATTCACCTAATTTCACAGATTAGGCATTGCAACAATGCAACGTATAAACAGGTTTTCTGAGATTCCTCCTGGAGAACAGAATGTGACCTACTTTGGAAAAGCACAGCTCTTTAACAGGCTGGTGTGTCTCTGATGGATGTCTGTGAACCAGCGCCTTGTACAAGTTCCTGGCATGTGTATTATGTACTATAGACAGTGTGGTAGTGCTATGACACTGTTTCACTGACCTCTACTGGTTGAAATCTGTTAGACTTCTGCTCACACCCAGGATGAAAACTGGGTGCGGTGAGATTTCTGATGATGTCCTGGACGCATCCTGACTACGCTTCACTGTACCACGACCAATAATTGAAGATATGTATTCTTATGTTGCGTGATAAGACTTTTACCAACCCGGTTAGACACGCAGTCTGGGAATGTGAACAGCGATGAGGTTTACAGTGAGAGACTATCTGTACTATTGTTGTAGTTATGGGTTAAGATTAGGTTAGGTCAAAAGTCAGTTTTATTAAGATTGACTTTCGACTTAATTGACATTTATTTACTTGTGGAAAGGATGAAGGTCACATGGTGTTTTATGGATATTGTTTTGTTCGCTACTTTGAAGTATGATTTTAATGTTTGACTGTTTTTTTTTTTGCTTTTTTTTAGAATATGAAAAATCCCTCATGTACTCAACAGTAAAAGTACTTCTTTGTGTTTTGTGTTCTCGTATGCTCACTGAAATAGGTTTCCATGTCTTTTGTGATTTAGTTAGTGCATATTGTTATTTATTTGATTTATATTTGTTCCTTGATTTATTATTTTTTTTAATCATTTCCTTCTTTCACCATTATGGGGGGAAAAAACAACAAAGTTCAGTAGATAACAGGATCTAAGGGAAATAGTTTCCTGTGAGGCATTATGAATGTACTTTAAATGCCATATTATGATAAGCTACAGTATTCCTTTGCACTTAAATTATTTTTGAACATATCTGAATATTGCTGTAGTGCTTGGTAGTGAATTTCTATTTTTTCACAATGTAAATGTCCCAAAAAATCTAATGCATTTACAGAAAACGCAGCTGTTACTTTTAAAATCATGCTGTAAGTTTCCATTGATATATAGAGTATTAGCGCTCACAAGGTTTTATGGGATAAAGCCTGTGTAATGATGCACGGTGTGTGTTCTCATGTATTCAGCCTTTAAATACAAGATATTCCTCAATCCCTGAATCCACGATAGAGTAAATACTGTATAACAGCTGTATGACTGTGCTTTTGTGAATCTACAGTGAATGTGTCGTCCATCCTCCACCTGAATATTGTGTGTGAGCGTGTGCAATCGTGCACGCACAGCGGTGCACGTTCAAAAGCAACTGCTGTCGTTTCAATAAAAAAAGTTTTTCAAAAATTTATTTCACAGTCACATCAGTGTCATTGGTTTGTAAAAATCCCGTCCTCACTCCTCTTCCGACGCAAATCCCTGTTCGTCAGTTTGCTGCTCCGCCTCCGTCTGCACCCGGATGGCGGGGATCATCACGTGCCTCTTTCTCGCCAGGGAGAGAGCGATGCCCTTCTCGTAATAGGCACATTCGTTGACAAAGAAAGGAAAAAGAGGTTCGATGCCTTTGTATCTCAGTGTTTCACCTGAGAAAGTCTGGAACAGCGCGTCTTCAGGGTGGAGCAGGCAGAAGTCTCGGTCCTGTGTGGGAGGGCAGGGAATTAGATTTATTGTTTGCTGTCAGCCGAGAGTTCTGCTAACAATGGTTCCCAAGAGGTGCTGTGGTTTGAGGAGCAGAGGTCACCAAAGTTGCTAAAACAGTTTTGAGTTACACAGTGCTTTGCAGGATAAAAATAGTAAAAACAAGTTACAATTGAACGTGATAAATGATTAGGAGAAAGCGCACCTATAAAAAAAAACGTGTCTTTAAGATAGATTTAAAAGAGGATAAGGAGTTTGCAGGATGGTTCTCCTCAGAGAGTGACAAAAAAGGCCTGATGGACCGAAAGATAAGATCTTAAAGTCACATTCACTGGAAGCCAATAAAGAGAATTTAAAATCAAAGTAATATGCTCTATTTAAATCGCTTTGATGAGGAGTTTGGCTGCTGCGTTTTGGACGAGCTGTAATTTACGTGGATTCTGTCGGCTCAGGCGGTTGAGGAGAGAATTGAAATGATCTAAATGAGAAGCGGGAATGACAATCTTTTTTCCCTTCAAAGAAAAAAAAGATTTTCTGTTTCCTGTACGTTTCCTGTAAGTAACCAGCTATTTAGGTCAATGTGTCGTAATGGTTGCATCCTCCTCCGTGACTTACTGTCATCAGTATGTCAATCAGCACCTCTGATAAGTAATTGTAAAAGGCACAATGCCAGGTATTTATAAAGAGGCGGATTGTCACGCCATCCATCAACAAGTGCATCATTGTCAGGAACAACCGTGGAACTCAACCGGTTTCTATTCCTGTCATCTACGTGCACACACCTTGAAGTATTTATATATTTTTTTTTTTTTACACTTCATACCTGCACCATCCTTTGGACATTTAAACTTTAGACAACAGAAAACACACAAACACTGTATTTGTCTGTCGCTTCCACATCATTGTCATGGAAGTTTCCTCGATGTTCTGGAAAGAAAAGCTCAGTTTAAATCCCAGTAAACATTAAACAGAAACTCCACACACTATATTTGTTGAACCGTATGTTTTTTCTGAAGATAGATTTCTCATTTTTCCTGCTGTGCACTGAATAAAAGACTCAAGGGTACACTCGGGGTCAATTAATTAATTGCAAGTGCAGCTAGTGATCAGTGTCTTTTGTTCCCTCCACCAAGGAGCTTGTGTTATCACCCTGGTCAGTCAAAACTTGGTGGAAGGATGTGGTATGGGTCAGGATAGAATCCATTATATTTTGGTGTGGATCCAGGAGTTTTTTTTCTCCCACTTCCTTTAAATAATTGATGGATCTCGCTGCAGCTTAATTGAATGTAAGGGGACTGGTTGCCTATGGGCGCAACTGAATGGCATTCTAGTCGTCACTTTTATTAATATTATATCTTATTTGTTACATATTATTACATTCATCTCGTGAAATTCTTCATAACGGCCCGACCGTCATGGTAGGAGTTGTAGTCCCTGGTTAAACGAGTGTTCCGGATGCCTGCAAGTCACCATGTAATTTGTCTGCTATTAATAGGAGCAGATTTAGTGCTTTTACATCATAATTGCTCTTTGGTATGAAGACGTCTTAGAGAACGACGCCGCGCCTTGTTGCAACAAATACTGTAAATAGATTTATGAGCAACAGGCGAGGTAAAGCACTGGATACAATTCATCCCTTTGTTGTTCACAGCACCTTTTAACAAAAACTAACTTTTCCTTGCCACTTTTGTGTTCATGCGATAATGAGGTAATTTATGGTTATTATTTTTATTTGATCCACTCCCTGGTTCATTCGAACTTACGCAATTAGGCAAAGTAGCTTTCAAATCGGACAAAGGCCCGTCTGTTTATAAAATCCTGCAGCTACAAATACGCTTCAGGCTGTACCTGGAGTTGTGGGTGAATGGCGGCTGTGATGTCGTGAGTATGGCCGTCTCTTGGGTAGTCGATGTGTTTAACCATGGTGAACACGTCCACGAATCCTCCTTCAAAAGTAGTACCTGAGAATAAAAGCAAAAACAAACCGATGATGGAGTCCAACAAGGGGTTAACAGATGCACAAAGTTTGCAAGATGTAACTTTTGAAGTGAGATAACTCCATTGGTAACCTGTTTTTAAATGTACCTGAGTTGAAGGAGCGAACCCAATCGAGCATGTGCTGCATGCCATCTTTCATCGCCGTGTAGATGTTGGACCTCACCACGCCGTGGGGCTGAGGGCCGATCTCCATCGCTACAGAAAGTTGATTTGAGACGGGACGAGACATCACAAATCATGCAGCTTCTCTGTCCTTCCAACAATCAGTTTATAGTTAAAAAAAAAAGGAAATTCTTACCGAAGCCGTGTTTTCCCACTGAATCGAGGGAATAGGATTCTTTTCTGGAGACGTCGAAATGGATGAACCTCATTGGTACATCTGGCATCTGCCTCTGAAAAACAGACAAATCAGACTTTAAAAAAAAATTCTATCAAAATGTGACCGACTCTGGGAAGTTTCTCAAATGTGCAGAGGGAATGGATTTGACCGTTTGTCTTTGTCTTGCCTGAAGGTGTCTGAATATGTGCAGGCAGATCCAGTCGCAGTCAGAATATGCGATGAGGCACAGGCCCATGTTGGCGGTGGTATTGTGAAGGTCACAAACAAGATCCACCGCCTTGGCACTGCCTTTGGGCCCCAGCAGCGTGTTCAGTTCTCGGGACCTGATCATCTCGTAGGGGGCCATGTCTGATACGGGACCGCTGGGAGACAGGAAAGAAAACAAGACAGCTCATCATCTGTCACAACATCAGCATCATCACCACCTCTCGCTGCCGCCTTACTTGAGGGTGGCGTGGGTGAAGCAGCGGTTCAGGTCGGTGTCCACGTATCTGCGGCACTGCTGCGTGGCCCGTGGGTTCGACAGCACCATCAGCACCGACACTGGCTCCTCCTCCTCCTCCTCCTTCTTCTTCTTCATCGCCTCCTTCTTCGCCTTCAGCAGCTCTCTCACCAAGTACACCCCGGACAGCTCATTGCCATGGGTACCGCCACACACTGCGACTCGGGACAACCTCGGTAAACACACCACCTCGTCCACTTCCATCAGACTGAGAGCAGAAAGGGGGAAAAGGGCAAGAAATGTTACTTTGTGTCCATTTTTATTCGGCGTGCACAAAACTGTGAATCTTCCGTTGTCACTGACACTGCAACATAAAGCTGAAATATTGATTTGTGAAACCTTACCTCGCTTTTCTGGCTCGCTGAACTGTAAAGGGGGCAGTTCCGGCTTTTGAAAAAAATGCACCAAAGCAGCACCGAGATAAAAGTCGATTCAACGTCTCTTTAACCGAGGAGGAAAGCCTGAGGTAGAACTGTCAGCTCCACATTCACAACTAAGAGAGGAAATGAATGACGCGGCGTCATACTGTACATCTTACCCTGCCGTTTACCCTCTTCCACCCTCTACCCGGCTTTCATGCAGTTTCACTGATTCAGCATTCTCATCCCTCCCACTGTACAGGCTTCAGCTGCCTGTTATGCAAACTCCCAGCGTCCCTCTACCACCTCTTGTCCACTGCACTGCACTACACTGTATCAGGGTGTGTCCTGAGTGGGATGTGGTGCGTCGATTGCATCCTTTGGTCCCCACAGGCTGTGAGGTCAGCCGGACTACAAGCCCCACCCCCCGACTCCCGATTCTGTCGGCCCCTTGTATAGGATGGTAGGTTCCAGTCTGCCTTTCAGAAAACGGGCTGAAAATAAATCTGCTGGCATGACACAGCAGGAGAGGCGCCTGCGATGTGAACAGTGGAACAAAGAGCTCTTCTCATCAGGAAAAATATCATGTGAAGCAGCCGGTGATTTAAACCCAGAGTCGAGTTTGACTGCTCAAGGAAAAGTTGAAATATCTGGTTAAACTTTGTGTTACTCTCTATTTTTACTGACTAATCATTGTGAGACGGCATTTTAAAATAAATACGTTAAATTGTGTTATTTCCCCTATTTTAGAGTTTACACTGGTTTTATTTATTAAGTAACTTTATTAACGTATATCATGATTTGCTTTGTAATTATTTAAAAAGTATGAGTGCATTTGTTTCTGAACTTATTGATCTTTGTTTTTCACATTTAGTCAATCACTTGTTCAGCACTTAAAAACTGCAATTGGTTTGTTTGAAAAGTGCAATATTAAGGAACTTTGAATTGATAGTATAGTATATTAAAGTAAATACTTATACTGGATTGTACAGGTTCATATCAATGTTTGCCAATATTCAATTTTTTCTTCAATACATAAAAACTTGCACTGTTTGTACGATTTTACAATCAAGAGTTTAAAGTTCTGACATGCTATTGGAAAATGCACCTTCCCTTTTTCATTTTGTTTCTGATATGTAAGCTACACTTTATTTGCCATAGTTAAATTGAAATGCGGGCCGTCTTAGACTCCAATTAGCCGAGGACCAGCAGCCAATTTAACATTACAACATTAATAAACATGTAATACATTCTAATGGTAAGTTTGACATTTTTTCAATGAGGTCTGGCATTTTGAGATTTTGCCAAACTACAATATGACGTCATCAAATGCTGCTGGAATACAAACCAGTGGGACACATTAACCTTCGGTCGCGTCAAATACAAATGTTGGAGCATGAAGAACGGTATGAAACGCGATTTGTTTGACATCACAGCATTTGTTTATTACAGATTCTTTTTCTTTGTTAATACAAAATACTGAACAATGTCACGTCTCCCCTCTCAATGGAAACTCCCTTTTTTTCTGAAAGTGAAGACAGTCCTCTCCCAATAATGTGAGGAAACAAAAATACAAGAAAAAAAACCAACAAATTTACAGTTATCAATACTATAATATGAAATTCTATACATTTATAAAATCATAGTTATTTGCATTTCTTTTAAATTCTTTGTTTATTTATTCTTCATATTTAAGTACACTTACAAACAAAATTATGAAATGCACACACATTCTATCCCACGTTTTTGGTGTCAAAATGTACTTGCATATGTATGGATTCTTCTGCAGATAAATGGTGTGACGTTTGTTTTCACCACTGCATTCACTTATTTGTCGTCTTTGCTCATTCGTTTGATACCGTCACAAGAAATTAATCACAGCAAGTATTTAACACTTCTTAAAACAATTTATACTGCCATGTAACCACGTTACCTCTCGCTTTGTTAGCAAAATGACTGAACATTATTCCGACGCTGTGAAAACGGATAATTCCATTCACTGTTCTTATATAAAACTGCACTAATGTGAGATTTCCTCAGCACCGGGGGAAATCGTATCGTATCCACTCATTTGTGTTGTAAAGTGAGAGCAGGCTACTTGTTTCTAATTTTCACCATCAATTTCCTTTAAGCCTCGGTAAAAAACTAAAACAAACAAAAAGAATAAAACATGACAGTGTCGAGGGTCAACCAGCGTTCTGGCCAATCATTTCTTTTTCTGTTTTTTACTGCACAGTGGCAGGGATGTAAAGTGATGGAAGAACAGATATGCAGTCATACACACTAGAACCTTCACTTCATTACATTAAGACACTAAATCAGAGAGAGAGAGAAACAAGAAATCCTCGCTAACATCTTGAAGGCCACCAGTTGACATTTTACTGAAATTATCATAATCATATTTATAAATCTATATATTAACCAGGACTTAGCCCCACTTTTAGAGTTATTACCAAAGCACACGTTTGCTGTGGATGACAATAGGTACACTACATTATCGCACAAGGTGTTTTCAGCACAAAAACCTCTCCTGCTCCTGATCTGAGAGACTGAACAGACTTGAGCAGAGAGACTACAAGGAGGATCTACTCTAGATTTGGAAGCACTGCCTGTTTCATTTCCTCCCCTTTATGCCCAGCCTGACCCGAGACAAAGCAGCACAGAGACTTTCAGCCTTCTCAGATGTGTGACAGCAACAAAGGGGGTCGAGGAGGGAAAACCCTGCTCCCTCGGGATCAGACAGCAGTGGCCGTCCTGGAGATCTCTTAGAACAGAGAGCCGCTGGAGGGAAGCAGCCGTCCGAGTAGGGGGGCAAGCAGGCCTTTGTGGTCGGCGTCCACCAGGCAGCTTTGATGGACCAGTCTCTTCAGGGCACTTTGCAGTCAACGCCGAGGTCAAAATATGTCTGGGCATCCCTCCCAGCTGCCGTGGTCCTTCGCTTCCCAGTAGCCTCCCTTATATAGATGGATTTGCTCACCTGTGATCCGGTCCTCACAGCTCTCAAACCAGAGTGCCTGGTAGTTGTCATGAGGTGAGCCTGAAAGAGAGAAGAGATTGTCAGAAATTGCCAAAAAAGCTGAAAGAACACGATCCATAGGGATGATTAGAGCCGAAATTGAAGTGTGAAGATGCGACAGTGAGAGAGACAAAATGAGGAATACTTGCTTTTTAAGGAGGGATCAGTAAAAGAATCCTCATCGACAGCTTTTGAAAGAGAAAAGGGGATCACAGAGATTGTTTACCCCTTTATTCCAAGATTCCCCCCCCCCCCATACAATGTAGAGAGGAATAAAGAAGAAGAAAAGCACTTGACTCACTTTCATCAGATTGGCTGGAGGTGCGCTGGCTGGCGGCCTCCCTCTCTCTTTCACGCCGGACGCTGCGCTGCTTCTCCTCCAGCCGCTGCTTCTCGGCGTTGGCCTCTTCCCAGCGACCTTCCTCCATCAGGCGCTGGTCGGGCCGGCGACGGCTGTCGGTGGGTGCCATGCCCTCCTCAGGCTCATTTAGGGTCAGAGCCAGGGCGGTGAAGTAGTACATGGTCTCTGCTCCATCACTGTGGACAAAGATAAACAACAGCAGAACTTAGAAAATCCCTTTGGGTTGGATCTTATTTATGAGAGATAATTTAAAGATAGTTAAGTATAATTATTATCATAAACAATTTTTCTCACAAAATAAATTTAACAAGCATAAGACCAGACGGCAGAATAACTACGACTGTGAAACAATTCAAATCAAAAGGCCTCGTTGCTCCTTGTCCAAAATGATGCAACAGTGGTAATTAAACTCCGCCATTGTGCTTAAGGGTTCGGTATCATTCAACTTTAATCATTGTAATTAATGTATTATGTGGAATAAAGGTTTCTCACAGTCTTTAATTATAAAACTAGGTCACTTAACCTGAAATAAAAACCTTAACCCAGACATTATATGTTCGACCCAGTTTTATGATCTAAAACTAGAATTACCGCCCTGCAGTTGTAGGACTCGACCAACCAGTGAATTTAAAAACTACATACATGTATTTTTGCAGAAAAGTGTGACGTCAGGACCTTTGACCACCAAAATCAAATTAGTTCATCCTTGAGTCCGACTGAACGATTCTACCGAATTTGAAGACACTGCCTCAGTGTTCTTGAGATATCGTTGTTCACAATAGTGGCAAGGACACACGGACACACAGACACACAGACACACAGACACACAGACACACAGACACACAGACAACCCAAAAACATAACGCCTCCGGCCACTGGCCGATCTTCAGTTCGAGAAAGTACGACTGCAAAACGCTTCAAATCAAAAGGCGTTGGTCATTGCTCAAGTAAACAGTCACAATGGTTATTAAACACCACCTACACACCCTTCTGTAGAGTTTGGTATTATTCAACTTTATTCATTGTAATCATCCATCTATCATTAGATACACAACTAAACCATCAGGGTTTAGTTATATATTTAACCCTCTTTGTTACAGTTATTTTATATATTCCATGTGTGTGGACATCGTCTGGGCCTTCATCGAATCCCAAAACTGAAAACGGGAACAGGCGGCGCAGGATGTGTAAGGTTCACAACCTCAGCTTTACATTTATCTGAGGGAAGATCTGAATTTCAACTCCTTTGTTCTTGGCTTTCAATGACAATATATTATGTAATTTGCTCTATTTTTGTCAAGCGGTCAAGTTGAATAAACAATTCGTCATCACTAGTCTCGCGTTTGTGTGTGTCACATAATGAAAACTACTACGAGTATTTACAGTACCACGTGTGATTCATAATTAGCCTGCAACCCGTCAAAACCTTCGCTTTGCGAAGTCGATTAAAAGATTTTTTTTATGTTGCTGAAATTGTTTTTGTTCTTAACACATTTTGGAATCAGTTTAAATCCAGAGTTGGTTCTTGATAGCAAACAATTTACAGTACAAACTAGTACAATTGGCTCACCTTCCTGGTTAGTTGTTATTTTATTCTCCGCACACGTCACAGGTTTAAAAATTGCTTACCGTGCAGAGACGGTACTTACGGTAAAGGATTTCTCCTCCAGACCTCTCTGGCTTTAAGTGTCTGGTACACTGTCTTCTGTTTGCCCTCTGTTCCGTTCTCTCCACCTCGACTGCTCTGCATCACTCTGGAGAACTCCATCTTCTCATCCCACGTCCCTGACAGCACGTAGTGAGCCTTGCCGTCTTTGTCCATCACCACACCCGTCACCTGCAGATGGGAGACAGAGGGGGTTAACAGAGTAACACATGATGACCCGAGAAGCAGTTAAAGTATAAAATGCAACTATGATTTGGCTAAAACTAACAGAGCAGATCTTTACTATCTCAAAGTAGAGGTATGATGCATGTAGCACAGAAAACAACAAAAGATTCATTTGATTACAGCACATATCATTTAGCTGACGCTTTTATCCAAAGCATGCATTCAACCATGAGGGTACAAACCCAGTAGAGCAAGAATCGTGTCAGTACATTAGCTTCAAAAAAGCCAAACTACAAAGTGCTACATGTAAGTGCAACTAACTTTTTTATTTTATTATTTTTTTCTCTCTCTCTCTCTCTCTCTCTCTCAACATCAGAGTTGACGATGGTTATTAGACCATCTTCTTAGCCAAGGTGTAGTCGGAAGAGCTGTGTTTTAAGCCTGCGGTTGAAGATGTGTAGACTTTCTGCTGTCCTGATGTCAATGGGGAGCTCGTTCCACCATTTGGGAGCCAGGACAGCAAACAGTCGTGATTTTGTTGAGTGGCTAGCTCGCAGTGAGGGACCAGCAAGCCAATTGGCCGATGCAGCGCGTAGTAGACGGGCTGGGGTGTAAGGTTTAACCATGGACGTAGACTGGGCCCGATCCGTTCGCAGCACGGTACGCATGTACTAGTGTCTTGAAGCGGATGCGGGCAGCATCTGGTAACCAGTGAAGGGAGCAGAAGAGCGGTGTAGTGTGAGAGAGAACTTAGGAAGGTTGAAGACCAGTCAAGCTGCTGCATTCTGGATGAGCTACAGAGATCAGATGGCTCTAGCAGGCAGACCAGCCAGGAGGGAGTTGCACTAGTCTAGGCGTGAGATGACAACAACCTGGACCAGAACCTGTGCTGCCTTCTGAGTGACAAGGGGACGTATTCTCTATGCTTTGATAAAAGCAGAAAAACTGCAACATGCGACAGTTTCTGCTGTGTTACAATTAACAGTTAAGTGAATATGGAATACATAAAAACTTGAACCAGTTGCAGTCAATTTTCAGAAATCTGTAAATCTGCGAAAAATGTCGAATTGATTCGAGTCAAAGGTTTCTGCACTTCACTTACCTTCCTGGCCACATCTCTGGAGAAGTAGCTGTAAGGAGCAAACTTCAGGTGACAGCGGTCTCCAGTGGTGTGATTCACTACGTCTATCTCTCCAGACTAGAAGGGAGACAGAAAGTAAGTTTGAGAGAAATCAATGTAAGGGAATAATATCATTTTCAACAGATAGACGTTTAAAACTTAAGTTCAGGGTTTGGCAATTTGTTGTTGATTCTTTCTTGGAAATGCACCAACAACAGGTTGCTGCTCATCAACTTAGGGCTCGGCTGTTTATTCACAGCTTTTTTAACTCTTTCGCTCTCACCTGATCGATCCACAGTTTTCCGACAATGATGTTGTGCACTGTGGTGGTCACTTTCTTCCATGTGTAGTGATGGTTGCCTTTTTCGAAGATTGCATGAATGGTGCCTGCACAGAAAGAGGAAATGCAGATGGTAAATGAACCAGCATCATTAACAAAACAACAGTTTGTTATTCTAGCCTCTGGCTGACAACCTTCAGTTAAGCTGAGGTGTGACTGATGAATTCCTCAGGCTTTGCTCACTGGTGGATGAATGCTCAAACGTTGCTTTGTTTGATGCTTTTGTTTTGTCCACAAAGACGTAACTGCCATGTTCACGGCACACCCTCCATCAACGTCTTCGTCAAACCACAAAGCATATTTCAAATGCTTTGAAACAAAGTGAATAGTACCTAAAGGCATGATTGACAGATATTTTCCCCTGAACTTGCTGGCAACAGTGATTTCCTGCCTCAGGGTCCAGCCACGGTCAGAAATCACATGATGTGCTGCTGCAGGAGGGTGGTGGCTCACCTGAAAAAGAGGAACAGATACATTAGTGGTAAACAAACACACTGTGCACACTGTTAAGTAGGAAAAAACACAGATTTGCGCAGTGCAAGTAAAAATCCATTTACACTTCTCATTTCAGAATCAGAGCACGAAGCAACATGACTTTCAAACTACTTATGTAATAGTGTCCAAAATGTAACCGATAACGCAAGCAAAACTAAAATGTCAAAATGATACTGATCAGAAGAGAGGGAGAGAACTAGAATCGGAGATACATGAAACGTGACCGAAACACGCTGCTCAAATGGCATGTCTGCTCATCTGTTTATCTACATACTTCTTCTGCATGCTGGCACCACCTCACTATCCGTGCGACTGTGTCATTGTGTTTTAACAAACGTCAGTATGTGCGTATTGTATGCCTACATGTTTAGGAATTTTCATTTGTATTTTTAGAAAGAAGAGATGTGATAAACATTGAACTGTGGACTGAGTGCGTAAGGACAAACAGAGCGACAGAGCCTGACCTCTGGAGGGCAGAGCCATGCTTTGAGATCAGGTCATTGCACGTGCTGAGGTCCTCCACCTTGCTGCCGAGTGTTCTGAGAGCAGACTGGACCTCTGTGTTCTGAGAGCAGACTGGACCTCTGAATTCGCTGCTATGCCCATGGTACATAGAATTAACAGCTAAACAAAAAATATACTTCCTTCCTGAATGAGGCCTGACTGACCTCAATTATTAGTCAACTCTCATGAATGCTAGTTCCATGTAATGTGTCAAAGTGCTGAGTCCATGGGAATTTTCATGTCACTCTTCCTCCATTAAGGCTTCTCTGTGTTTCTTTTGCGAAAATAGTGTATAATGTTTCTAAAATCTCTTTAGTAGATATCTCAAAACATGTGCAATTAAAACCAAAGCTATCTACATTGCTGCATAACACTAGAGGTGTGTAGAACATTAATGTGTTCTCCGTTTGTGTTTTGAAAACCGTCGATATTAAGGAATAAAAGATGTTGCAGAGGACACATCCCACCTGCTCACAGAGCGAGCGGTAGCCGCTCTCTCGCCGGCGGTCCAGCTCGTACGTCTCTCCCAGCAGGGGGTTGAAGGGCTTGCCCGTGCGGTAGACGGTGGTCGAGTAGGAGGACACGGAGAAGGCAGCCACGTAGCACATCTGCTCCAGGGAGCTCTGGCACTTGGCGGCCTTGTCGAGCAGCTCGTGGTACTCAAGGTCCTCCGACAACCGCTGCAGCATTGAGATGGGCTCGTTGAAGTTTACCTACAGCAGAGAGCAGAACAGGTGTAACGTAATGGTTGCAATCATCACAAATTAAGATGCTATGGTACATTATTTGGCCATATATTAATAGTGTAGTTTAATATTGCTACTATAATTTTAGTCTTGACAAAACACTTTGACATAGACAATAACCTTTGCACTTTGACATTTTACACTCTGGTTTTATTGACAGTTTTTGTTTTTCATCTTTTATGAGTGATATCCTTTTAGTGTTAAGTGTTTTCAGGGCAGGTTCAATATTCAACTTACTTTTATTCTGCATTATTATTCTAGGTCTTACACGATATGTCTTTGTGTAAGGTTTTTGTTGTCTGTTGTACAATGCACTGTTCTGCAGCTGCTGTAGCACTTTGGCCCAAGAAAACTTTCCCCACGGGGACAATAAAGTATATTTGATTCGATTAGACATTGTTATCCTGATGGCAAACAGATGTTAGACCCACTGAACATGGACGGCTGAGGTCACTTTATGTCTAATGATGTTAAAAACTAGACGTCAAAATCTTTTCATAAGCAAAACAGATCCTCATCATTGGCTCACTGAACTTGGCCAAACAAATTCTGCCCTCTGTTGGTTACATATGCTCCTACATAGTCTCTTGCAGGAAATAAGAGTATTTATCAGCATAAAAATATTTTTAAAAGTATTTAAATGCCTTCATCTCACCACAGCTGAATTATTGTCTTTTAAATTTGGTAATTTTATGATTTTTTAAAATTGTGTTTAGTTTCTGATGCCATTTTATTTTATATTCTTTTGTAACACTGGTATTTGGATTTTGAAAAGATTAAGGTTGTAATTATTCTAAATATATGTTGTCATTACTTCTATAATTTATGGGTATAGAGGACTCAGACTATTGACTGGTGTGCTATAATAATAACAATAATAATAATAATATAAAACAAAGTATGGATAAACTATAATAGATTTTTACAGCATAAAACTCAACTGGTCTAAACTGCAATTTCTTATTATTCAACAGCAATGAGAGGAGGAGGAAATCAAAACACAGAATGACTTGAAGACTGATCCCACAATAGATGAAGTAAAAGAGGAACTATAATTATAAATGGCTCAAACAGAATGTGACAGAACTAGAATTGCAGTGACGAAGACAGACAGAAATCTGATTAAGACAACATGATAGTCGCACACTGGTGCTGCAGGTCTGTGATGTGCTGATACGTCCTTAACCTCGTGTTTACCTCGTTAACCTAGAGGCGTTACAAGCACACAAAGACATGAAAAGAAAAGCCAGGAGGAAGTCATCGTACATGTGACCTTTTCATTGCTAGATCAGCAAACAAACTTCCTGAGAGTCAGACTGCGTGTTGTGCAACAGCCAGAGAAATACTCACAGGCATCGGGATCTTGGACAACTCTTTGCCGATGCAGTTCTTCATGATGCTCCACAGGTTGAGGGAGTAGTTGGGTTTGTCCGCGATGCGTGTTCGCCTCTTCTTCCAGGGCACCAGCTCCTGAGAAGGGGATTCTGGGTTTATGGCAAGAGGTTCCTCATTGAGCTGAAGGGCAGAAGGTTGTGTCAGTAATCAGCATGAAACCTACTGGAAGAGTTGAAGCTTTAAAGAACGATTCACTGGTTTTCAAATGAGTCGTTCTTGAAATGTTTCTGATCCGATTCTTGATCGTAGCACAATAACACTTAATGAACATTTGAATGAACTGAACTGGTGCTTTGAGACATACCGACTGATCATCAGGACACATTTCACTGTTGAAACCGCTGATATTACTGCTTGACCTTCTGTAAGAGATTAAAAAACAAAGATTGTGTCAGTGTATAAAAGGTTTGTTTCAACAAACAACCAATGTAAGATAATAGGATGGTAGGACAGTATACCAGCCATAAATTACTGCATACAGGGGTGTAAAGAAGTACATCCTTGTGATTTAAGGACATGTCATACAAGGAAGCAGGTAACCTAAATAAATAAATGAAGCCTCTGGGAATTCACCCTTTAGTTAGAACACTTCTTTATGTAGTCACGTGTATTGTGAATGGAACGCTACTCACTTGTGAAAATGTGGATCGGCAGGTACAGTGATGAATTCTGGAGCCTCCTCCATAGCATCAAAGAATTCATTGTCATCTTCCTCGTCACTGGCCTCGCCTTTTCCCGGCCCGGCAGCACCTTTACAGAAAGGAATTACTTACCGGACTCCATTTAAAATGTAGTTATTTCCTTGATCAAATGAAATGTTTGGTATTTAAAATGTAAAAAACTAAGCATCGCAAGAAAAAGGTGATGTCATCTCATTGTATTATCAAAAAAGTAGCATATCTTGAAAAAAATAACTTAAATTAAGAAGCGGCTGGTTTTCTGTGTATCAACTAATGCAGTGGGTCCCACACTCGGAGGTTGCAACTAAAATTGGGCTCTAGAGACAATCAAGAGCATAGAAACTCAGTCAATTTAAAGATTTGTGTTACATGTAGTAATCTTTATTTTGATAGTTTAACTTTTTTCTTTATCAGATGAATACATTTTTACTAAGAATACTTTGATGACTTGTCAAAAACATTTTTCGACATGGTTTCGATCAGCAAGTCTTTCTGTTGTTAAAACGTTGAGTTCACTACACTACAGTGTGAACGCTGATCATGTTGTACTTCAACAAATGCAGTGTTCCTTTGAGTGACAGTTTTGTTGGCAGAAAAACTCTCAGCAACAAATGAATCAGTGAGTGATTTAATAGATGTGTGTTCGCAAAAATAATCTGTGAAATAATGAGTTGGGAACTGTAGTTTAGGTACTGGTCGGGGTGAGAGTCGCGCGCTACCTTTATTATCTGCTGAGGCGTTTGCCTGCGACGCCCCTCTGAACGCTCGCTCCAGGTGATTGTGCTGCTTGGCCAGTTGCTCTAAAGTCTCCTCCAGCCTCACTCTCTGCTCCCGCTCTGCCTGCAGGGCCTTCTGCCACCTCTTACTGTGAGCCTGAGCCTGATTCAGAAAGTCTCGGCATGCCTGAGGAGCCAAACATTCACACTTAGAACCACTAAAACCCAAAATTAAATTATTGTGACCTGTTGATTTGGCCTGTTAGGGGGACAGTGAGTTTGGATTCTTCAAGTTCAAACTAGATCAGTCCAGAGGGGGAAAAAAAACAACATTTTTTTTTCAGCAGGGCCAGACTCACTGGTTACATAATTAAAAGACAAGATATAAATGTACTGAGAGAAGACGTGACACTTGCATTAATCATGGCATTAGAGGTGATGCGGAACAGCGTGGCCCTTTCTGTGACCTGACGAATCTTATCCCCAGCCTCTCCAGTCAGACGCAAACTGTCCAGCTCTGATAGAGACCTGAAATAATAAAACGCACAATGATAATGATCTGTTGGTAAGATATGTCATCTGGTTACAGTGTTAAAAACCATGAGCATGACGGTCACAGGGTTTATTTACTCAAATGGCATGTCTGCTCATCTGTTTATCTACATACTTCTTTTGCATGCTGGCACCACCTCACTATCCGTGCGACTGTGTCATTGTGTTTTAACAGACGTCAGTATGTGCGTATTGTATGCCTACATGTTTAGGAATTTTCATTTGTATTTTTAGAAAGAAGAGATGTGATAAACATTGAACTGTGGACTGAGTGCGTAAGAACAAACAGAGCGACAGAGCCTGACCTCTGGAGGGCAGAGCCATGCTTTGAGATCAGGTCATTGCACGTGGTGAGGTCCTCCACCTTGCTGCCGAGTGTTCTGAGAGCAGACTGGACCTCTGTGTTCTGAGAGCCGCCACCTTGTCCAGGTGCCACTGGAGCAGATGAGTGTGAGAAGTCATCCCCGGAGTCATCTGTTGACGATAAAAACAACAGTGGAAGACTTCTTCTGTCATAACTTCAATCTGATTTTTTAAAAGATCCACGGATCAAAAACACTAAATGCTTTTTCCTCTGTCTGCTCTTTTACATCCTCCAGTGTGTTTGAGTGTTTAATCCAAAGTTCAGATGAAGAAACTTCATGAGATCACTGCAGTTCATGACTGCCTGTCTTGTGACAGGGAGTCTTCAAAAAATGTAATTACTTAATAAGTAGTAATTACACAGCTTTTACTTTGGGTGGCTCATCCTCAAACTAAGCTTACTACTTAATGAATTTCTTAAGTACTTCACATAACAGCAATATGCAGAAGTCAGGGTGCGCCTCACAACTACATGTACCTTCACCATCGTCACCCCACCCTGCGCTCTGATTGCCTGTAGCTGCTGCTAGCAATCTAGTTGGGCAGTGCAACGTGTCATCTTTTTAGAGTTTACACAGAGCTATTTGTGACTGCTACTTGAATGCGGATTTGGGTCCAATCTGGGGCTTTTGTCAGTGACTTCAAAATAAATTTAATGAATTCAGGCAAAATATCAGAGCTTGGCTCTACCTGACTCCGCCTGCATGCGAGCTGCCTTTGCTTTGGCCAACTCGAGGGCGGTGATCCAGCGTTGACGCTCCACCTCACAGCTGGCCTTCAGGTGATACGTCTGCGCCCCTCCGTTGGAGATGACAAAGTTGCAGGCGTCGTCCACAGTGATGGTTGCTGTGGCCAAGTTGATTGTGCCCCGACATGTGTGGCCCATCTCTGCCTGGGTCCTGAAAACCAGAGATATGAGTTTTTGTTAAAATAAAAATAGAAAGATGGAGAAAAAAAAGAATTGGCTATAACAGAATTGCCAGTATTACAGACTGTAAAACACAGTCCTATTAATTGTACTATAGTTTTCTTGAGAGATTAAAATTTGACAGACATTGATTATAATAGAAATAACACAGGACGGTTTGTTGGGTGTAACTATACAGTAGTTACGGAGGATGAATCAAAGCTATTTCTCTAGTGACGTTATCAAGGCTGCATCATTTGTGTTGTCTGTGTTCTGCGGGAAAACAAACCTGTAGTATGACAACAGCCCATTGCTGAGGACGAACCACCGCCGCTGATAACCCTTGATGTAATTTGTCCACTTGAAGACCCATCCTTTGTATGTGTCACCAGCTGGGGTTGGGGTGGGGGTCTTAGGCTCTGACATCACTGCCCCCAAAATCAGAATACGGATTTGAGGAACCTTAAAATGAAAGGAAAAGTAAAGTTAAAACGCACGTGACAAGATTTGTGCTCTTACATAAAGCTAAACTGATTCATAAATAAAAAGGTTGACTCAGAAAATAACCATTTTGATTGTCTGTTTGTTTGTTAATGTAATTTCTGAAGCAAATAAGCCACATTAGCTGGTCCAGATTCGTCAAATGTAAAAACGTACTTGTTTTCATTGTCTTCAATTCTATTAAACCCGTTATCTGTGCATTTTAGGCTCCTGACTGGGAAAAGCAAGACACTTCAAATATATGAACTCTGAGTTTGTGATGTTGCAGCAGGTTCTCTGACATTTTTACAACCAAAACAATCGAACGAGAAGATAATAAGCAGATTCACCGATTATGAAAAATATTCGCCAGTCACTTACCTGTTCTCACACTACACCAGCTCAACATTTAATGCAACATGACTACAAACCACTACCGGTGGCAGATATTGATCTTTCAGTGTGGTATGAGGGGGGGGGGGTCAAAGGTTAACTATAGGATCAATACAGATTCATTGTTGACACACTTCTACTGTTTAAATGAAAGAGAGATTAAATAGTGATGAATCATTGTTGTCTTCTTGATGACATTTAAACTAAATATTAATGACTGACACAGAAGTTGAGATTTCTTTTGACATATGTCAGAAAAAAAAAAGGATCTTTAAAAAGGGGAAAGACGACACTTTCCCAAACAATCCTAACAACAACAGAACATTCAAACGGTAAAGTTCATAAAGAGCTGGACACCAGAAGCTAGTCGGGGGGGGTTGGGTAGCTACAGTGAGGGCTAAGTGGGAGTCACTGGATCATTACAGCCACAACATGAGCTAAAGTGAATTAACACCAGCTGACATGTTTGCTCGGAGTTTGCCGGCTGACGTGTGCATATTCACAGAATTCCCCCAAACCCCGGTGCACGGCGAGCTGCAGCGCCGAAACCCCCGTCCCCTCCGCCGGCTAGCGTTGAAACTCTCGCTCGATTCGGCGAAGCGTTTACCTTGACGTGTCCGCAACGTGAGATCAGGCAGCCAGGCACCCGGTGAAGTCACGGCTAACTTTGACACCCATACGCCGCTGTGGCTAGCCCCCTAGATGCTAACTAACTAGCTAGCTAGCCCGGGGGGGAGCGGCTCGGCGCAGCGGCGACCGCGGGGCGACGGCGACACAACGCGACACCCACGAATTGAAGTCGTATCCCTCGCCAGCCGCGTGTGTCCTGTTCATTCTACACCCGCGCACGCCGACATGAACCCTAATGCTAGCTAGCTACATTGGACTAGCCTAACATTAGCTCGCTGCTGGTTACACCCGGTGCAACACGATTCGGCTCCGTGTAGAAACACGACAGCTCACATGAACCGGTGTTTGTTTTAAAAAAAACCTTTTTAAAGTTATAGTTCATCGCCACGTAAAGACACACAAAATGTACATTTTAATCCCCAAAACATAGATGTTATTTTACCTTTTGTTGTCATAGCAGATTATTGGCGAATTACGGACCCGAGCTCTATCTGTGGAGGACGAAACTGGAACTTCTGCTTAATTTAACTTTTCTACGAAAGTAGTATTTAGATGTTATATTGATATTTGTTCCTCAATATGGTTCCTCCTCACCAGTCAGCAAACATGGCTAACGTTAGCGTCACAATGCTAAGTCTGCTTATAATGAATGAAGAGTGTGAGCCTGCTTTTGTTATTATAAATAAAATGCTGAACTCGTGTTTTCTCATTCATTAATTAGAAAACTACAAGAAAAGCAAAAGGTCGCTTAGATTAAGAAGTTAAAAGTGAGAGGATCAAAAAGTCGACTCCGGTGGGACTCGAACCCACAACCTTTGAATTACTGCATTCATAGCCTAGAAGTCCAATGCGCTATCCATTGCGCCACGGAGCCACCTGTTGCACCCACTGCACCCAGTGGTATTTATTGGTAGTTGATATAAGGTGGATAGTGAGTCTGTAATGTGTTCAACACTGGATGGCGCCAAAGTTACACATTTACAAGAAATACAGTCTTTAGAATCTTACTTTACCAGAGAGTCAATATAAGTCGATATAAAAGATATGATCGCGGAGGAAAACACCGCAACCACGTGATTCCAGACTTTCTAAATGTGTATAGAATAACCTGCCCAGGTTTTTTTTTTTTAAAGTTATCCTCATTCCCAGTGCAATTTTACTTTAATCGAAATATGATGACAAAATAATATCTTGATTTTTTTACAGCACTTCTTTAAACAAAGTTACAGTGTAGACATTTTTTTAATACTCAGACAATTTGCTTTGGAGGACTTATTCCACACAGTAAAATAACTTAATTACAAGTAAACGTCCTGCCTGGAATGAAAGTAAAACAGGACTTTACTGTTGTGGTTGGTTGAGGTAGAGGCAGTTCCAAATATTTGTATAGGGACTGTTGTTTTTAATTTCAATATGGATTCATTAACAGATTTCTGATTGCTCTCGATTAATCAATTGAATGTTTGCTTTGTAAAAAATCTAAAAAGCAACGAAGCACAACTAGGAGCGCTAGGGGGCGCTCCAACATATGAAGACCTGAGCACCCGCTTGTGTCTTCCCCCATTTCACAAACACTATGTCAATAAAAGCTAAAATATCTTTTAAACAACAGTGGCTGATAAGGAGTACCTTTATAATGTTTGTTTTGTCCAAAATTAATTTAGTGAAATCTGAATCTGAAATAAATCCAATCTGCATCTGGAAAAAATAAGACCTCAAATATCAAAATATTTATTAAAGTGAAAAATAAAAATACACTTTTTTAGGGTTAGGGTTAGGGTGAAATTGAAAGTGAAATTTAACAACAAACACTCAAAATAAGATCAAGATCATAATTTGAACTTACATTTTCAAACTTTTGTTTTGTTGTAATGCAAAAGACGACACGTTTATCAAAAACTAGCACACAATTGAGATGGCCCCACGCATGCGCAGTGTGGTGTCTTTAATTAATATGTTGGTATATTATTAATCGCACCAGCTAATGGTTTAGCAGCTCCGTTACTTCCGGTTTAGCAGACGGACGGAGGATGTGGACGTAACCGGATGATAACCCTCTTGACTCCTGCGTGCCTCTGTCACATCCTGCCAGGACCGGAAGTGTCTGGGATTCTGCTCAATCTCCAAAACAGTCGCTTGTAAAAGGAGACGGAGCGAGAAGCGTCTGCATCTCTATACACACACACACGCACTCCATCATCATCATCATCATCATCATCGCCCTCAGCCGGCTTCCATTCATGCAGAGACCATCGGCCCGGGACATGCTCCACCAGGTCAGGCTGCTAACGCACCGTGCTCATGCGTAATTACGCACAATCCAACGGGAAATGAGTATTAAACGCGGTGGCTAATAACTCGGATTGGCTCTTTTATTTCTCGCGCATTTCTCTCAGGTCTGCGCTGTCGACTGCTTGGTCACAGGAGAGGATTAAGTTACTGCTGCTGGCGGAGGATTATTTTTATTGGCCTGCTCTTGTCACGCCCGAGTTGGAGATCCGTTTCCGAGTAAAGAGAGGCTGCTGAAAAAAACGCCAGGTAAGATCGTCCACTCGAGAATAATGACCCCGCTGTCTCCGCGTCTCACTGATGGATTAACTACGTGTGAATACACCTTTGTTCAGCCCGTTGTTGCTCCTGCCTTTACTGCTAAGTATTCTCTCTTGCAAATCCACATATCCTTGCATTGTGTGCAGCAATGCAATTAAATGGTGTGTAACCATAAAGCATGTTGTTAAATGTCTGGCTCCACCATGGCATCACATCATTGGTCAACTCAGAAAACCTGAACACCTATGCAAGTGTTTCAGTCATTGCTTCCCCTTGATCGGTTTTTATCCCCACAAGCACAATTTGGACCATTTCCTGCATTCCTGCTCATAACAATCCGCTTGGACAACTGGGAAGCGTTAGGTAGATGGCATATAGAGTTACTGGCTCCCCTGCCTCAGCAGATCTGGCTGCCCAGCCCCCCCCCCCCCCCTTCTCCCTCACAGCCGTAGCATGTTTTGGTCTCAGGCGGATCATGCCCTTTTCAGGACAGACTCCGGGTATGAAAGCTTTCCCCCTGCTGTTTGGACAAACCCAGCTTTTCTCTCTCGCAGGCTGGCCTAACGATGTGGGGGAATTTACTGAGGAACAATGGAATGCACTAGGATTTTAGTCGGACACTAGTTGGACACTGAGAAGTGCTTGTCAAGTATTTAATATATGACATTTTTACAACACAAAATCTAACAGATAAACAGGTCAAGGTAAAACACAGATAAGAACGAGACTGGCACTTTAAAAAGAGCATAAACCTCCTCAAAGGCCCGACTGTTCCTTTTTAAATTCAATCCATCTGCCCCCAAAGCTAAGTAAGCTGAAAAGGCCCAAAATGAAAGCTCGAGAGCCCAAACTCGTAGCTGCTCCGCTGTGTGTCAAGTCATCGTTTATTTGGACAATAAAACATCAGAGAGTAGTAAACAATTCCAGACGATCATATTTGTCACAGTTGCAATTATATGAAACTGAGAAATAAAGCTGTAAATCCTCACAGTTCAGCCGCTGGAACGAGAGCGTTTCTGCTCCTTGTTTGTCACGTTGTTGTTTATTCATTTTCCAATTCATGTCTGCCATTTATTTCCCTTGTCCACAGTTATGTCTTTCCGGCGAGGTGTGGTCAGGCAGAGCAAGTTCCGCCATGTCTTTGCTCAGGCGTGGAAGGCCGAGCACGGCATCGACGACGTCAGAGTGTCCCGCGTGACGTGGGACACCTCCCTCTGCGCAGTCAACCCCAAATTCATCGCCGTTATCATCGAGGCGGGTGGAGGAGGAGCCTTCCTCGTGGTTCCCATCAGCAAGGTCGGAGCATCTCTGCATCACATCCAGCACTAACACTCGATCAATACTTTCAAAAGCCTCAGTCTTCCGCTCTGCTCCTAAAGTGTTTCCTCACTCCTTGTATGGCTAATGCCTGTGCAGCAATTCTACAGATCCAAGACAAATAGTGGACAAAGGTTAAACTGCAAAATGTTAAATATTTCTCAAGCGAGCCGTCAGAGTCTAACTCTCTGTTCCTCCCACAGAGCGGCAGAGTCGACCAGTCCTGCCCGACAGTGTGCGGCCACGCAGCACCGGTGCTGGACATCCAGTGGTCGCCTCATGACGACAACATCATTGCGAGTGCCTCAGAGGACTGCACAGTGAAGGTACCCTCCCCGTCGCGAGGCTTGTCGGTGTGCTGGTGGTTTGCGGCACAATCACAGATTGTCTGACTGATTTCTAGAAAAGGCTCATATCACAGGGATAACGGTATCGTTTATGTTTGCTGACATGCGCTAATAAGAAAAAAAGATGTGCAGCTACATTTTACGTATTAAAATGTTTATTATCTTCTGAATTAACTCTCAGCAAGAAAGTGAACAACTGCATTTCTTTCCTCTAAGTTACTTTTGAGGTTTACACAGAAAAATAAAAATGTCATCATACACCCTTAGCAAGGAGAAAACTTATTTCTTAAGTCCTTGTTTAGCTGGTGTTAATGTTTTTGAAACACCAGTTTTCCTTTCCGTGACCAAGAACAAATTCTGTGAGCCAATTTAAAGATATTCTATATGAATGCATGCTGCTGTGCCTAAACAAATGCCTGCTGTGTTGTGTTGCCTGTAGGTGTGGCAGATCCCAGACGGGGGCTTGACAAGTCCAATGACTGAGGCCATTGTGACCCTGGAGGGCCACAGTAAAAGAGTGGGCATCCTGGCTTGGCACCCGACCGCTTTCAACATTCTCCTCACTGCAGGTAGAGTCATTCGTCACATTCTGCTTCCGCTTTTCGGTTTCAAAAAAGTACTTGGATTATTTATTTATTTTTATTTTTTATTTTATGTGTCATTCTTGAGTTGTATACCAATGTGAATCTCCAGGAATGTGACGTATGTAAATCTGTCTGGAAGGAGTTGGCAGTGACAGCCAGTTCAAATACTGCCGCAGTATACAAGCAAGGAATCAGAAGCCCTGCCACAGGAATTCATAGCATGCAGTGCAGCTTGTTCGACCGGATTAACCTGAGATATAAGAACACTCTGCTGCCACTGCACTGGATTTAGTTTCATTTGGCACGAGACCATGTTTATCTTTGTATATAATCAAATCACTAGAGGTATAATTCTGGTTAAACCTGTGTGAGATTGTGAGCTGCTGTGATTGCATGCTCGTGAGTGTGCACATCATTTACAGTGCCTCATTTTCCAATTAACCTACAACTAGGTGTCATACCTCTGTTGTCCAAGTAACCAAAGACGTATATTGATCAACCCTTATTCAAATAAGTGAAGTAAAATTATATTTAACCTCCTAAACATGCCTCTGGATCAAAGTATTTTCTTGCTATAAGCATTAGGTATTTTTGAGAAAGTCTAAATCGAAGTTAAAGTTTGGAAACTTTCATGTGTTAGATTGTGTTTATCAAGAGTTAAAGGAGACATATGAGGCTTTTTCAGTTGGTCTTTCCTCTTGTGTGTTGTGTTATTTGTTTTGTGTATGTAAAAGTTCTGCAAAGTTAAAAAGCCTAAAGTCCGCAGTACAGGGAGCTCCTCTCCACCACTAAGCTAAGTGTTTGAGACAGAGGAGCTGTAGCAATGGACAGTCTGAGGAAAGTGATGTGCTTTCTTAACTTGAGAGCATGTGAACCTTTTCAGTTTCAGCTTGAACCCGAATAGCGCATAGAGCATAATAAGTCTCCTTTAAAACACTCGAAGGTGAGATTTGACTGGCGTAGCTAAATTCTACCTGATATCTCCTTGCAGCAGATGCCATCAGCTCTTGACCCAATCACCTTCTTTCCCTGTATTTGCATTCAGGCACACACCTGTCACACAGCAAACCCGTTCATTCACATCTAAGATTTATGAGCCGACGAGCACGGCACACTCCTTAATAAAATGCTTTGCTGTTAAACAGCCCAAGGTTAGCATAATGAGTCCCAAGGACTTATGGGAAAGTAAATCCTGAACCATTTCCCAGCTCTCCCCACTCAAGCTTCAAATGTCTCCAGTCCCACTCCAGATCTATACAAATCTGTGTGTCCTCCGTCTGCGTCCTTCTTAAAACAATCAGACCACGTCCTCCATAGACGTCCACCACCAACCTTTTGCTGTCAGAACCACACTGATCTGACATCTTAGCATCCAAAGCTCTTCATGACCTCGCTCCAGAGTAAATATCAGACAGACTCTGTTCACAAACCCAGCAAAACAGTCCGGTCACGAGTCCCCAGTCTCCTGAACTTCAACTTAAAGTCATGTAAAGCACCTTGAACTCATTTCTTTATCTTTAACGGTGAGGGTGAACATTATTCCCTTCCTGTGTACTCACCTCTTCAGCTCTCTCTCCCTAGGCTGTGATAACGTGATGTGTGTGTGGAACGTGGGGACGGGGGAGCTCGTGTACCAGCTGAGCGATTCCCATCCAGACCTGATCTACAGTGTCGGCTGGAATAAGGACGGCAGCGCTGTCTGCACCGTCTGCAAAGACAAGGCCCTGCGCGTCATTGACCCTCGGAGAAACACCGTCCTCAAGGTTATTTGAATATTTGTGTGCATATGCGTACAAAAGAGGTTGTACAGTTGCGCATCATGCCTGGACATATCCTGACGGTATTGAAATCCCCTTGTGCTCCATTCTCCTTCTTCTACCAGGTCAGAGAGAAGGTCCATGACGGTACCAGGCCTATGAGAGCTGTGTTCCTCTCTGATGGGAAGATCCTGACCACAGGCTTCAGTCGTATGAGTGAGAGACAGCTGGCACTGTGGGATACGGTAGGTCACTAGCACCCCAAGGTATTACATCAGTATCGGAAAATTCTGACGTGCACGACTTGCATCCAATATCCATATTGTTTGCGGGAAATAGTCTGCCCTTTGTTTAGTGAAGGTTGGGATGCATTAGATGGACATTAGTAAGCACTTATAATAAGTATCGGATCAATATTTATTGTTTTACAGAAAGATCTCTCCGAGCCAATGGCTGTGCAAGAAATGGATACGAGTAATGGAGTTCTTCTACCCTTTTACGACCCTGACACCAACATGGTCTACCTGTGTGGAAAGGTATACGCTCAAACCCCAATTCACCCAGCTGGTAATGTTTAGTTTGATGCACTCGTTTTCATTCAGTTTTATCTTCATGTTTTCAGGGGGACTGCACCATCCGGTATTTTGAGGTGACGGATGAATCCCCGTATGTTCACTTCCTCAGCCTGTACAGCAGCAAGGAGCCGCAGCGAGGGGCGGGCTTTCTCAGTAAAAGAGGCGTGGACGTCAACAAGTGTGAAATCGCCCGGTAGGTACAGTTTGGTTAGTCGGATGAGGCTGAGGGAATTGTATATTTTTCTTCCCAGTGTTTGGGTCAAATTTGGGTTCAAATGTAACTCTGAGTGAAAGATTCAAGTGGCAGGACCTCCTTATAAAAACCATGTTAATGTGTATATGGTTAAACGTGGCACGGATCCTGGAGGGGTGGAGGGTGTTGTGGTTTTATTATAATTTCCAATGGTCTGATTGGTTCATTAATAACATTGACTTAAGCCAGAATGAGGCCTTTATTTAATTCATGAGATATATATGTAAGTCTGAGAGTCTTAGAAGAAACACTACCACATTGAAATTCATGGGAGAAGAGAGAATTACAGTAGACTTGTCCCTAAACAAGGTTTCTAATTCCCTGCTTTTTTTGTAGGTTCTACAAACTGCATGAAAGAAAAGTGGAACCCATCTCTATGACTGTACCACGCAAGGTAAGACATTAACAAATTGATGACATCATGCTAACAATAAATACACTTTACTTATTCATCCCATCTCTATCTGGCCTCCCCAGTCAGATCTTTTTCAGGGAGACCTTTACCCGGACACAGCCAGCTCGGAGCCGGCTCTCCTGGCCGAAGAATGGATCGCCGGGCAGGACGCGCCGCCGCTGTTGGTCTCCCTGAGCGGTGGCTACTCGGCTCCTCCATCCAAGCACAGAGACACCCTCAGGAGCAAGCCCAAGCTCGCCTCACAGGACTCTGGTGCCCCGCCGTCGTCAGGCAACGTAGCAGCTCCAACAGCAGCGCCCACCAAGGAGCCGGAAGAAGAGGCGCCACAGCCACGAGTAGCCGTGAGAGAGACGGATGGAAATGCAGAGAGGCCGAAGAGAGAGGTGAGTCGATAGTGAGACATTTCAGGCCTCATGGGAGAACCGTTTGTACGAAGAGATTTCATGAAATCTATCATCATTTACACACTTCAATGAAGGTAGACACGGTTGTTGAATCTGACAGACTCACCATAGGAAGGAGACATTTTGGATAAGAAAACAAGCACATTCTTGTATGAGGCCCATTGACCTTACTAATATCCTTCGTGCTCAGAGTAATTTTTCTGACATGTTCCGTCTCTTCTCTCTCCTCAGGATGACGTGCTGAACGAGTTGTTGGCAGAAATGAAGGCTCTGCGCGCCGTCGTGCTCGCTCAGAGCCAGAGGATCGAGCTGCTGGAGCGGCAGCTGGCTCGGATTGAGGATGGGGACGTATGAGGACGCAGGAGATTCACTACATTCCGGGGGCATTCCCTCTTAATCCATAGACCATAGCCTTACTAGAATCAACTGTACCTTAAGCTGTGTAAGTGGGAGAATGTAGTGTACGGTAGCAACTAACTGTGAATCACAGTTGCTTACGACTCAAGTCAACTATTGCAGTGAAAACAGCCCTGCAGTTTGTTTCGTGAGTTTTCCAGATTGTGGTTGGAGAACAAGGCGTCATCTGCGTAGCGTGAAGATTAACAGTGAGATAATGTTTGGTTTTATGAGGGAGTGCAGTAGCAGCTATTTGGTGGTGCATATATTGGAGCTTTGCAGAATTCCATGTCATAATTTTGAAGGTTTTTTCGAAGCAGTTACACCGGCACCATTGCCCCAAATTAATGCACAAGCTAGCAACAAGCGTTATATTCAAGCTAATGAAGGTTCATATTCTATAGCAAAGCAATTAAGTACCTCTAATATGATTTTCTTCCTTTGTGACGCACTCACAAATGTAACCATTAGGGCTATTTAATCAGGTAGTTAAAGCTGCTAAACAGTGATGTCATATCAGACCCTCAATCGTTACCCATCTTGTGACCTGTGCTTTTGTTTAACTTGTAGGACGCTGTGTGTGTGAGGTTGACGGTAGGAAAATCTTCCGGTGAACAAATCTTGACCGCGACGGAGAGATGTGTTCGAACGGTAGCCGATGAGAGCGTAGCTAAATATTTATGTGTCGTGTAATTCCGTGTCGTCGGTGAAAAGGTACCGCTTGTGAATTCGTACCTCGTGTTGTTCACGTCATGAGGTGAGATATTTGTCCACATGAAGATAAAAAAAAAAAACACTCGCCCCTTAAGCTTCCTTGACACTTGTGAGTCGTGACGTCTCCTGAGCATTTTTTTTCAAATACACACCTTAACACGAGTTACAGTGCGGCCTCGCTGGTAACACACTAAATATATTCCAAATCATCAGTTTTACAGCCACAAGAAGGAGGGAGTTACACCGAAATGTGACACATTTTCTACATTTTGCATTTGTAATTGTGTTGAAACTGATTCTTTTTTGTTTTTTTGTTTTACTTTTTGCCAGTACATTTAAAGGCACTTATAGCATAATATACTCATAATGCAACAATGGTACTTTCCACATCAAGCTTTTCCTTTCATTACTTTACTTGTGATTTATATATCTCAATGCACTGACCTCCTAACACTAATTGTGAAAGCGGTAGCATTTAAAACGAGACTACATTGTGAAAGCTCAATAAATATTCATTCCTCCTTTGTATAAATGGAGTGGCTTTTTTCTTTACGCCAAGAAATGTCTTGCTTGTGTTCATTGATTTGTGGTGAATTTCAGATCATGATAGTGTTCACTGTTTATTGAGTGTAAGGTGGCTGCTGCTTTAATGGCCTCGCTGTATGCACACACTGCATTCATCAAGTATTGAAGCAACCTTGATTATGGGATTCCTCAGGGTTTTGCTTTGTAAGCCTCCGTGCCGATGACACCAGGGTTTTCTCGGGTTATCCCGCCATCTGTCACTACATCTCAAGAACGCCTTGAAGGAATTTATTCAAATTTGGGTCTTACGTTGTACTTGTTAGATTCAAGTTTGAACTGATTACATTTTGGATGGTCAGAGGACAAAGCTTAAGGTCACTTTGACTTCGCAACTTTTTTTTTTTTTTTTTTACTTGTGAATGCTTTACCTTAAGAGAGAATCCTTTGAAATCCATAATGAATTAAATTTAAAACCGATTTTAAGTACAACAGATATGAAGGAATATCGGACACCAAGATTTACTTTCACTTCCCCATAATTGAAGAAAATGTAAAATAGCCGAGTGGGGAGTAACCCTGGAAATGTCAGTTTCATGTTGCTCTTGTTTGTAGTTTTATTACAGCGTGTTAATATCTGGATTGTTGATAAAGAGCCACAACACTCTGAGATGTTACAAGCTATGGATGCCGCCAAAACATTTCTTTAAAACTTCACAGCACAGTTGCTCTGCACGCCACACAGTCGTGGGTGTTTTGTGCGGGTCTTTTGTGTAACTTGGGGTGAAATACACTGTAGTACAGATAGTCGTCTCTGCTCGGTGCAGGGCCTGTGGCTGCTTGGCCACTGAAGCATGAAACAGGATGTGGCTCACATGTTTCACAGTCAGCGTGCAGCTTTTGAACTCGTGCATTCTTCTGATTGGCTCACGTCTTTGCAAACTGTGATAAACGCGGCCTAAATCACATTGTCATCTGGTTCAGGCTTTAATTCTTGAAGTTATGTGAATTTGAAAACAAATGTACAGACCCCCTTCTGTTCTTCACCCCTATAATGAGCTGTTATTGCAACCTGTTCATGGAAATGACAGTGCACGATTAGAATCTGTCAGGAGAAACCAATGTATTCTGTTCATTGCTCATAGGTGAATTCAAGTCAAGTAAAAATGCGTATATGTTCTCAGAATATGTTGTGTAATAACCTGCACCTGTGCTGCAGAGTAAAAGTGACAAGTCGACTTTTTAGTAGAATAAATTCACATCTCTACGTCTTCCTCTTTCCACGAATAGTCAAAATTGTTCTGAATGGTACTTTCCACCACGCCCTGCTTGATTTTTGTCTTCAATTTGTCATCGCTGCCTTCAGCCTCCACTTTCCACCGTCCACAGAGAGTTTCAGACAGCTCACCACATCTCATGCACACACACACGCTCTGTCACACTTCAAAATGATTTGATCACCACTCAGTTCCTGACTCGTCTTCTTGTTTGGCTGCACAAACATTATCTCCTGCTCTCGACTTCGGTGAGTAGTTCACAATTTACTTCCTTTTTAAAAATATTTCTGAACAATTGTTTAGCACATTTTTGTCTAAATACTCTAAATACTTCTCTACAATTAAAACTCCAAATGCATAATCTTAATATTACACCTTTCACATTTCAAACACTTGAACCATGTGAAATGGTTTTATAATTACAATGTTGCGGGCATTAATTTACCACTATGGTCAGTTGCCCTCATACCTTTCAGCTCTAATCGTGTGTTCAGTGCACTTATTTCATTTTCCTATTAGTATTTTAAAACTTGATTTTGCATGTATGCAAAATCAAGTTATAATGTATGATCTTAGTAAAAAAAAGTGTTCTTCAACACTGATGCTTAATTATAATTTTGACAGGAAACCAGCGATGGTGCGAGCGCTCTGCTAGTTTCCTGTCATTGCAACGCATGCATGCAGAGATAAAGGCGACACAGACATTTTGTTATATCTCCAGAAAACGTATGTATATTAATACTTTTCTCCAACATGATTTGTGTAGTATTGAAGCATTATTTGCAATGTGTTTTCATTAACTTCTTTTCATTCTCATTAACTAGATCCTGAATGCAAATTTGTCAGAATTAACGGCAAAAACCAGCCTTGAACTGGAACACCAAGCCAGTGGGATTTTTCTACTTAACAGGGAACTTTCTAAAGAGGTACAGTACATTTCTGATTCCAGTCTGAATTAGACTTCCGGGATTAAGAGTTTGTTAAAACTCACAGGAGTTTGGTTCACACGCTCTGCATAATATGTGTGTCAACCTGATTTTAGTTTGTCACAGGAGAAACTAGGTTTCACAAAACTTATATACAGCAGAAACATATATAAAAATGTAGATTTTTGTGGGATTGTCTTGTTTTAAGACAGCCGACAACAGTGTGGCAACCAAATATGAGCAATAACTCATAAAACCTCTTTCCAAGTCCAAAAGTCTATTGTTTTAGAAGAGTTGTTCTACATTTTAGGAAATGTTTTTGTATATATTGTTATTTTGTTAATGTGCTCAACACACGGCATCTACTGTACTTCTGTCAGTCCTTCACTTGCAACTCTCTCTGAGGTTTCTACGTTTTTTTGGGAAGTTTTTCCTCACTCAAGTCGAGGGTTTAGGATAAAGAATGTTGCACTTTGTTAAGCCCTATGAGGCAAATTTGAATTTGTGAATATGGGCTACACAAATATAATTTGATTGATTGAAATATGCTCTACAAAACGTTGGATGGTAAGCATTCCAATGAGATGGCTCCTGCTAAACCGTTAATAGTGCAGTTGTGAAAATACAAATGACTCTTTCAACAATTAGCAAAAAAAACAAATGAGATCAGTTTGCAAAGTGTCTATTTCTTTAGGAGACAGTCTCACAAAAACAACAAATCTTTGAATTGATGAAATCCAAGCACTGAATATGTGACACATTAACTCAGTCAACCTTTTTTTCTGTCTTCATTACAGGCATGGCGGATGATTACCGACAATCCACTGTGAATATCATGATCCTTTCTTTCTTCCTAGTAGCCCTGCTTCTATTACTGTTCTTCTTCTACAAAAAGATGAACCAGGAGAATAATGGAGAATACACCATCCAGCGCATGGTGCTTAAGGAAGGAGGGATCAGGGACCAGACGAGGGTCGCAGCAGTAGCTGTGGGGACACTTGTCAGAGCCCGACTGTGGCCTGGCAGTGATTCATATGAGGAAGGGGAGGAAATGCAGGAGATCAGAGATGAGGAGGGACAGGTGGAGGAGGGGGGTAACCAGGGGAGTGACAGCGAGGGGAGCAGCCAGGAGGAGGAGGAGGAGGAGGAGGAGGAGGATAATGAGGAGCAGGGAAAAGGAGATAACACCTCACATGATTCCTCGAGCTCGGAGGGTTTGAAGGCAGGGGAGCAAACCAGACTGACGGATCTGCCAGAGGCAAATGTGGAGATGGAGGGGAAAGGGGAGGAAGTGGCAAGAGGAGGGTCTGGATTGCTGATCGACCTGAAGCAGTTTTCTGGAAGTGCGATCTGGTCTGACGAGAAGGGGATGGAGAGGGAGGTGACTTCTCTGTGAGCTCAGAAGAAGAAGGTGCACTGACCAAAGAAAATCATTTACCAGCTTAAAGGATATTTCAGTTTGTACCCCATAAATGAATCAAGTTTTTTTTTCAAATTACAGTTCAACTGAGTTAATATAGCTTATTCATTTTTTTATTTGAACAAACCTAATTCATTTGTGTGTTACCAATTGAAGTAGGCTATTTCTCTTTAATTGGGTACGCAATTTTGTATGTAGTAGAAATGCTGATTCTTGTGTGTTTTTCTAGAAATAATGATAATAAATACTGGAATCATTCTGTAAAATATCCACTCGGAGTATTTTTTTAATTACAGATAAAGAAAAAGCCCTGGTATCATTACTTCCTGCTGTGGCACAATACAAAGCTGACTGGTGAATGAAGCTGGTATAAATGCAGATGTACACTGTTTTTTAAAGAATGTTATGTTTTATTATGTCACACTGATTCAGTTAAGAAATCTGATTTTCTATTATTACGTTAACCATCTATATGTGGTAAATTTTGGAGTGTAACATATTTTCAATTGTTTCAAATGTTTTTTGAGAATAAAAACAGAAGAATACATACAGACTTCAACATGTTTTTCTTTTACTTAAAATGATATTGACACGTTCAATTGCTTATGTGACAGAACATTGATAGGCAACTTTATTGATAATTGATTATTATTTTTTATTTTAAGCAGAAATAAGAAATTGGAAAAAGTAAATGGTTCCGGGAATCATATATTGACTCTACAGCTGACTGTATCATTATATGTTTATGCATATAATAAATGTACAATTAAATAATTCCAACAACAAATGTCACTATGAACTGAAAGTGGCATCAACTTACAGGTAAACAATTGTGGTTATGGCCGAGCTGTTTAATGATATTCTAGTGAAATTTACTGTAGTTAAGGTAACTTTCTGCAAAACTGCAGTTACAAGTACACATCTTACATTCTTTAGTATTATACGCTAGATGTATTTGAAGTAACAAAGGTAAAAGCACAAATCTATTATTTATAATATTACATTACTGGTATTTTATCACAGACACATTTTCACATGACGAATACTTCAAAGTTGAAAAAGGTCGAGGTGGATTTTATCGACTATACTTTTTTTAATCTATAATGAGGCATCACATTATATAGGTTTATCATATAGTGTAGTATATGTAAAACCACTGTATATATTGTTGTTTTATGCCCGAATGTTATGTCCAATGCACCAACCACACCAAGGCAATTTCCTGTATGTGTAAATATACTTGGCAATAAAAATAATTCTGATTCTGCAATGCAACTGGTGATTTCATAGTTTATAAATAAATGTTGCAGTGAAATGTAGAGCAATGTCAATGAATGAAAATAACAGACAGACATTATGGATCTGCTGAAAATATGAATTTACCTTTTTTGAGGGCAATGTTTACTCTAAACACCATAAACTCTGTATTTAAAAAATGCATAACAGCACAACAACAAGGGACAACAGTCAAGTAGTGACATTTTTCCTCAGTATGAACCAATGGGGATGTAGCTCAGTGGTAGAGCGCATGCTTCGCATGTATGAGGTCCCGGGTTCAATCCCCGGCATCTCCACCACTTTTGTTTTCAAATTAAATACACGTCACGACCAGCGCACGTAAACGTGTTCAACTGTTTTAACTGACGTGATTAATACATTTAATACACTCGTCGTATTTCAACACGACTGTACATGTGTGGGGCATGACGGGGCCCTGGCTCCAATCGGATTGGACGTCGGAGGCGGCAGAGGCGTGGGCGTGTTCGCGCACGCGGGTGTCACAGATTTTCTATTTTTCCGCCGGTTGAATAATTTCCAGCTGTGACGAGAGGAGCCGTCGGTGTGGAGGAGCCGTCAGAAACAAAGATGGAGCCGAGGAGGACCAGGGAGGCTCACCTGGAGTGAAGCAGCCTCTCAGATGGATCATTAGAACCCCGGAGCCGATCGAACCCGGTAAATACCCGTCTGATCCTCACAGCCCTCATTCAGCTTAACGTGTAAATATGTGCACGATCTGTCACAGTAACCTGCTTCACCACCCCGAGCACCAGACTTGCGTCCTCTCAGCCTAACTTGATTGTTGCCGGAGACATGATTTCAGTCCACGTCACTCATCTGCATAGGGACTAAAATGCAACCATCCTGCGAGGCTGTGTTTTTCTTATCGCCCAGAAACGCTCTCTGTGCTCGGCTTGTGATCAGGGGATCCACTTACTGCTGCACATCCGAAACTACAAACATGGAAGGTACAGTTTGCATGTAGTGTCATCCCTCGCCCCCCCCCCCCCCCCCCCCCCTCACAATATATATATTTATATATATATATATATTATATCCAGAGATAGGAGACACATCTGGGTTGAAAACTGTCCAAGATGGATGCAGCGCCGCTGTGCGCACGGATGCACGGCGGAGCGGCAGCAGGGGATCTGTAAAAAAAAAAAAATAACAGCCCATCACTCATCACACATCAACATCATCGTTTTTTTTTTTTTCTCGCATCCGCAGGAGTAGGATGTTACTAGCGTCCGCCGTTGTGGTCTGGGAATGGCTGAACGAGCACGGACGCTGGCGGCCCTACAGCCCGGCTGTCTGTCACCACATCGAGGCAGTCATCCGGAGCGACCCGCGCTGTGGTAGCGTCGTCCTCGGCCAGGTGGACTCTCGCCTCTCGCCCTACATCATCGATTTGCATTCCATGCACCAGTTCCGACAAGACACAGGTGAGGAGGAGGGAGGAGAGGGGAGGCAGAGACACCCGGTGGAGGATGCTACGGTGCAGCCAGGGCCTCGGCTGGAGGCCTTTTATTATTATTATTGCTCGTGTGTGATTTATCTCGTCTGCTCCAGATGTTGGAGGTTTTTTTGCTGCAAAGTGGCCTCCAACATCTGCAGGGTTCAAATTCTAATGTGCAATAGGATCCAAAATATCACAATATGTCCAGTTTTATGCAAACATAATTTAAGGACATGGATGTTTTGCTGCACATCTGTTGTGTGCGTGTGTGTGTGTGTCACATAGGACACAGTAACAGCTGAAGTGTCCAGTCATACTTTCACACACACACACACACACACACACACACACACACCGTAGACACTTCACTTCGGCACGTCCATTTAAACCACTATAACCACTTCTGTCTTTTTATAAGAGCATATGGACATGAGAGATGATCCATCACAAGAGGCTGTGACTCAGGAGGTAGAGTGGGTAGCCCACTAAACAGAGGGTCGGCGGTTTGATCACATTCGCCCCCTTTCTGCAAGATACTGAACCCCACCTTGCCCCTGATGGCGGTGCCAGCAGTGGGAAGTATGACAGAGAAAGTGCTGCATATATGTGTGAATGCTTGAAATACTGTAAAGCAGGTCCAGGGCTATATTTACAGACCAAGTGAAAGCTGCATATAAGCAGGACAAAGACAAAGCCGGGGATTGTCAGTTGTCAGACGTCTAACTTTGGCAGACACACCAACACCACCCTCCTCTCTCTCAACGCCGGCTGACAAAAGCCTTTGTGCAGTTTGTTTTCCGAACCCAGCAGAGGCTGAAACTATGTGGGAGGCAGGCCGGGTGCCACCCCCCAGTCTAAATAGGAGACAAGGGGGGAGTGAGGAATTTCAGGAGGTCAGTGAGGAAATGGGGTCGACGGGAGCAGCTTTTGTGAATGAACTCCCCTGTTGTCTGGTGTAAAGCGGTCACACGTACTGTATGGATGAGAAGCTGGCTGGTTATTGTAATGCATGGGTGGGGTAGTGGACCTTTACCTACCTGGCAGCCACAGGCCCGGGAGCAGGGGGGGTCATGAGGCCCTCGGGCCGGAAACTCAGCATGAAGTTGGCTGTTAATATGCAGTTAAAAGACACAAAATGGCCACAAAGAGATGCAAAATAGTCTCAAAGAAAGGCCAACCAACCACAAAGGGATGAAAAATGGCCTTAAAGAGACACAAGCTTTCGCCTGGGGGAGTGTTTTTATCTGTCCGTGAAATTTTTCTTATAATCCCTCCATGGCTTTCATCGCTGCTTATTAAAGAAAAGAGAAATATTACGTGTTGAAATGTAAAGGTCTTTTTACACTTGTGAAAAAGAGCCTATATAAACGCGTGTGTGCTCCTCCTGAAGACAGAATTTGACCGTGGAAGGTTTTGGAAGTGGAGTGTCTCTTGGACAGCCTGGGAAAGCAAACACAGGCAGCTTTGGTTTCGGATCAAGGCCGCCAGCCAATCAGAAATCAGAACACCGTGTGCTGTTACCAGGGGCAACCTGTTTGCCCAAATTCCTAGCAAGCAAACGCAGACATGTTGAATTTGTTAGGGTTGTAATCTACTTGTCCACAGTAAATAGTGTAAACCTCCACTCACATCTACCTCTCATCATAGAGCATCTTGATTACTGGTCAAGAAGCTTTCAACTTTACAGTAAAAGTGTGTAGAAATCTGCAGAGCTGCATTTACAGTCTTCATAATGTGCATGAAACCTTCACTTATGCCGTGACCTCTGACCTCTGCCTCAGGTACCCTTCGACCAGTACGACGTAGCTTCTACGACCCCACCTCAGCGCCAGGCCAGGGCTGGTTGTGGGAGTGGGAGAACGACACTGGCAGTTGGACGGCGTACGACACGGACGTGGGCATCGCCATCCAGGCGGCACGAGATCGTCAGCAGCCCTGGCTGGACCTGGCGCCGCTGGGTTTCTGCTACCTCATTGACTTCGAAAGCATGACCCAAATCAACGGGCAGACGCAACGCTGCCGGCGCATCCAGCGTCGCTCCGACCTGGCTTACCCGCTGGTGTCCGGGCCCCTGCCCAAGTCCCACCACGCCTGGGGGCCGGCGTCGATGCCCAGCCACGGAGGACTGCTCGGTGTGGACGTGTCTGGGGTGGGCATGGGGCTCAGGGTGAGCAGCAGCGGGAACGGGAGTGCGTACCCCAGCGGCGCTCTCCCTGCTTCAGCCATCACCTCTCTGGGACAGCCCTGCGCCTGTCAGCAGTGTATGCTGGTGCTGAGTGTCAAGGCAGGCACCATGTCAACCACTCACACTCTGGGTCGAAGACCGCCACTGACCAAACCACCCAGTCCCAAAATCAGCAGTCACCCTGTTCCAGGAGGGTCGTATTCACTGACCCTTCCTCGGCCACCGTCCCTGTCCCGATCACTTTCCCCAAACAGGACGTCTATAGTTGGGGCGACAGGTGGCTTCAGTGTGGGTGGTATGGGTGGGCCTGGAGGTGTGAGTATCGTCGGGGGCAGCGGCATCAGCAATGCCAACTTCGGCTTTGGAGGAGGCTTCACTCACTCTCTTTCCCTCCTCGGCTCGGCCACCGCAGCCCTCTCCATCTCCTCCACCCGGCCCCCTCCTCCACCTCTGCCCCCACCCCCGCCGCCTCCTCCTCCACCAGGCACCTTGTCCTCATCCATCGCCACCTCTGCCCCTCATCCTTCCACCTCCCTCTCCATTTCCTGTCCTGGCCCCGCAGCGCCCACTGGGGGCCCCGCACTCATCTCTACGGCTGCCTCCACGTGCACGCCCTCGCCTTCTGCCCGCGTCCTGGGCCCAGTGTCTACGTCCGGTGCTGCTGCCTGCGCGGCGCCTCTGCCGCCCCGGTCCAGCCTAGCGGGGCTGAGCCGACCTGCACTGCAGCGTATCGCCATGGCTCAGTCACGTGCCCTCATTGCCTCTGGGTGAGTAGACGACCGCTGCCGTCACAATGTCACTCAAAATATTCTCGTACAACCCAAACGTTTCTGTTCTCCAACAGATGACAAAAACGTACATTCTGACAAAAGTCACATGGAATCAGAAAAGTTCAGTGTCTTTCAATTTAGCTCCAAAAAAAACCCTCTTTTTTCCTTGCAAATCATAGACTGTAAATAAAGATGAACGACGCATCTACACTTCCTTCCACTGTGCAAAAATGAAGCCAAAGAATTCTGGGATAAGAGCACAGCCATCTTGCACATACATTATTTGGACCAATCACGAGACAGTCTCAGCTGTCAATCATTATGTTTCACCCCATTTTTATAACATCAAATAACTTACTAAAACCCATTACTATTTAGTTTGGTCTATGTCCCATCCAGTAACATGGAGGAGGGATGGTTTATGACCTGTATTTTAACCAGCCACTGGGGGGCGATCGAGATGAATCGGCTTCACTCATTGGGAGCTGTCATGTCGTCCATCTTTATTTACATTTGCGAATGAATGAACAGGCTTGTTTATAGACAGGTGTGATATGAAGGCAGTGACGTTACCTGTAAACTGTAAATATCCAAATATCAATTTGCTGTTTTGGAAAATAACAGTACCAGTTGTTAAGCAAATTACATAAATCATACAACAAGTATCCTGCACTTTTTGATGGGAAAGTTTGGCTAAAATGTATAATTCAAATCTTCCCAGTGATCACATCCCGTATCTATTAGCTGTATACAAAACAAATTGGGTGCCGACTAATCGGGGTGCGTTAGAAAAAAGGACAGGGATTTCTCATGTGTTGGAAGGCCTCATTACACAGTGTGACATTAGTGCTCATCAGCGATTGTGAGCCTTTAATCTTTGTGACAAAGTCCACTGAATTCATTCTTTTCAACGGAGAGACAATGACGAGCTTTCACAGTGAAGTCGACAAGTGTTTCGCACATTCCACACATTTGTCATGCAGCAAATTACTTCATCAACACACACACAACTGTGCACATGCAGTTGACTTATAAAGTAGTTAGTATACAGTTTTCAGCAAACAGTCAGGATGTTGGGGAATCTGAATTGCCTGGGAACACTTGGAACTGGTAACCGTAGCAACCAATGTGGACCAGTGACGATAGAAAGCAGGTTTATGGAGTGGTTTGAATGACCCTGACCACATCTGGAATGCATGCTGGATGCACAGGGAACACATCTGGGGTTATTCCGATTTCTGTAAACAAATGGTTGATTTATTTAGGATTTTTTTTTATCAGTGCTCCTCCTGTGCTGTCGACTCTTATCGTGCCTTCAGGTGATGTCGGAACAATCGAAGAAAATTTGGGGAAGAGACCGGGAAAAATATTTGTATATTTACAAATTCTGGATTTGTTGGTGACATTGAGAACGTAAATCATAAAATGTATTGTTATATTTTTTTAAAACACCTCAGGAACCCATTTTTACTTAGAGCAGATTAATTGTCTTTTAACATATCTACAGGGTGATTTTTGTATTTCTGCCAAAGACTAGTTTTAGACAGTTAATACAGTCAGCATCAGTGAAGGTAAATAAGCGAGGCCAGTCTCAGTGTGTGGCTGTCGTCACCAGAGGGCGCTGGTTTGTAAGAGGTTTGTGGCTCGGTGAACAAGGACGCAGCTGGTTCTTCATTATTTTATCACAACTCTCTGTTTTGCAGCTGGCGGCGAGTTTTTGTGAGCGTGTTACGAATGTTAACGTCTCGATTTCATCATATTCCAATTACAGCCTCCTCACGATCGTTACGTCTCGCTGAAACTGGGACGCTTACTTATTTGTTTCCAGCCTCAAATATAAAAGAGAAGAATAGAAAAGCGAGGTCTTGTGCATCCCACATTGTTCAAACACACACAGAGTCACTGAAGAGTCTTAATGAATTTTGGCTGCTTGTACTGTGAACCAACACTTCCTGTAAAAAGACTATGTGCTCTGAATCCTCACATTAGTGAAGACGACCTCCACACCAGCTAATCCTCATATACATACTGACAAGCACAGGCTTAATGTCACTGCTCTGGTAATCTGAGCTGTGTGACTGGCCCGTTCTTTCGGCAAATCAGGTGAGAGTCCTCCTCCCTCCAGCAGATGGTCACACCTGCTGCTGCGGTAAAACCCTGTCACGTCACAGATGAAGAGCTCCACGTCATGGAGCTGATGAACCCTGTGGTAGTTTTATCATATGATGTGGGTAACTAGGCTCAGATTTAAAGGTCACACTAGCAAGTACTAGTTTCTTGAAGCGGACATTTCTGTGTTGAAAGAGTTAAATGAGTGTAGCTGTCCAAATAATTTGTTTAATATGGAGAATCTGATGATTTCAAATGACCTTACATTAATTCATGCTGGTGGCCGTCCCAAAAATTCCCAATTCACATATTTCATTTGATAGGTTGATATATTCTTTTAAACATGTTTGCAAGGGGCTGGTTCTTAAATCTACTGGGGTCAGAGGTTGAAATCCTGTTTTTATTACATCAACATCTTGTGATTTCTGTGTACCAGCATTGTGTTGGTATACAGTTGTTTCCGGAAGTTGTCCATCAGCCTTATGGCAGCCTGGCAGTGTGATGTGGTAACGCACAGGTAATCCCTGCTGTGATGAATCTGTGGCCTGCAGCTAGACTGTAGTCAACAGATGGATTAGCTCTATAAATGAGGAAGGAGACCTGCACACAAGCAGAGGAGGAGAGAGACGGAGACACCGCTGTTAAACGTGAGGTTCGGTTAGAGGCAGGTGTAAAAAAAGAAGAGTCCGAAACGATTGTGGCAACAAGTTGATATTGCTGCTGGAATATTTTCACTCAGATCAGTGGTGTTTGGTGATTTTGAGAAGGAAAGATGACTGTTATCACTACGGCCAGAATGTAAGTACACACCTGCGAGAGGACAGTTGAAGTGGTGATATTAATGTGGGATTCATGTGCGTTTCCCCTCTGGATGAGCAGAGATATAGTTCAATGGTTTGATATTTTATTCAAATAAATGAGTTTAATTTTGATTAAAACTATATTTTGGGCACTATATTTTGGGGGGGGGGGGGGGACTGTTGGGCCCTGGAGGAGGTATATGCTCTACTGAGTGTCATTCTTGTTTGAACATGACGTGATGATGTCCTGATTTTAAGTTGAAAATACTTAAAGTAGTTCTTTCAAAAACTTTGAATTATAGTCCATTAATAATGACAATTTTAAAGGCTTAGGTATCGAGAAGTACAATATCAGTCACACTCTATAATTAACATCAAAAATAACTTGTCTGTCATGTGCTGTCATCCTAAGCTTAAGCCCCACACAGCCAGAAGTCCCACCTGATAATTATGGGCCGGTATGTCAACAGGTCTATTTGTTTCTCCTCATGACTCGACAAAAGCTCCTTAACCCGCTGACACTGGGTCAGCCGGCCTCTAGCTTATGCTGCGTGTGTGTGCACAGGTGACTCATCAGATATTGACACCTTCAATCTGGTGCTGCTGAGTTGACCCCGACCAGTTGAGTGTTTCATTTTAGCAAATAATGTATCTGAAGATTAATTCAAGTGGGTTTTTTCCTCATGTGTTTCAGTGTGCCAACAGTTCCGGTGAAGAACCTGAATGGATCTAGCCCTGTGCACCCTGCACTGGCAGGTAAAAATATGGATATATAACCTATTTCCTTATTAGATTTAAATCAATCAGACATATTTACTCTATATTGGGTCTAAAATTCAGCCTTTCAGCCTTTCAGCCTATTAAAGAGGCATCTCACTGATTTATTTCCCTACACGCGACACACATAGTCACATTTGGCCCCATATTTAACTAGTATTTGAGTAAATCCACATTCACCAGGACGGTCCATACATAATTTGCTCATCATGCAATGAGTAAACCTCACATCCTCCCTCTTCTGGCTGTTTGCAGGCATCACAGGCATCCTGATGAGCGCAGCAGGGCTTCCTGTCTGCCTGACCCGCCCGCCCAAGCTGGTGCTTCATCCTCCACCCGTCAGCAAGAGTGACATCAAGCCCGTGCCCGGTCTGGGCCACTGCTGCCGCAAGACCACCAAGAAGCAGGCCCGTAAAGGTGGGCACGATGATGAGGAAGTCTGCTCTCGCTTTTACCTGAAACGGGCATTTTGTTCACAAACAGATCGTCACATTTTGTTTTTTTTATTTCTCAGGCAAGACCCCTGAGGAGGTGGTGAAGCGGTACCTTCAGAAAGTTCGTAATCCTCCAGAAGAGGTGAGTTCAGTAACAATTGGCCCAAATACACACTTGGACATAGGTTTGTTAGTTTTAGTCAGATCGATACAAAATATATATATACATGAAAAATGTCAAAGAATGTTTGTATCATGTTGGATGAGAAATAAATCTCAAACCTTCCTCACCCATCTCAGGACTGCACCATCTGCATGGAGGCCCTGGCAGGACCGTCAGGCTACAAGGGCCCCGGCGTGGGCGGCATCTCCCGGGCTGAATCGGTGGGCCGCCTGGCACAGTGTGGCCACCAGTACCACCTCCAGTGCCTCGTCGCCATGTACAACAACGGCAACAAGGACGGCAGCCTGCAGTGCCCCACCTGCAAAACCATTTACGGAGTCAAGACCGGCAACCAGCCCCCGGGCAAGATGGAGTACCACGTCATCCCTCACTCACTGCCCGGCCACCCGGACTGTAAAACCATCCGGATCATTTACAACATCCCTCCTGGCATCCAGGTACATTGAGGTGCTTCTGTGATGTAAGATTATGTCTATGTTATATGTTAAATCTTGGCTCAGATGATGTGATGAACTTTCTCTTTAGGGCCCAGAGCATCCAAATCCAGGAAAACCCTTCACCGCCCGTGGGTTCCCCAGACACTGCTACCTCCCTGACAGTGAGAAGGGACGCAGGGTAAATGAGAGAACATCTCTTTCTGATTTTATTAGTGGTATGAAGACAAAAATGCCTTGATTATGTTATGTTTAAAATTAAATCTATAATTTCTTCGTCCAGGTTCTGAGGCTGCTCCTGGTAGCGTGGGACCGCCGGCTCATCTTCTCCGTCGGCACGTCCAGCACCACCGGCGAGTCCGACACAGTAATCTGGAACGAGGTGCACCACAAGACGGAGTTTGGCTCCAACCTGACGGGCCACGGCTACCCTGACCCCGGCCACTTGGACAACGTCCTGGAGGAGCTCAAGGCTCAGGGCATCACCGAGGAGGAGTGTCTACCCAGAGACTGAGCCGAGACACTCGAGACACTGAAGAGACGAGACACCAGACCGGAGTCTGTAAACGCACGACACTGGAAACAGGATCCGGAGTTGGACATTTTCAAAATCTATAAAAGACTAACTTTTACCACCACAGTTTAAAAAAACAAAACTCTTCACTGGAACTTTACAGAAGTACTTTCAGCCGAATTCGCTGAGATGAAAAATTCTCCTATGACTGCATGAGTCAGTTTTGAAACATGGGGAATCGTTGTCGTCCCCTGATGCAGTAACGGTGTCAAGATCACAGATGTTATCCAGTGGGACATTTGAAGGGAAAAAATCATTTCTACTGTGAGACTTCTTATCAAGAATGTAACTAAGTCAATTTCGCTGAACTGGAGTGTTTATCACTGCGACTGCTGCTATGTGGAATTGAAGGAGATTAAAAAGTTGGGTCCGCAAGTTTTTAAAGTGTTTGTCCACAAGCAGAAATAACTTTTCACAGCAGATAAATACTTCATGTGTATAACTGAATATCTGAGCATGGATATTTGCTGACCTCTAGTGGTACTTTTCCAGAACGACATTCCTTTTTAGGTTTGATTTTTAACCTCTTATTATTGTATATTATGAATACTTGATATATTATATTGTTTCCATTCTGTCATATTTTTATATTTTAATCTTACAGTTTTTTTAATATGGTGTGTTTCATTGCTTTGTTTTTGGGTGTGGCGAGACAGAGTGCTGTACCTGAGTTTGCCTGACACTTAATTTGCCATTTAACAGCCCCTTTCTTTAAAAAAAATATAATTTACAGTATTTTCTATTTTATAGGTTCACAAACTGACATTCCTTAATTGTTCTGCCCTCAGAGCATGGGTGAAATGAATAGCTTTCTGTGTCTTCTAATAGCTGCATTAATGTTAAAGACTGATCGGAGGAGTAAATACCCACAATGCCAGGATTGAACCTCAGATTTGCACAGAGAGGACCCGGGACAACTTGTAACTACTGTACTTATGTGTTAGACACACACCAGCCTCAAATGCTCTTATCAAACTACAAAATGCGGCCAATTAGTTGTTTTCGTCATGTTTGGTGTTCGCCTGCATGAGCAGGTGCAAAAGACTATCTCTTGTTGGGGAAGCAGCTTTGGACCAAGTGGTCCAGTCAGATTGCATCCGGTCCTCCACAGACCGGTTTATGATGAGGTACTATAGACGACGTGTACAACAGTATGTGTTGACATGCTAACGTGGGCCAACATTAAAAGCATTTATACTTTATGATACGTTACGTATGCACTGTACTGTATGTGTTTTATGTGCACAAATTTGCATTAAACGTTTTTCTAAGGTTCCAACGTATCAGAACCCTACTCTGGTTTTACTCTTTTATTTTTTGTATTATTGATCATGTAATTTTTATTTAATAAATGTGGCAGCATTGTACCAATTTAAAGTAATTGCTATTTGTAATTTCTGCCATTTATTTTGGCTGTAATGCATGATAATGGTGAACAACAAGACATACTGGTGTTTACAGTAGTAAAAGTAGAGCCATGAATTCCACAAACTGAACCCCTTAAAGTTCCAGTGTGTAAGGGTGAGGTGAAAGGGATCTATTGGCAGAAATTTAACATGAAATAGTTAATAATATAGTAGTAATGTTTTCTCTAGTTTGTTTCATCTAAATTGTAAGAATTGTTTTCTTTACCCCTAGAATGGACCTTATACTTTTATATTTACATTGTGAGCGGGTCCTCTCTACGGAGGCCGCCATGTTTTTTACAGTAGCCCAGACTGGACAAACTAAACACCTTTAGGGTTTATGATAACCGAGGGCTCCCTCCGGTTTTCCTTTATGTTTGGAAGGGGAGGGGGGGTGAAGGGTATTTAGCTGCAACATGCAACTTCACCACTAGATGGCACTAAATTCTACACACTGAACCTTTAACTAATAATGTTAGCTAATATTAGCCACCACAACCTAATGCTACTGCAGCTTTTTGATCATGAGACAAAGATTGTAACATTCAATCCTTCATTTACTTTTTCAAGGACCATGATCTTTTACAAACACTCAAAGGCACTAAATTTTTTTTTTTCTTTTTTTAAATGAAATAAAGGGTTTAGTGTTTTCAGCTCTTTGGATCAATATCATTAAATTTAGTTTGAATATTTATGGGAAGAAAAAGTAAGATGACCACAAAGACTACTGCAGAAACTAATGACAGTACTGTAGGCTATGTAAAGCAGCTTGCATATAAAGTAAAGTGGGACTGAAGACTAGCAAAAGTAATTTTAATTTAACTAAACTAAGAAATAATGCTTTTGTTAATATATTCTCACATTTGTTCTACTCAGATAGGAATAACAACATAGAGGTGGCACTACTACTGTTTTAAATGGCTTGCTTTAGATCTTGATACAGCATAATCCATATTGTTGGGATCTTTCAACATGTATTGTTACGTTGGTAAAATTTCATCAAATGTCAGAGGTTCCTGAAAGATACACTAGTTAGCCTTGTCGTATAGTTACATTTTAAGGATGCTTTAGATAACTCACATTCTACTTCTTAGACATGAGTGGCGCATGACCAGTTTATCTGTAGATTAGTCTGGCTCTTGGATTAGTAGTCTGGATTACCACTACCTTAATGAATGAAACAAATTACTGAGGAAAATACAATTATATGGAGCCCAGTAGGAAAACTCAGTCATGATGCTGAAATAGAAGGTTTATAGGCAGCTGCAGTTGTTAGGTCACTGAAATAGTACGTTTTTATTTTAGATTTAATTACTTTAAGGCGTCTACTCTGTTTTCAAGGCAACAGACACAACCCTGCAGAAATAATGAGTTGAGCATGAACTCACGCTGAAACAAATAATCACATTTCTGCTCTTTTGGAGGTGCAGGCCTTTTAACTGTCGGCTGAAGGCAAATGAGAAAAACCAAAATACAAAGCCTTTCACGCTAACTTTCATTCACTTTTCCCATTTCTGCACAAACGGAGCTTAACGTTTCTCTAAAGTGACAGATGTGATGGATCGGCTAAAGCTGCCAATTTGCGTTATATGACACAAACTCACCAGCCGCCTGTCAGGTTACTGAGGAGCAGATGGGGTTGAGGGTCTAATCAGACCAGCACTGAGTTAAGCCGAGCTGACATCTACTTGTGGCACTAATAAAGATGAAGTGGGTGGATAAACATGATTGTGTTGCTGCATCACCATTCCTGCTCTGCAAAGATAAATATGGAGAGGCAGAGCAGCAGCTGAGATGCTGCAGAGAAAGGGGGAACAAAGAGGGGAGAGAGAGAGAAAGGGAGGAGCAGACAAGAGGCAAAATGCAAATGTTATGCTAGGTTAAGGTGGCAGAGATGGGGGCAGACGGAGATCTGCGCCTTGCTGAGACTTGAACGGGGGAGGGGTCTCTAACTGGTCAGAGAGACCCTTCCTGCTGGGGTCCATTGTCTACCTCCCACTGCTATGAATAGAAAGCTGATTACAGCAGTCAGCATATTGTGCTCCACTCCAGGGACGCCTGTGGTTTGATCACCACATGTTGCCATTTTGTCAGATAGCTCTCCTTTTATTATTTCCACCTTAAGTGTTTCACATCTTTCCAGTGAAAGGCTTTTGCTCCTTTTAGGTCCAGACTGCAGCCTGGATGTATTTTTCTGCTCTGCTACATTACGCCAGACAAAGCAAATCTCCCCTCTCCCTGCATCAAAATGACTTGTCTATTATTAAAAGCTTTTAAATGGAGCAGCGGGTTGGCTGACTACCAATTCTGGTGCCTTGTTGCCGAGGAAACGCATAACCGTAGTCTCTCTTCTCCTTTTTTCTCTCCTCCTCCCCTGGAGGCTCATATTTCAAAACTGTCAGGATTGTGGTGCGCTCACACTGCTGCATTTCAGCTAAAAGCTTTTTGTGCTGCCAGTGGTGCAGAATGGAGGGGAAAGGCGAGCGGACGGGAGTGGTTAGAGCAGAGGGGAGGGGAAATGAAGGGCCTCCCTCACCGTTGCCAAGGCAACTTGATGTCACGGTGACATCATGCACCACTAAAAGCTTTTAACCGGATTCCTCTCCTGCCTTAGGCCCCATTTTGAGTCCTCTTTCAGCGAGGCTAAGGGGAAGGGCACAGGCGTGTGTGTGCCTCCATGCATGTCTCACACCTCACACAGCTCCCAGCTCAGTAAAAGACTTTCAAATCCAGCCTCTAAAGAGCAAAACACAGAGGCCAAGAGAACCATTTCAAAGAAAAAATGGCATCAGAGGATTTCAGCTACCTGATACCAGGCAACAATGAGAAACACAGGCGGGCCCCGAACTGGACCGACGGCGAAATGAAAGCCCTCCTCTACGTGTGGGACGAACACCACAACGAACTGAAAATGAGCAAGAGGAACGCCAAGGTTTACGAGAAGATGTCGCAGAGGTTTTTCCAGCTAACCGGGGAGCAGCGTTTCAAAGAGGAGATCAAGATGAAAATCACCAACATGTCCTTCCAGTACAGGCAAGTGCACCAGATCGGTGTCCATCCAGAGCAGTGACTCTTCACTCCAGATGTTGCATGACTATTAACGTCCCTCTTTTGCTCCCAACAGGCGGCTGAAATCCACAATTGCAGAAAACGGGGAGATGCCGGACTGGCCGTACTTTAAATCCATCGAGAAGATCCTCACCAAGCCGCTGGAGAACGGGCGGGTGAGCTCTGTGGAGTTTCAGGCCTCCGCTGCGGGGCCCTCCACTTCCTCCCAGTCCACAGACAACCTGGTGGCCCCGTCGGAGGAGGGCATGATGGGATTCCTGCCAGAATACACAGGCTCCTCAGATGAGATGGAGATAAAGCAAGAGCTGGAGTCGTTGAGCTCTGACAGTGACAACACACAGGGATCCAGGTAATATGAAATATTAGTGTGTGTGTGGGTGTATGCCAGTCAATGTCTGTCTATCTATCTATCTATATCTATCTATCTATCTATCTATCTATCTATCTATCTATCTATCTATCTATCTATCTATCTATCTATCTATCTATCGATCTATCTATTTATATCTCTATCCATCCATGCATCCATCCAGAATGGGATGTCTAGATGCCGGAATGTGACACAACATGTTTCCAGTAACTAACATCCATTCACAAACGTATTAATGCTATCTCTATGAAAACTACTAAGCTACTCCAGCCACTGAAGAAGGCCATGAAGTGTGGCTGAAAGTGCAGGAAAGTTAGAAGTAGCACTGAGAAGGAATAAAAACAAATTCTGCACAATAAATAGCAGACTGTGGTACTAAAATTTAAATAGCTGTGAAGGATGGTTTGATAATGTTCAGGCTGACTCAGTAAAGTGTTACAGATGGCTCGGATCAAATTTATTCATTTTATGAGACTATTTTAAAACTAACAGCTTTTGGGAAACAACAGGAAATATGAAGGGGAAATACCAGATTTGATCTTGTATTGTTGATACTGTATTACATCAACAAACAAAATGTGTGCTTCTCTAAGCTCTCTTTCACTGACACTTAATTTAATTACCTTGAATTGAATATAAAACTTGACTCGCTTAAAGTCAAAAGCTGCTTTTTAATCCAAGCTAGGCCTGTTAGCTTTGTAGCTGGAGAATGTTTCCTCCCTAAAGCTGGAATTAGGTGCTGCCTCACCGAATTGAAAAAAAACGTTATAACTGTGGCGTAAATTTATCAGGATATTTTTAAATGTAGTTTTAATCCAGGCTAGCCCATGGTTATCTTCAGCTAGATTTGGTGCTCCACGACCAGCTATAGGCAGTTGACTAGTTCGGTATTGAGCGTTAACCTTTGTACAAGGTCAACAGCACATCTTACATGCTGTCTTCCTTGAAATCATAAAAACATATGAAATAACAATACTTTTTTGATGATGACTGATGCTAGTCTTAAATAAGATTTTAACATGCATTTTGTAAACCAGTATATAAATCAATGCCAATTCAATTTCTTGATGCAGAATGGACGCTGCCTAAAGACTCTTGGGTTTAAAAATTGATTTTGAGGCCATTTCCTCCCCGTCTTTCTGTTCTCCAGCTCCCATCCTATTTCAGTGAAGAAGAGGCACGCCAACAGGCCTCTTTCCATGAAGAGGAAGAAGCTGCGGTTAATGCAGGCCATGCTGCAGCAACAAAGGCGGTCGAGCCGAGCCATCGAGGAGACGTGCAGGGAGGTCCGTCGAGCCATGCACCAACAGAACCTCCTCCAGGTGCAGTGTCTGCAGCTGCAGGAGCGTATGATGAACCTCCTGGAGAAGTTGATCCAGCCGCCCTCTGCCACGTCATGGGGTCAGAGTGGAAACCCGGACCCAGGGAACCCATGAAGAATGTAGGTTATGGTTACTGGGTGAGATCCTGCCACGCCAAAAGCCTCTCGGACACAAAAATAAAGCATATTTATTTTTGATTTTGCCTCAACGTTGAACAGAGATGAACAACAACATGTATTTTTGATTTCTGGAGGCGTGCTCAGCCTGAATGTCATTAATGGAAGTCAAGGACACTTGAAGCAGATCATTCTTGATAATTTGCACCCATTAAAAACACTGTGGCGACAACAGCAAAGAAAAAACAGACCTATCTTATCACTTCAGTTTTTCCTTTCAATGTGCCAAGATAATTGCAAGTTGGGGCAGTTTGATGCCAAAACAGGACAATTTGTGATGAAGCAGAAATTGAGGCAATAATCCCTGTTGTGCTGAAGGGGATTGTCAGCAAATAGCATCGCAATCAAGACAAAGTTTATCAGATTCCATGTTAGGGGGCATTTTATAGCTCTTAGATATGTCCTTTTTGTGCTCAATAGCAGAACAGTCAGTAATAACAAAAACACTCCGGCCTACAGTCTCCTGCAGAAGAGAGGTAATTGTGTCTTGATTCTACAATGGCCGTTGATGTAGCTCCATAGAAAAGACAGGTGCCTTGTAGAGTGGTAACATCCAGATACACAAAAAAACAAAAAAAACTGTTCCAAGGTCAAGAACATTTATATGTGATGAATAAAATAAATCCTTTTCAAATCCAGCAACTTCGGATTACCGTGTGTCACTGGGACCCGATACAGACTTTTGGGTATGTGTGCTTTTAGGATTTGACACATGCAGATGTCACGACAGAGACAGAATAACACGTTTTCTTTGCTCTTCGTATGTTAAGATGACTTGTTCTCGTTTTGCATTTCTGCTGAATAAAAACAACTCACAATCCGGCCATGATTTCATGTGTCTCACTCTAATTTCACCTCAGCATATCTGTTTCTGCAGCGTGATTATTGACATGCAAAAACACACAGAAGGACGAGGAGCGACAGAGCTGAAATGTTAAGGTCTTTGCCTTCCAGCCTATTTTAAGAGGATTTGGAGAAACTAGGGATTAAATTGGTTCCATCGCACACCACACCAACTCCATGGAAGCCACCGCTTCAAGAAAAATAAAATGCAAAAAAATAAAAACACTAATCTTGCAGCCTGTGATGGGACACTACACTCACATCAATGATTAATGAAACATAGTGCAACCTGTCGTCATGGTGTTGCACGAGTTCAATCAATAATCAATAATCCTATTGTCTCATGACGTATTCTCTGTTTGCCGCAAATGTGTTGTTGGCTGCACGCCTATAATGAAGCCATGTGACTCGGTGTGCAGCCGTTGCAGCCCTTTGACCACAGAGGTAATGTTTACACACCTTCCTCCAAGGACACAGGAGGAAACACACATGTGGAGGTGGAGTGGATTAATAGCAAAATTATACTGGTAAGATTTTTACATTATTTATTATGTATATTTTCAAATTATACAGATTTTGAGTTTATATAATATTTGGGGATTATTATTATTATGAATCCGGTGTGTTGTGCATTTTTTATGTAAAGTGCTTCCTTGTGATATGTCAATGTCAACTTTATTAATATAGCAAATTTATAAATATAGCACATTTATAAATATATCATAATGATGATAAAATAAAATGTTTTACAAAGATTTGAAGCATGAAATGAGTAAAGTGTAGTTTAAAATCCCACGTTTCTATATTTAAGCAGGGATATATAAACAAATAGAAATAATACATACAATATAAACATAATATATCATATAAACACATTAAATACGCAGAATGTGTCTCAGGCTTTTAAATTTCACTTCAGCACAAAAAGAAAATAAAAGCCAACTGTCAGACACGCGTCAGCCAATAGCGTCATTGCGATTGTTTGAATATGGGCGCGGTGATTGGCCAGCGGCCCGCCACGTCACGCCCCGGAGTCGTTACGCTGTCATGGTTACAGTGAAAGACGCTTTGTGGTCTAAGCGGCGGGAGGCGGAGCCACGTGGACGGAACCTCCGCGGAGTAAAACAACACTTTAAACTTAACTATTAGAGAAAAAGACGCGTAATGCGGGGACATGTAAACGCGAGGACGCTTTTAAACGCGGAATGGAAGCGTGGGGAGTTTGTTTAAAGGACGTTTTCGCCGCTGGGGAGAAAAGGTAGTTGGGAAAGTTAGCGCAGCGTCGTTTCACCGGTTGGACGTTTTTTTACACCTGAGTTTGAAATACAAGGGGAGCCGCCCCCCGCGACTCTTCACCTGGTTCCTGGGTTTAAAAAAAACAGCAGCAGTTGTGGTGAATGGAAAACCGTAGCGATTTGAAACTGCGGTGAGTCAAAGTGTTGGTGAGAATGGAGGCAGCTGGGACCGGGTCTGTGGGGAGTGGGTGAGGGGGGGGGGGGCTGCGTGTGACAGATAATCGCTTAAATCAGATTGATGTTAATGTTTTATTTAGTTTTTGAGTTAAACAATTAGAGGAAACAATTCATTTCCATGAGGTCTGTGTTATTATAATTTTTTTTTTTAAATCAATATTTACCTTTTTAGAATTCATCCATTAAGTGAATATATGGGGCTTTGCATTAAGGTTTGTTTTGTAAGTGTATTCTGCAATTTTAATTTCACCAAAATGCTCTAAATCCATATGTATTATTAGTATTCAAGTATTATGATATAATCCCTTAATAGTCCCACAATTTGGGAAGTTTTTCATGTTACAGCAGCAAAGGGGATAGTAAAAATAGAAGCATCAGGAAGAGTAACGAGTAAACATACCTTTATAAACATAAAGAAATAAAAAATATTTTTGCAGTGTAAACAGAACATACAATATAATCATTCAACAGAAATTTTGATGAATAAGTAAACATACAATATAAACTCAAGAATTATAAAAGATAGCAATAATATATACAAAAATGATACAAAATGAGTATTGCTCAGTTAGAATAGTTAAACCTGAGATTTAAGTGTGCTCAAAAGTGTTTAATGAAAACTATTTAGATCTGGAAGAAATAGTCCATTTATCAGTTAATTATTTGACAGGAACTTGTTTTTGTTGATTGACTGTTTAAGTTAAAGATAAGTTAACATAATAAATTAGCAGGTGCCAAAATGTGTTTTTGCATTTTATAGACCAAATAATTAACGGGTGGTCCGACAATGGTCTGAATTGTCAGTTTTTATATCACTATTAACTCAGTGTTTATAATAATTGAAAACTTAAATATTCAGCTGCAGCCCTGGTTTATTGCAAATTAATGTTTGATCACAACAGGTCACTGTTGATAGGCGATGAGCAAGTGAATTATTCCTTCATCTTAGTGATCACTCCTCCCGTCATATGTTTTGTGTAGTTCGGTGAACGGCAACACATTTTTAACTTTGTTTCCCACAATTTTTTGTTGTGTCCACTTTGTGTAACTGTAGGATGACACCCACACTATAGTGTTGGCAACCTGCAAGTGTTTCGGTTCCCACACACTGGATCACTCAGCCCCCGACAACAAAGATGAGGATACAGGGACAGCCTGAGGGCGCAAGGAGGCGTCTGGATTTAAATGCACTCGGTGAGCTCAGGGGAGTGGAGATCATCCGTGGTCGAGCAGGATATGGTTTTACTATTACTGGACAGAGGCCATGTTTGTTGAGTGGCATCCTGGAGGGAAGTCCTGCTGACCTGGTGGGACTCAAACAAGGGGATCGCATCATGGCAATCAACGGAACAGACGTGTCCGCTGCTTTGCATGAGACTGTTGTGCAGCTGATTGGCAGCTGCAAAGGACCGTTGGGGTTGGTGGTGCATGCTGACAGCAGGATAATGGGGAACCCCATCCTTCATGATGAAAAATTCGGGATTGGCAATAAAGGGGGGTTTTACCAAAAGGCTGGTGTTCTTCGCACTATCTCTCACGATTCAAGCAATTCCTCCTTTAACTCGAGTCACGCTGTCACCCCTAAACAGAGGCCTGTGTCTGAGCCCGACATGTCTCAGTGGTCCCAGCAGTGGAGTATGGTAACTGAGCAACCCAAGGAGGAAACATCCAGCGTGGGGTACTCTGACTCTGTGTTTACAGACCCAGAGGACGTCAGCCCAGACTGGGGTATTTTAAACATGACCTTGGTGGTCGGCTACCTGAGCTCCACAGAGCTGATTTTGAACACTACAGAATCAGAGGAGATCTGTTTAAAGGCCATTCGGGAGCGAATACGACAGTTGGGAACAGAGCAGGATACCCACACTCTGGTGTTGATGAAAATTATGTTGGACTGCATCCGCCTTTGTGACGACACAGGAGCTGTCTTGGCAGCCCTCCCCGCTGAGAACCTCGTCTTAGGAGCTGTGTGTGCTGAAGACCCTCGGTTCTTTTGCCTGGTCACTACAGCACATATAATAGATGGCCATGTACCAGAGGATGGTCCTCTTCGGGCCTCCTGCCATGTGTTCTTTATGGACCCAGAGCTGGGAAGCCACGAGGACCACAAAGGGATCGCTGGACGCTTTGGCTTTGACTGCACTCCAGATCCAGATGCCGTGGGCTGCCTGGAATTCCCTCAGACTCCCCCCGATGTCCTTCACTTTGTCACTGTCCTATATAGTGACATGGGAGAGCCCGTGGAGAGGCTCAGAGGAAAACTGGACACGGAGGCTCAGCAGCAAGCCAAGGCTAATGGCAGCACTGACAAACAAGGCAGCGCCAGCAGCAATGGGGACAGTGGTATTGGAAATGCGTCCCCCCCTGAGGAGAGAACGGATAGGGATTTCCCTCCTGCAATCCAAAACCACCCTGGGGCCCACCTCCCCAGCTGTCCGTGGGATTATCCTCCGACTGAAGACTTTACCCCAATAAACCTCTCTGAGAATGGACAAAAACTTAATCCAGACAACAGTGCCAGCACACATTCCCTTTCGGAATCTCTACCTGGTCCTGATTCCCTAACCGGCTTTTACGGAGGTCCCCCACCCAGGCTCGAATTCCAGTTCAAGCCCCCACCACCTCCTCTGCCTTTGGGTAAAAAAAACAACCTCTTCGGAGAGTCCTTCAGAGGTAGCCAAAGGTGGTTCTCTAAGCAGAAGTGGCCTAAAGCCCCAAATGATGACCCTGAGCCTCCGGTGATGCTCACCACCAGCTGTTCCTCGTGCATTAACCTGAGCTCAGGCACGAATAACCTGCCGCCCGCCATGCACCAGATTCCTTCAGACAGATACCAGTCGGCAGAGGTCATGATGCTGCCTCCCAGAGAGGAATGGACCAAGAGGTTTCTGGAGCAGAGAGAGAAACAACGGAAAGATGGTAGCAACAAACATGTGAGTAAGCTTTGTTAACCTAACATTTAAAAATCAAGATACTTTCCTTACTCAGGTCACATAGGTGAGCAGTGGTCTATTTCAGGGATTCCACACCTTATTTGATTATCACCACAACTATTGATCTTATTCCGACTAAGACATTATTTCAATTATGATATTTACATGCATTGCTAATAGAATATTTCATTCATATTCCCATTTACATGTTACAGAGCATAGTCTGATTATGATGAACCACTGATCTCAATCAATTCAATTAAATATCATTAACTAGTGATATAATATAATTTCGACTGCCTGTTAGAGATTTGGTGAAACAGCTTCACACCTAAACAAAAAAATCAGATCCTCTCACATGGTCTAAAAATACAGATTATTTAAAACCTGTGTATATTTTGTATTTGCGTATTTTGTCCAGATATTACAGGATTATAAATACTGACGAGTCTTATTTTTGCTCATATACTTGTATCCTTAATAATTTCTTTGCCATGTGGTGGAGAGAAAGCCTCATACGAAGTGACATCAAATAGTTCCATTGTCCGAGAGCATCTGTTTCTGTACTTGGTTCGTGTCTAACACAGCGACACAGGAAGTATTAAATGTTCATGGGGACTTGGGTTTCCAGACGTCGAGGGCCGGGGGTGTTAGCAAGTCTGTTTTTTGTGTCACCTCAAATCAGATACAGTTCTACTATTTCAACAGTCAATTGGTGCCGAGTGTGAATCGAACTCAGAAAGCACCTGTTGTGACTCAATGGTGTCTTTGTCATGCGTGTTTTCTGTGCGTGTGTTGTGCTTCTCGTTGGCCACAAGATGTCCCCGTCAGTCCAGGAAATGAGCCATGACATGGATGTGTTTGCAGAATCTCTGAATTAGTTTCTGTCTCTCAGCCACAGAAATGGCTCCAGTTAGCTGACAGATAGTAACAGATATTTTGTACAAAGTTAAGTATGGAAGGGCAATCTAAGTTATGTTCAGAGTGGTTTGTATTTTAACAACACAAATAGTAGTAGTAGCATTTACTGGAGTTTGCCTCCTTCAAAGCAAAGTTATTTAAAGTATTTTTACACCACAGCTGAATTTGTGCCTTCGTCCCCGAGCTGTTAAATCAGAAAGAGGACAATCTTGTGCAGGAAGCCAGGGAAATTACAGGGTAGAGCCCGTGTCATGCACTGGTAATTATCTGTAATTCTTCAACTCCTGTTTGAAACTTTGGACACAGCGTCCCTCATCATAAGAATAGGGGTGGCTGGTTAAACTGCATAATCATTCCCGCAATGATGGGAAGGCAGATAACCATAGTGCTTCTCTCTGATTCCCAATGGTAGTTTGTGACAGATGAAGTGCTTCTCGTTTGGTGCTTTGTAACTGGTTCATATTAACGTGATGCTACCACTTGCAATTGTGTGTCATCACCCTCATAATTGTAGAGGCTCAAAAAAGGAAATCCGTCAAATTTAGTAGAAACGCTAACATTTCCATGCCGTCATGCCTACATCTGGATTTTACACAAGTATATTGACAATACAATTGAATTAAATGAATGACAGTAACTTGGAGCCAGTGCTTGTGACTGACTGTTCCATAAACCTTTTTAGGGGTTTGTATAAGTTTGCAACCTGTACAAGGATATCAATGTTCATGTGTGTGTTTTTGCTCATCCATCTCTCCTTTATTTTGACAGGGCTCCAGGTTTTGGGGTATGGGCGGTGCTCGTGCCTCAAACCGCCGCTCTGCCAAACGTCTCAGCCTGGCACGGTCACTGGATGACCTTGAGGTATTCACCAAATTCTTTTCTTATTGCTAGTTTTCCCAGCATGTGAGCTATCGAGTTGTTTTAAAATAACAAACAGTGGCAGTGTAATATGTGACGTGCACCACTTTTCCCCATTTTAGAATTGACAGTTTTTTTAATCCAAGTTGACGGTCTGACAGTGTATTTCCCTTTCTGCTGGGCCTGTATGCACAAAGGTCGGCCAGATTCAGGTGAACCGTTGTGACCGATTCTGCTCCAATTCCAGCTCTTTTTTTAACCTTTCATTTCCGTTGCCTTGAACTCTGCATTTGCTGCTGCACTTGCGCACAGGGGGAACAACACAAAGTGGCCTTTGTGCGGGGGCCAGAGGCACGGCCCTGTTTGTTGGTCTCGCTAATGAGCACTGCCGCGCGACTGAACATCGCCCTCGCAGGCTCTCGTATAAATGCTGCCCAGGAACTCTGCTTCTCCTGTCGTCCCTGCATGCAACGCATTACTCATACACAGCTGATTCACATTCATAAAAACACACGCACACTGTTCCTTCATCTCATAATTGCTCCGAACGCACATGATCAGACACTAAAACAAACCAAAAAGTGGTGTACTGTATTGCATATCCGACTATTAGTCACACACAGACACACCTGCAGACCACACATTGCACTCAAAGAGACTCGTCACAGATCTCCTCCTCGGGATTATTCCAACCCACACTATACAGCGCTATTGTTTAAAAATCTCAGGGTCTGCTGCAGATGTACAGCCACAGGATTAAAGGTGGCTATATACAGGTACAGCCACAGAGCTCTGGCTTGCATACAGCAGAACTTCTTGGCCTTATTTCCTTGTTGATTTAAGGCTCAGTCATGTTGCCCTTACAAACGAAGAGATACGTCTGTTTGAAACAATGTAACCATCACTTCCCACATGTGTGCTTTATGTGTGATAAAGATTTTGACAATAAGCCACATACGGGCGTGTTGTAAATACTTTTGCTCACAAAGTCTTTGTTAAAAAAGTCCTGCCATTATCGAAAATTCTTCTTTGTTTCCTATGAATGTCTCGTTTGAACTATTGGCTTTAGAATAGTGCTGCTCCGTTTTGTCTGTTTGGTCCCTGATCCGTAAACTTTAAGAAGAGGTGCACAAATATGGTCGAAATGAACGCAGAGTACGACCAGGAGGCTCCGTCCTTATCCTTATACGTATCTAACGATGAGCATAGATTTTTGCTTTTACCGTAATCACCAGACCACAGTACATTCAGGTTCTCGTACAAAAGAGAACAAAAATGCTTCAGATACTAAAGATACTCCCCCCTCATCCATACTGTATGTTCACATCATAGAAACGAGTAAGTTAAATTGGAACGTGTTGAGATTTCCACATGTTTGTGTTGGTTTGATGATGTTGTTTAATACATTCAGTTGCTATGGCGGTTGGTGTCCTAGCAGTTGCTAAGTGTGGTGAATCTATCAAAAGTTTACCATCATCCCTAACAACCTCGGCCGGGCTTGTTATGAGACATTTATTCCTGCTCTCAGTTTAGGGTGTAATCCGTTTCTGTGGTCGATCTCTTTTCTTTGGAACAAACTAACATTGGCTCCGTGGTGAGCCGGATGCTTTCACACTCGTGGTGCGTTGTGTTGACTTCTCTTTCTTTTGTTTTTACACCTTGAGTTTGCTTTGTTGCGCAATATTTTGTCACCTGTTATACCTGGACTTCACACCTCGACTATATCAGGACCTGCAGTGAGAAGTGAGAAGACAGGCTCAGGCTGGTCTTATAGCTTTTAAGTGTCAGCATTGTATAAAAACAGTGGTCTTCTTCACGGCAGCATCATCAGTATTTCTGTGCATAGTCAAACTCTGACATGTAGAATAAATGATGAAAAGAGTCTGACCAGGCTGAGTTTTGTTTACCCTTTTTCTGTCTAAACATCTGATCCAGTCAATCTCTTCATATGTGAATTGCAAACCCCAGAAAATCTCCAGATCCAGTTTTCTGGACATTTTCCGAAGTTCGATAAATGTTAAGTCAAAATCAGTTGCAAGAAGCCATGTTTATTACAGAGGAAGTGAAGGATGATAAAGATTTGATTCCCCTGTTCAGAGGTTTCCAATAATCAACTACAATAAGGTTTTGTACCCTCAGATTTCTGGTAGCATGTTTCCTGCCTTAAAGGAAAGTAGTGCTGGATTTTCGAGGCTCAGTAGAAAACTAAAAAGGTATATCATCAACCCATAGCATAAAAAAAGCCTTTTTGATCCCTTCAATGTTATTTATTATATCCTAGATATGTACTTAAAATGATGTAAACTCTTTCTAAAGCACTCACACTTCAACATTTATCTGCTGTAGTGTCTTGTACAAGTTTCAGTCAAGCTTTACCTCCTATAGGAAAGACAAGACAAGTTTCTCACGATGCACTGGACTCATCACACTGCGTCTAATCGAGAGCAATATCAAACTTGTGCCGTTTCCCACCACGTTGCACCTATACATTCCAAGAAACGCCCCCATAGGGAATGTTTTATGGTCGTCAAATGCAACTAGATCCTCGCACAGCACTTAGGGTCTCATTTCAAGGGCTTCACCCTGAGTTCACGGTCAGAGATCAGACTGTATTTACAAAGCAAACCAAAGCCCATTTATTGGCATTACCAATTGTGTTCTAATGGAGACTTGCATACGGTTTATACAAGGTTTGGTGGTTTATCTGAAGCAGCAGATCTGGAGAACCACTTGTCTCTAAACCATCCATCCATTATCTATACCACTTATCCCCACAAAGAATGAGGGGCTTTAGCCAATCCCAGCTTACTTTGGGCGAGAGGTGGGGTAAACCCTGTAAAACCAGAAAATATGAAGACCTTGTGCATCATACAGCAAAGTCAGACTCAGAACGTCTCTCGTCTTTTGAAGGTTGCGCTCCTCTTCAGAGAGAACGCTGAAAAGGAAACGATTAACCTACCAAACTAAAGCGCTCACCTTGAGTGACTACAAGCTTTTACATATTCAGTGATAGCAGCGCAAGAACAAACTTGACAGGTGTAAAGTGTTTGGTTTCTGCGGCGCTTTCTAGCTCGTGTGTTGTTGTGAAGGATGATCTGAAGGACTACTCTCATGCCCCAAAAAAACCACGATAAGCTCTCAGCCAGCGCTCGCATCTGGACTCACAAGGACACCGTGAGACTATTTCGGAGTTCACCATCAGTGCTCGGGGCAGACCCTTGTGGATAACCCCTGTACGTGGCCTCGCTGCATGTTCTGGACGAGCCCAGCACAATTTTGGACGCGTGTGGCCGTGTTGCTCTTTCCATGGTTGGCGGTGTGCGTCACAGTGGCCGGCGCAGGAATGAGCAATGGCTTGTTGTTTTTCTTCCCATTACAAAGACTCCGACACGTAGCTTTCTTGCAAACCCACGCACCCACGAGTCAGAACAGCACACACATGATCTTGTGCCTTTTGGACACAATTGGACCTGTGCTTGTCTAGTTCAATAGAGGGAGAAGCTTCTTTTTAACTCTCTGTTTTTGAGGTGACTGGTTTTTTCCCCCTGCATCCTGTGATGAAGAGATTTCGATGTATGCTGAGCTTTTGTTGTCACGTCCCCTTATGTCTGTGCATGTTGAAGAATGTGTTGCTTTTTACGTTATTTCCACGCAGAAATGTTCTGAGCCCAACTGAAAATGCCCCCCCCACATCCCACCGCACCACTCCACCACCACTATGAGCCGATTCCTTCCTCCCCCTTGTTACCAGCTCCAAACAGATGCTTTGCAATTTTACAGAGATGACACCATTAGCTGGGTGCTGTGTCTGTGTTCACACTGACTATGTCCTCTGATGTGCTGCTGCATGTGAAAACATCTGTTAACGTGAGTGCACACTGTTTTATTCAGGCGTACTCTCGGTGTCTGCTGGGAAATTTTGGGAACCTCTTCTTCTTTTTTTTTGGCTCCATTAGTGTGAAGTTTCTCCTTTCAGGTGTGGAGACATTAGCAGCTCTCGTTTGCGCGCCTGTGGGTAATAGATCTATCCTGTGGGCGTTTCAGAAAGGCATGAAGACACAGAGGCGGGGAGGGAGGTAAACAGAGAGGAAAGGAGGAGGAATTTACAGCAACGAGAGAGAGAGGAGGGTGGAAGAGGGAGGGAGGGAGAGAGAGAGAGAGAGAGAGGAACCGGCAGCAGAGGAAGAGAGAGGGAGCTTTTGAACTCCCAGTAGCTGTCAGGATTGCTGGCTCTCCTGCACGCTTTCTCGTCCCCCGGTTGAGCTCTGTCTCTCTGCGCTGCAAACACTGACACACACACACGCCAGGGAGCTCCAGCGGATGGACTCGTTTACACACAGCAGGCGTGTGGAGAAGCGCTGAAGACGAGCCAAACGCACGCACACAGCGTCATACATGGAGCAAACTTTAACTCTCAACTCTGTAAGTCCTTGTCATAAAAATCTTGGAAGTCTTCATCTTTCCGTCTGTCCTCACTTCTCTGTTTTGGCGATGCCAACCTCATCTTTCACACTTGTGGTGGTATCTTCCCTGCCACCGTTACTTTTCCTTCTTTGGGCTCTTTGTGGCTCCTGTTGTAGCCTTTGAGCGGCATACAGTGGTTAGCTTGTGTGGTTTGTCAGAGGAATGTTTTGAGTCGTGCCAGCTGAATTCTCATGTGCTGTATGGTACACACAGCACTGCTGTATACAGCAAAATGTGGTGTAGCTCCGACATCAGGATGCATGCTGACTTTAAATTAGACCTAGCTATACTAAAAGGGGTTTGTGAAGTGACCCCGGATTATTCTTGTGAACTGTATGAGCCTTTGAATGATGTGCGCTCTGCTGTACTCGCTCTGAGAGGGGAAGCCTTCTCCCAGTCAGTTGGTGACAATGGGAGAAGTTGAATTCTCGGAGGTTACATTTTCAGGGAATCTTCAGGAGCACTGTATTTGCAGTGGTCATGTTACAGCAAGACTTTAGTATGAACTTGAAATGGTTGCCTGGGATTTTTACCTTGCCTGTGTTGGCGTTGTGCAGACATGTCCCCGCTCTGATTCCCAGTCTTATTCACTTTTCTCTTTGCTCAAATATGTCCTACTTTTGGTGCTGCATGATCTTTTTTGCTCAACTCTATTGCATTAGTTACAAAGATTGGATGCCACACTTGATTATATTAATTAATCTGTCTATTATGGATGAGGGTGTTATGACTTGAGGATAGGAACCAGAATAGTGTGTTCCAGGGGATCTGCGTTACAGGCAGGCGAACACGACGCACTTCTCACTGACATCACATGGCCAGCTCTGGAGTGTGGGTGGACATTTGCACTCACGAAATGTGTCCTTAGGCTAGCATTATAGGATGCAAAGACTAAGTAGCCTGACATTTTGTAAGTGTCTCCACTATATGATTCCTTTTCTCCTTCTCCTCCTCCTTGCGAGACATTTCACTGCAATTACTTGTAATTTTTCTCTCTTCAAACCCACCAACTCGAAATACAGCGCGTTAACACAACAAAACTTCGCACTCGAGTAGAAGTTATTTAAAATGTCCGGCTGATGTTTTCGCTGCATGAACGTGCAACAGCCAATAACCAGATGACCAGATGTGGCTGTGGTTGCTGAGTTTGCTGTTTGACCGCGCTGTAACCACGGAAAATACCCGCTGCCTCGCCATCTCTGGACGGAGACGCACTGCAGCTCAACTCTTGGCTGTTGTCACGCAAAAACGCTATGACATCATCTATCAACATCCATGATTATGATGTATCTTTTTCAGTTAACCACATATCATCATCTGTTGATTGGCTGTAGTAAAAGCTGTCTGTACCATGATGTCTATACATCTGATACACAACTGCGGGGAATGATTCACCACTCACTGTTTACCTTCCTCAATTGTACTATTATTACATTTCTCTGCTTCACCGAAAGGGAATCTACTGCCAAGGGTGTGGAGGTTACTCAACAAGGAACGGCTCAGGACCTTGTATCACCTCCCTGGTAACAGTTGAGACATGTCTGGGATAGAGCGAGCTGCCTGTCGTGTTCAACTCTTTACCCCACACCTGTAGCTCAGACAGCGTTGACGTGGATTCGCATTGAGCAAGACAGAGCTGTCTCATTAGAACGTGATGGGATGGCAGGGAGGCCCAGAGCTGAGTGTGTAGTTGGTATCGTTGTGGCCTTGAATTGGCACAAGATGCTGCATAATCGGGCCAAGGTCGCACTGTGGAAGTCGTAAACATGGATTGTCAGGGCAGACAAGTTCTCCCTGTGATATTGTGAGGCTTGGCACTCCACTTTCGCAGTGTAAACACTAACTTCTCCTCATGCACTATTTCTATAAACATCATAATCCCGTGGTCAACATGAAGAAATATATAGCTTCGATCTTTTGGTTGAGGAAAAAGCCACGGGCGTGTTATGTCCTGCACCATGAGTTATTGTGCTTTTAAGTACCTTTTAAAGGCAGTAAATTAAAAGGTTGACCTGAAATGCAAATTGTGTAGTGCTAGTTAACTCAATGCTCTATGTAAAATGGCAGAAGCATAGTTATGACAGAAATAAGTAACTTTCTATTAGGAAGCATTGAGTGTGCAGACGAGCACTTTTTTGGCAAAAGTAAAAACTCACCACACAGTATTGTATAACCAGCTATTCAGCTACAACAATACTGTGAGCATTGTCATGCTTTTGTTATCATGCCAAATAGAGATTGAGTGTCCTCCTACAGCCCTCAAACTAAAGGGATGGAATTAAGCCAAGCTTGTCCTCACCTCTTCCCTAGTCTCATCCATCCAGCTAATGTTCCCCGCATAACCAATAGGATTAGTGCACCCCCGTAAGGTCAGGAGGACTCAGGAAATAAACAATTATGCCAGTTCCTTGTCACAGGGATTAAATAGCCTCGTACACTCCCGGGAGGCCGATATGCATACATATCTCGGCCTTATCGTCGCTCAACCAAATGTACCCAAGCACACAGACTTTTCAAAACAACATACACTAAGTGTTCGTGTAAGTACGTGTGGTGGAAAACGTGGGGTGGGGGGTTCACAGGGCTAATTATAGGTGTCAGGTTCCAGGTTGGAAAGTCCGTTTTCTGGTGGTTTTTTTTATGGAAGACAAGGAGAGCAGCAGCAGGAGGGTGTGGTGGCATCTTATGTGGTTTTACCCACCTAAAGCCCTCCAGGCTCATGTGTGCGCGGCCCTTTTTCTATGATAATAAATGGAGATGGGAGGGGTCTTGGTCTCCGGTTCTAATTTCGCTCTCTTCAGTTATTCTATTTTCGTGGGATCCAGCTGTGTTGTGTCGCTCTTCATGTGTGTTTGTCCAACACAACCAAGGGAGTTAATGTTGTGTTTTAATGCTTGTGATAAGGCTTCACAGTTGTAGTGACTGAGTCGAGTGTCTACTAACATGAGCTGAACAGGTTCAGACAAAGTGAAGATCAGAATTTACATTGTTATGAGTTGGGAAAGAGAGTCTGATACTGGTTGGGTTGCTTCAGCGAGGAGGGCAGCAAAGGGAAAAATGTAAACAGGCTAGCACACCCTGTCAGCTTCTTTATCAGCAGCAAGTGGCACACACACACACACACACACACACACACACACACACACACACACACACACACACACACACACACACACACACACACACACACACACACACACACACACACACACACACACACGTGCACCCACACACAGCAGAAGCACTGCGGAAATCATAGTAATGCCACGTTAATCCAGACAGGAGTAGAGCCGTACCCATCTGCTGGGGCTCACCGGTTAGCATTGGGGAACAGGCGGTAGATTACAGTTGATCAAGGGGATTAAGAGATGAAACGCACCGTGACGATGGCCTCTGTTTGCATGCAAATCACTCATGTCTTTAAAGACACCGAGAGAGCAACTCATTTGTTTACTGAGAGGATTACGTTTAATAGCCGCCTCGGCACAAGTCTGGAGCCTTTACTCGGCTCATGACACAGGGCCTGACGTTTGTTCACCCAGCATCTTTATAAATTCTGAGGTAGAACATGTTTAAGAATATGTTTGTTTAACAGGAAAATCCCTTTTAGTTTATTTGTTTCTAAATCAAACTATTTAGAGAGCAACTTAATTAAAGCATCCATTACAAGCGGCCATTGTTAGGCCCTGTTCAGACCTGGTATTAAACGTCCGTCTCGGGTGATGAAGCACAGGTGTGAATGTACCCACGATGCATTGAGGACACCAAGTGAGGTCCATGGTCTGGGACACTTGTGACCACATTCTTTTAGCAGCATGAACACACGTGTCCTGGGTCCATTCAAGGATACTACATCCTCTGACCCCCTACAGTATAATAATTAACTTAAAACGATTATTACACTTCTCAGTCTTTCCCATCCATTGATTTATTTGTGGCCACCTCCGCAATGTTACCACCGACTGCCAGATTGATTTTCTATTTTCTTTTCACTGTTTCAAATGAGTAAAATCGTATTTCATTTTGGAGCGGTGCAGAGCATTGATTCACTCAGCCCTTCCTAGGCCTGTTCTCTCTCAGCCTCTTTCTCCCTCTCACACACACACACACACACACACACACACACAATGTAAATGAACCTGTCTGTCAAACTCAGACGGGCAAAAAAACCACATCACTTGGTCTTTGCAAACAGAAATGATGTACGTGTTATTTGCATAGGGAGCAGGGAAGTGAGATCCAATCCCATGTGGGGAGAGGAGACACATTCTAAAGCCAGGTGTGGACTGACGTGAGAGCTGTTCATTTGTGATTGGATCACCAGAGATGGATGTTAGTACCAGGTCTGAACTATAGACTGTATATAAAGCTGGACAACACAAATTAACTTCCTCCCATTGTACAAAATATCCTGGATGCGGGTGCCGCCATCTTTTCCTTGTAAATTTAATTTCCCTTCAGTATTAAAAGCAAAAGTGAAATTACACCACTGGCATCATTTCTTAGGCACCAGAATAGGATTCGTCAGTTACATGTTGAAATGTTCGCTATTTGCAGAAACGTGAAGATAATGTGACTTTATGACAGGAATTAACAGAGTTTCACAGCCCTTGATATGTATGGACATAATAGCAAGGGCTTGTTGTGTTCGTGTTGTTTACCATTCCTGGTCCCTTAGCATCACATAAGCATGCTGACCTCAACAGATCCTTGCTAATGTGATAGAGTGTCTGGCATATTTGTGGTGACAAACAAGATTACTCTCAATAAAAACACTGGGTTCCACTTGTTAACCACCAGAAGTCAAACACAAGCTTGTCTGTCGTCTGTCTACACTTATCTTCACTAGGATATTGTCGAATGAGTTTCATAATTCTCAGAATCAGTCTGACTCCCTCCCTCCCTCTCTTACACACTCCTTGCTTGGTTGGGAAAGAAATGTCTCTTCCATCTTATCAGTCACCGCACCCTCTCCCTCCCTCCCTCTAAAGGAAGTTGCCTCCATGCGAAGCTCTCTCTTGATGTTATTTTCAGGGAATAGTTTGTCGTCTGCCGCAGATAGCAGGTCCAGATAATTTTCCCGTCCTCGGTCAAGATTGCCTGGCGGAGAGCTTGACATGCAATTAGGTCTTGTGACAAGCGGCGCTCGTTGTCGCTGTGAAGCCCGTGTGGAAATGTTTTTTGATTTAATCAAGCGAAGGCTCAGGGCTCACGTGAATCCGTTTTACTTTGTGGCAACAGGCTTGATTTCTTGGAGCAGCAACCCTGGAGAAAGCGGCCAGTGAAATGTTTTTTCCTGGAGGCATTTTGCTTGAAGAGTTCCAACATGTTTCGCTCCTGTTGTGAACCTATAGATGCGCTCACCTTGCTGTAGCCACTCTCTGCCTCAGGGGGGTCAAAGAGCAAAATTAGAGCTGGGGGGCTGAGCGATCTGCGTTCTGTGATTTTCTAACCACAGCTATGGATGACTCAGCTCAGCGCCTCGAATAGCTTCTAATTACTGCAGGACAGATTTTATCTGCACATGAAGGCGCACATGCTTTCTGTTCTACAGTTCTATATTATAGCATTACGTATATACACTAGTGATTATCTGCACAGTACTGTGTTTTTTAATAAATAACCTTTTGTACTAAAATGATACAACATATGTGGTGGTGAACATCAAACATGACTTTGGAAAGCTACGGCCAATTAAAACTCATGAAGAGAATAGATCCTCCAGAGATTTAATTCTTTATTTGGTATTTTTGAGATGTTCCTGGAGCTGTATCAACACTGTCTAGAATTATTTTTAAAATGTTCCAGCTGTCAGAGCTCGTCTATTTCTGATGTGCTTTGTATTGTAGGACAATAACGCACTCAATGAACACAGATTATTTTGTCCCAGTGAGGAGCCCACAGGATTTCTTATATTCAAACATGCAATTATCTAATTCATCTCAAAAAAAGCTTAAAATGCTAAATATCTGGAGAATTGGATACAGACATTTTCTGGAGTTTGTCTTTCACATATGAAGAGCAAGACATTGTGTGGGTCAACAGGGAAATGTCTGGAACATGTGGTGGCACCTGGGTAGAGCAACAGGAGGCCGGACATGATTTACAAATCCCGACATGAAAAGCACTGTTTTTCTTTACAGCACATTACTTTACAGGTTCGATAATGAATTGTAGGTGCAGGAGTTTTTTGGCCAAAACATACAATTATGAATGAAGCTTTGTGATGCTTGATTTATAATAACTACAAATCATATTGACCTGAAGAGACATTAAGGAACATGTTAGTGTGTAGTCCTGCACAGTTTTGGATGATATGAGAATCAAAAATGTCTTACTCAGAATTTAGTGAGATATTTTCACTTATTTTTAAATATATGTGTTTATTGCAGTTGTTTTCATGATACAGATAGAAACGCAGATGCAACAGATGATTTTCCTATAAACTACACAAATACATAATCTTCCTTCCGCACCATCAATGGGACTTTCTACTGGATTCATTTAGTCTTATTAACGTCCTTCTTCTGAGTCTCTGAATTGTTCTCGACGGGTTTACTTCTCTCACTGCCAATTTTCTGCTGCATCATGTGGTGTAACGCCGCGCTGTCATTTGTTGAGGGACAAAGTGGGAACGCTTGTTTTGATGCAGCTGATTTCCCTAATGACAATGCTGCAGAGTCGATGTCACTTGGAAGTGAGATTGAATTGGCGTATATGCATCGAGAACGCATTTTTAATATGATTCATCGTGGGAGCCCTACTTGTTGTGGCGCAGACGCCGGCAAGAAAATCACATCATTAGCACTTTTTATACATTATTTTTAGATTTATTTGTGATGTGTACGATTATTTTGCAATTTGTGAAATGCAAAAATTCCCATAGCCATTAAAAATGCAACTCAGAATATGTGTCTGTCACAATCTGGTGCAACACATGAAAGTGTCCCACCATTATTTATCTGCATTTGTACATTTCAGTTCAAACACAGATCTATACAACCCAGTGCATACATGAACAAAGCCTCTCCTGAGGGTATTAGGATGCCTTTTCAAACCATCAACACAGGCGTGCAAATATTACAAACACCCAATGTATCCAAAGGGGGAGACCATGTAAAAATCCAATTAAACAGGAGAAATCTACCATGAAAAGCAGTCTGTTAATAAACACCGTATCTCATCCATTATTTATGGCAAAATGAAGTCCAAAGAACACAAACACGTTTGTCGGAAAACCTCAGAACACAAGGCCCTATTATTCAAGAATAATAGTTTCTCGAAATACAGAGATTTAGAAGATATGTGGAGGCGCGGAAACGCAGCGGAGACGAGGAGCGATGCCAGAATATAAAAGGAAAGCAAAAAAATATATATTTTCCCTTTCTCGTACGTGAGCTACTTTGCTCGCAGAAAACACCAATTGACAGGATTACGGCTGGGCTCATAAGAATGGTGCTTTTTGACAGCGGATAATGAAGCCCAGAGTTCAGCTAAGAGACGACCAAACTTTTATTTTGATTAAACCAAATCCATCTGGTTTCCATTTAAGTTTCGACTGAGTACTTATTTCTGAGAGAGGGGTGGGGGTCCCGGACTGGAAACAAAAGGGGAAGGCCGCTGTGGTTTTGACAGAGCGAGTGTTTGTTTTTGTGGCAATAGTTGAGGGTGGTGGGGGGATTGATTCATCTGATTCCTTCATGCCACTGTGGCACAAGCTGTATGTATTGTCGGCTGGGTTACCATGGTAACAGCTGCAGAGTAAGGAAATCTGTCTTTCCTCCTTCATACCCCCACCCTCCTCTTCTTCCTCCTCTCTGTCCAGTACCTTGTCAGATTTCTGCTTCCCTCTCCCTCCCTCTCTTTCCCTCTCTCCGACTTGTACAGACATGGTTTTCTGAGTTTTGGGTGGGGAATGTTCAGGTATGCATTCACACACTCACACACTCACACTCACACTCACACACACACACACACACATACACACACACACACACACACATTCTGTCTGTGTGCTGCTGGTGTAGCAGACTAGGGAACAATGAGTCTCAAAAAGAGACTTTCCTTCAAGAGGACCTGGAACTTCGGCACTGTAAGTAAACTGTGGTTTGCCGCACAAGCCTCCTCTCGCTCCTCTGTATGAAGCGGTGAAACTCCTTTTGTTAAGTCAGCTGTTTTTCTCATTAATTTCCCTCTTTGTCGCTGTTCTCTCCAATGCTCTGAACAGCTGTTTGAAGCGGTCGGGAACTGTTGCTGTTTGTTTGCGGGGTGCGAGAATCAGCCTCGACTTGACTTTGCTTCTGGGTTTTTTAATCCGTGTGTTTAACAGGGTACATCTCAACCCAGATTCTGACGGCAGGGACATGCCTTATCAAGAAAAAACTAACTTCTAACGCATCGGAAATGAACTCTGTGAGAGGAGCTAACGAGCTACATTAACGTGTGTGTGAATGTTGTTTATCTTTTAACCGATTTGACTCGGTCAGGTGTCAGCCACGTAAAACCGTGTAATCGTACCGACTCTACAGCTAATCGATTAGTCACGGCGGTAACAAAACATCTTCGGTTAGTCTTTGCAGCATATTTAATTTAAAGCTAATTATTAGTGCAAACCTATTGCCAATTCTGATATGTTCACACTCAACTTTTTGAGCAAGGAGCAAGTTGATGGACCGTGTTTGCTGTTGAGCTGTGATATGCAAACTGATGTTGGACCTTTTGGTTTGTTTAACTGAACAGACAAGGAGTTAATGTTCAACACATATTAAATCAGTCAGACCGAGCAGTCTTCATTAGGTTACGTGACTTCAAAGTTGTGAGACAGTTTTCACCAGAGCCCGACAAATTTATCGGTTGGACCATTAAAATCAGTCCATATGAGCCTTTCATAGACATATAGGTATTAATGTTTATTTTTGCTGATATGAAAACTTATTTTTCAGTATAAACATTACAGAAAAGATGTGTATTAATGTTTAATCTCTAATTTAAAGTTGCTTATACTGTAGTATCTGTGCTTTATTTTTCCTTTTATAGTTATTTATATTAGATTTTATAGTTAAAACTTTAAAATATAATTTTAGGGTAAGGGTTGGATAAGTATACTGGACAATATATATCAGTATTGGAATTTTTTTACGTCCTAATATTGGCATCGGCCCTGGCTTGAGTTTCCATCTATGACAATTGGTTGGACAAGAGCATATCGACCAACCAACCGAACAACCCTACATTTAACACAAGTGTGTGTTTCAGTCCTGATGTGTCACTTCAGATCACACACACATAAATCTGTCGGTGTGCTAATCTACGTTCCTTTGGCATGCGGTGTCTTGAGATGCCAGACAACACGGCGTGGGGGTTGTACCACAGTAAAGCTTGGAAGAGCATTTTCCAACCGAAGAGCCAAATCATGCTCTTTTCAGAGCCGGTGGGAACTCACTGTGACTTGAGCTGTGATTTTGTCTGTTTGCTTGATAACAACCCAACATACGTACGGCACTCAGAGCGATTCCAACTGTGAAATTGGATATTTGCAATCGGACCTCCAATGAAAGGGATCAAAGAGGGCCTGCAGTGCTGCAGAGCCACCCACAGTGGAGCCGCTTGTCACCAGAGGTGTCGACAGAGGAAGCATATGTGGACAAGAGGGGATGGTGTGGATGGGTCAGCACTTCAGACTCATTGTGGGGGACTCGTGGTCAAGGAAGCACTTACGACTTTAAAAACACTCGTGGTGTGTGTGTGGTCTAACCCCTGCTGCCACACACACACACACACACACACACACACACACACACACACACACACACACACACACACACACACACACACACACACACACACACACACACACACCACCCTCTGTATCTTTGCCAGCTCTACCTGCTCTACTTTAAATTATGTGGATGTCAGTACTTAACAATTAGTCAGTCAGCTAATTAGCTGATCTACAGATTATTAACCAACAATGATTTATCATTTAGGTCCTTTATCAAGGTAAAGAGTGACGTATCTGTGTTTTCCAGCCTCTCATATATAAAGGTTTTCACGTATTTTCTATTTTATATCATCTCATATGGAATGTTTGAGGGTTTTATATTATATATGCCATTCGGACATGTTACCTACCATTTCCTGCCATTTGATAAAGCTTTGATTTATATAGCCCCATTCAAGGTCCCCACGGCCACTGTAAAGAACAAGAAAAGGAACAAAAGCAACAAAATGATATTGTTATAAATTATGACACTTGCTTAGATTGTGGGGTTTTGCAAAATTACATTTGTTCAGATGCTCAGGCGTGTTCAACGCAACTCATGGCGGTGTGTCATCGACATAATTCTCCTCTGACACACGTATGATTTATAGAAGCTTAGCTATGACATCATTAGTGTTGCGCTGAGGAGATGGAAGTTTCGTTCCTACAAGACGTAGATCTTTGATATCATCTCAGATGTAAAATCTCTCCATGCGGAGGCTTAAGAATTAGCAATGGCTCATTAAGCATTGACAATCGTGAATATACCAGTTCATAATTTCCCAAGTCCCAGGCTGGGAACCCTTTTGTTCGCTAAAAAACAACATTTACGTCACATTGTTTGATGTCTGTCTTGTTCTTTAAAACGAACCGCAGTCTCAACACTCCATATATTTAAGGTTAGAGGTTTAGCTGTTTTTAGATCCAAAAGGGACGGACAGATGGAGTGGGTGTTCTCTCTTCTCTCCCTCCTCTGTTTCAGCTTCATGTTGGTCTTCGTGCTACCCACCCATGATTTTGGGTGTTGACTGTATGCAGCCGGGAGCTCCTTATAGTCAGCAGCAGCCGAGTTGTAAAGGGGCTGTGACGGACAATTAGTGGTTTAGCGGTCTGTGTCTGATAGAGTTTTTACATGTGGTCACTCCCAAAATGGAAGCAAGCAGCACATGACGGAGGTGACGTCCTCGGCCTTCAGATGGCCAGTTGAAGAGGCCGGAGCACGATGTGTCTGGACGTGTTCTCAGGCTCATTGATGAGGCTGAATACTGATAATGAAAACTTACCCTTATTTCCTCCGCCAAGGATGTTATGTTTTCCTCTGCATTTATTTGTGTGTCTGTTAATTAGCAGGATTACACAAAAACCACAGGACGTATCACCACGGAAGTTGGTGGATAAATGTGGTATTGGTCAAGAAGAACCCTTTCAATTTTGGTGTGGATCCAGATCAGGCCTTGTGTCCAGGATTTTATTTATTTAATATTTATTTTAGATCTACAATCCAGTATTATACGATGAATCACAAAATGTATCTACAGCTCACACCAAAGCTTAGTGTGTGGGAATAGGAGCCTTGTTTAGCTGCATTATCAGTCTTGAATATTCGCACTTTGAAGTGGCAGCTCAGCAAACACTCTTCTGGAAATAGTCTCCCCTTTTCAGATGAATCCTCCAACGCACAGATTTGTACTGTTCTTGGACCGAACCCTGAGATTCGCCTCTCATATCCTCCCCTGCCTTTCAATTTATTTATGATAACAGCTTCACAGATTAGGCGTTAAATCTCTCTTTATTAGCCCGACCAAAATAATGCAGACAGGTTTTTACAGAAGCCCGAAAGCTGAATAAATTGCGTTTAAATATTTGTGGAGCCACCGTGAGATCTGGGCATCGTTTCTTGGATTTAATTACACACCAGTTATAGAAAGTGGTCACCGTGAAACCTCCGTGCTCACCAGGGGGGTGGAACTGTTTGGCGTCTATTCAGCAACATCTACTCATGCATAGACCACTCACTTCCTGAATTAGCAAGTGAAAGGAGGACCATTAAGGCCAGTGATGGCCTCTCAAGCAGCTCAGCCCTGATGAGCTGTGATCTGTGTGGCTACAGTTTGCAGGAATGCACACATTCAAGCCTGAGAGGAAAATATAAAGTGAGGGGTGGGTCCTGGTGTGGAGGTGTGAACAGCTGTGTGTGGTAGCAAGCAGGGGTCCACCCACTTACAAATGAATGTTTTCTAGTAGCACACACACACTCACATTCTTACACACACCTCAGGGCTACTGGTCAGATGCCTGGAGAGACGCTGCTATCTGCACAGTATTCAGCCTCTTGTCTGAGCACAAGAGGTCATGAGAGCAGCTCCTCACTCATGTCTCTCTTTGTTCTCTTTCAGTCTGCTGCTTCTTCAGATGGCGGTGAGTACCATTCATATACTACCACTTAAAAAAAAGGGAAACTTAAGTGTAAAAGCAGAGTAGAATTCAAGCTATTTAATGGCCAATTTGTGATCTTAACACTCAAAGTAAACAAAAGGCTTGTTAATAAGATTTTAAGGCTTTTCCTCTCATTTCTTTTCACTAACACTGAAACTTGTTCATCTCCTCTTGCTCATATTGCTGCTCTGTCCATTTTTTCCTGTGTCTGCATTTTTATTTGTCATTTTCTGCTCTGGCCTCAACAGAGGACTTTGTCGCCGCTCAATAAAATGGTCTAATAAAAAGACTTTTAGTGAGAATGATGTATGCACTGCAGGCAACATGCCTCATTAACAAAGGATGTTTGTTGAGCGTGTTTCGGGTCACAGTCGGTTCTAGCGTGCATGCTGTCTGGTCCTTCCCTTTCATAGCAGTTAATAACATTTGCTAACAGGCCGACCAAGGCTGCGGTTGTGGACGCGCAGCAGCGCTCCTTTCACTGTGGATGTGGATCAGACGTGCAGGGCTGTTTGCTTTCTAAAGCCATCTCATTAACTGAGCTGCACACAATGTGGTAAACAGGCATCTCAAAAGCCTCAGTCCTAATACATTAAACCGCGTCCAAACCAATGGCTTGTCAGCAAACTGTGGACAGAAAGTGACACAAGGAAGTCAGTCATCTGGCCTGTGTCGTCACAGCGAAAAAGATAATTCAATGACCTTTCAAATTGCACTTTGAAAGGCCACATTAGAACTTTATTTACTATTTACAGTTGCTTTATTTCACAAGGCCACAGTCAAATTTCAGTGAATCCAACATTTCTACTCTCAATAGAAAAGATAAAGTCTGTCAATATCAGTTGCCCATGCCAACCGTTTAACTCTCTCACAAGATGACACCAGGCGCCTGTTTATCTGTAACCAGTTCTATTGTGATCCTTTTGTTTTGTTTTTGCTCTGCTCTCGCTCCCTGCTCGTCCTGCAGCCCTAAAGTGGCCATCTGCCGCCACGCTAGCAGGTACCGCAGAGGACGTGCCTCCTTCTCCACTTTAGTTGACCCCCAGCTCCTCACCCAGTCTCCCTCCATGTCTCCCTTTTCTCGTCTGTGTCTACTCTCCTTCTTCTTCCTTTATTCCTCTCCCTCTTTGTCATGCACCCTGTTTGCTCCTCTTTTATCACCCGAGTGGCATCTGCTGTTTCGCTCCTTGTAGGATGCAATCAGATGTGTTGTGCTCCACACGTCCCTCTAGAGCTAGCAACATTAGCACCAGAGCCCGAATCTGATGTATTTGTATTGTTTTAACCTATGTGCATTCATGTAGTTTCACCAAATATCTTACACTTTTGTGCAGTCCTATTGAAGATGTGTGTTAATAATATTATTATTAATAATAGTATTTCTTTAATCATATCTTTAACAAGGTCTAGGAAAATATATTGGTGCTATATTACTACAGATTACTTTTTCTCAAAGATTCAAAATTCGAAAGGAAAACAATTACAAAAAAAATGCAGATTAAGGCTGATTAGGGTGATAGCTGTAATTTTTCCCTTTAACGTTTTGCCCGTTGAGATGTCTAAAGCTTTGCGTCACTCTCCCGCTCCTGCAGACTACAGTGGAGTCCAGTTGCAGGGATGCTGCAGCCAGAGCAGCCTGAACAGCAATGGCAGTCTTCCAGGAGCGGGCAGCCACCGGGGGGTTCCAGAGCAGCGCGTTGCCAGCTGGGCCGCCTGCTTCGAGCGGCTCCTCCAGGATCCAGTGGGCGTGCGCTACTTCTCGGTAAGCTGGGTAGAACAAGTTTCTCACGTTGATTGAAAGTTTGCGGACGGGTGTTGAAAACAGCTTCATGATTCAGATGTGAGTCCGTGCTACAGTTTAGATTCTTTTAATTCTGCTCATTAATTCAATGGAAGCTAAAGGAGGAGAAAAGTTAAATAAACATTAATTTGTACGCGTATGTAAACTTACAGTAAATGTTTAGTCTTCGCTCACCCTCCTTCATCTATTCAATTATTTACACAGTCATTACATTTTGTAAGTGTTTCCTCTCTGAGTGTTGACCCGCATGTAGTGCAGTGATGTGAGAGCTTTTCTTAACAAATAAGTAGTTATGTATAAATTTTGAATAAGTTCAAGTTCAGAGCCAGTTTTCCTTTGTTACCAAACCTCCCACATAAAAGATGTGTGTTTGAATTTAGCCCACGACACCTTCAGAAGGCTCCGCATTAAGTCCTGGCGTCCCAGAACCACCTCCCTCCTCACCTTCCCTCAGCGCTGATCAGAGGCGCACTCGCCCACTCCATCCTGCGCCCACACTTACACCAATTTTGGTCACAGCATAACACAAAATCATGTTCTTTCCTCGCTAGTGGCTTCAGCAGCAGCAGCAGCTCCGGGAGGATGTGAAAGTGATAAGCACTTTGAGATCATAGAGAAACTTATTGGGATTGTGTGTCTTCACAGGAATTTCTCAAGAAAGAGTTCAGTGAGGAGAATATCTTGTTCTGGCAGGCCTGTGAATACTTCAGTCATGTCCCAGCAACTGATAAAAAGCAGGTAAGTCCACGGTATGCAGCTGCAGCTGCAGTCAAAGCTTTGTGGTCCAATGTAAACTGACACATTATGTTATTGTTTAAAACTGAATACACAGTGGTTAAATTATAATTGTCTTAACAGCAGTGGGTTCCAATTTAAAACACAATAAATTCTGTGACCTCTTTTTTCGCAGGTTTTAAAGTCTATTGGTTCATTTGCATCTTTTTTGACACCAGAAAGAATCTATGCTTTTAATTTCTCATATTCCATAAATAATCTCTGCCCCCTCAGGCTACATCCACACTGCCGCATTTATATTTATATTTCACACTGTTGCTAAGTTTATATCTGCCGTCCACAGAGAAAGAGAACAAACGTTTGAAAACACCTGCATTCTTCTCCTACCATTGTTGAATCCAAAACGTTGTTAACACTCACCATCAGTAACAGCTCCACCTCGTTGTGGGTCCAAGAGAAGAAAGACCCCCCTCTTATATTTCACCGTTGCTGCTTCTCCTTCATAGAATTTTCTGAAACCAAGCAATGAGCTGCAGAGTAGACAATGTGCTTCCTGTTTACACCGGCATCCACATGCCCAGTGTATGGGACAGGTCACATGCTGTAAGTTATCAGGTGTGTTATGATGGTCAAGGTATGATACAGAGCTAAAGCACAGTTTTAATACGCCATTTTGAAACAAACTCGTTGGATGTAGCCTCATGTTTGTCTTGTGACCACATTTGTGGGTCATGACTCCCAGGTTTGGAACCACTGCTTTATGGTAATAGAGCCACTAATGGGGCTAAAACAAGGGGTCTCACTGTGTGAGATAAGAAGACACAACATGGAAGCTGCTGTTGTTTTTGTAATTCAACGTCACCTCTCCCGTTTCCTTGCAGCTGTCCCAGAGAGCAGGAGAGATCTACAACAGCTTCCTGTCCAGCAAGGCCACCATGCCGGTCAACATCGACAGCCAAGCCCAGCTGGCCGACGACGTCCTCACCTCCCCACGCCCCGACATGTTCAAGACCCAGCAGCTACAGGTACGAACACACAGCAGCGGAGTTGATTAAATGAGACACCACAATCTGCTGGTTGATTAAAAAAACAGTGTTTTCACAGTTATTCCAGTATTTCACATCTTTGATTAACAAAGGCTGAAGATTAAGAGTATTCACCCTGCAGTATTATCAGGAGACATTCTCTAATAGGGGGCTTTGTTCTCTTCTCGCCTTTAGCCACTTTGCACAAGCATATTGGGTTCTTTGGTGGCCATCTGGGTTTGTTTACGAAAGGGCGCTGAGGCTTTCCCACAGAGATAAACACAAACTGGCATACACCCACAGAGAATCTAGAGCATACTGTACACACAGACACATAGACATGCAGTCAAGAGATCTGTATATTTCCAGCCTGCACACGAGCATGATAGAAATGATAACTGTTGAGACACCTGTCATAACATCAGCTATAAACTTGTGTTAACACTAGTAGTTTTGTCTCCCTTGTTTTAGTCTGCCCCTGCCTCTTTTCTCACTTTAATGAACCCTCTTGACTTCTGTCTCTTCATCGCTCTTCCTCCACGTCTCCAGATCTTCAACCTGATGAAGTTCGACAGCTATTCACGATTCCTCAAGTCCTCCCTCTACCTGGAGTGCATGCGCGCTGAGGTGGACGGTCAGCCCCTGCCGGACCCCTACCAGATCCCCTGCAGCCCTGCGCCGTCCAAACACAGCGCCAGCTCGGACCGCTCCACCCTGTCCACTCCGAAGAAGGTGCCACAAGAGACTAGACTGCTTTAAAGTGATAACAGATGAAAATGTATGGTCATCAATTCAGTGTGACAGGTTAAGAACATATTGTTTGTCTTCCATCTCACAGGAGGTCAGAAAGCAGAGGTCAGGGAGGTCACTGAACGAAGAAAGCAAAGACGAAAGCGCCGACAAGAAACGTGGGATCTTCTTCTCGTGGTCCCGCAACAGGAGCTTTGGGAAGGGTCCAAAGAAGAAGGAAATCGGAGACATTAACCTCGGTGAGAAATTAATTAACAAGCCTGTTGCCTTCTGGTTACAAAGATCCCCACGGAGTCTTCAGCAGCGCACAAACTTTAACAGTTCTTTAGTGTCCACGAACAATACACCAAATCCCTGCCAGCTCCGGGCTTGTCATTAGCAACATGCAGGGGAAACATGAAGAGACACAGCTGCCCTGCACACACACACACACACACCACACACACACCACACACACACACACACACACACACACACACACACACACACACACACACACACACACACACACACACACACACACACACACACACACACACACACACACACACACACACACACACACACACACACACACAAACATACAGTGGCCTTTTTACACAGTTAGGGGAGATTTTGAGAATTACCAGCCAGGAGCCAGTGTTTTAAACGAACCACATGTCGTATGTATTCTTCAATGTTGATGGTTCTAATATCATAATATATAAATACAATAAAATGTAGTCTTATTGGTGCAGTGGCCGTTTCTAAACATGCTTATTAGTAATGGGTTGTTTACTTGGCCTGTGGTTATGCTGGTTGCAGCTTTCTTCCTGAAACTGTAAAAGTGGCTCAGTCCACAGAACCCAATAAGCTATAGCTTAATAATGTTGGTGTTGCGTATGTTAAAATCTCATTTAATGTATTAATTCTTCTCTGCATCAACTCATCCTCTTTTTCTGTGTTTTGAGCAGACTACTGGGGCAGCAATGGGCGGAGGGAGTCCCAGGGCTCCTTGTCGTCCGGTACCAGTCTGGAGATGGCCACTTCCTGCTCTGCTGGCAAGATTGAGGTAAGATTCTTCTGGACAGATCACCATGGAAACACAGGGCCCAGCAACTGGTGTAGTCATCAGTAAAGGCCAGAGCTGTTCAACTTGTCAGCCCACTCACTTTTGGTTTATAGATGGAATAATTGAGAAAATGAAGAAATTCATTTACAACTGAATCTATGTATCACTCAATTCTTCCATTTTGAGCTAAATTAACCATTTAACCCTTCTCTCCTTAGTCTGATAATCGCCACTCAGTCTGGGAACGCTCCCCCAAACACTGCAGCGTGATTCTGCCCAACGGCTCCTGCTCCTCCATCAGTCTTCGGCCCGGCGCCTCTATCAGAGACGTCCTCCATGATCTCTGCCAGAGCATCAGCATCAACATCGCAGCCGCCGACCTGTTCCTGGTGGGAGGAGAGAAGGTGAGGTGGGGTGTGTGTGTGTGGGGGGGGGGGGGCACACTCTGCCAACAAATTACTGACAAAAATGCGGAGAACATCTGCTGCTAATAGATCAGGAATCAGAGCGGTGCTGCGAGGAGCTCTTGAATGAATTGACTCGGCTCTTTTGTTGATTGCGATTCAAACGTTGATAGATACAGTATAACTGCACTTAACATTTAAATGTGCTTTGTTTTGTTGTGAGGATTCATTATGAGAAGCTAAGTGAAACAATGGAGTGAATTGAACAGATTAGAGGATTTTCGTGCAGAATTTGTCCGTAGGTTAAGGTCTTTAGTTTTCGGTGGGATTTCTGTTTTGATAATGTGTAACTTTATACATTTTCTCCTCGTAGCCTTTGGTGTTGGACCAAGACTGCATGACCCTCAGCTCACGAGACCTCAGGCTGGAGAAGCGAACCTTGTTTAGGTGAGAACCACCCATCAAACTTTGACTTGATCCGTCAGCTCCATATTTTCTGTTTATTCTTTTAATGCTGTGATATTTACTTGTGATATTTACTTGTACTCTATCTGCTCTCAGATTGGACCTGGTTCCCATTAACCGCTCCGTGGGCCTGAAAGCCAAACCCACCAAACCAGTCACTGAGGTCCTACGTCCCGTGGTGGCTAAATATGGCCTCCACCTCAGCGATCTTGTGGCCAAGATAGTAAGTCACCCCCCTGTTGTCTACAATGGCTTAATGTGTTTGAAGCTGCTGTGTGTCCGGAGAGCAGCCCTGCGCTGTGTGTGTGACACTGCCACAGGGTGGAGGATCATGGTTAGGGGAGGGAATCGACCGCATCCTTTTCCATCTCTACACGGTGGTTAGTGCTCTGACTCAGCCCAGCCTCTGAAGATGGAGAACCGGGGCTATAATTAAGAATGACGACACTCCTCAAACATGCCGACTGTTTACTCCTCCCCTCAACCCCTGCCAGATGATTTATTTTCGTCTTGTCGGTTTCCAGGCATTATAACTGTATTATATAGTAGACCTGAGCCGAAAACACAGTTCATAAATTAGTCAAACGGCTCATGCCCTGAGAAAGCGACCATATGCAAAGAGGAATTAACTCGCAGCATATGGAGACTGCTGCAAAACAGGGGGTGTTACGAACTCGCTGAACGTCTAATTATGTTTTGTTTTAGAGTGGAGAAACTGAGCCTTTGGATCTGGGTGCTCCCATATCCAGTTTGGATGGCCTGCGAGTTGTGTTGGACAAAGCCGACCAAGCTTCAGGGAAAGGTAAGAAGACATTGCACACTGTTAATCCCAAATACTAGAATGGCCCTCACTCGAGCACATACTGCTGCCAACGCCCAGCAGTCCCCGTATGAAGCCACATTTAAATTGTACACACTCAATATCAGTCCCCTAAACCTGTTTAATTCAGAACCATGAATAAGTCCTTGGGAAATCAGCGAAAAATGGCAAAAAAGAACAAAGAAAAGTAGAAATTCGTTAATTTGTTTTTGTTTAATTGTACTGGGAAATCTCCAGAGTTCGTTGCATATCTGAAAGCAACTAAACAAATGAAATACAACCTTCTTGTTTGAGGTTACTAGAAACTTGACAAAGGAATAAGAACTTTGAGAAGTTTAACTCCTGATTATAAACCACGTCCACCTCTGTTATTCATGTGATTTAATTAATTCATGTTTTAAGTGTCCTCTCATTTATTTCCCCTTTTCTTGTTTCTCTCTTTCAAGCAGACAAATCCAAGTCTTCCTCTCTAAAAGGTCACCCTCCTACCAGGAGTTTTTCTGCAACAGTAAGTTCTCCCACGTTCAATGTCGGTCACATGGTGGTGTTTTGTCCTTTCCTGTTGCTGTGCTGCTTCTGCAAACATTCAGTATCATTGAATATCAGCCCACATTAATCTTCATTAACACGTAGCCAATGCTAAGCCATCCGTTGGTGTTTATTTCCTGGGTTTTTTGTCTGTGTTCTTCGACCTAACACTGCCTGTGGCTGACTCACTCACTCATATTTCTCCGTGCTGGAGTAACTGCACCATATGTAGTCAGATGGTTCTCGGTCCAGATACTGGCAAGGTCAGAGAAGACGCTGAGCCACCAGATGGACCCGTCTCCTCTTTATATGAAGATCCCAGTAAATCTGGACTCTCAGCTCAGTAGGGTGCTCAGCAGCTCATGCTTACCCCCCCCCCCCCCCCCACTCCCACTCCCCATCCCTCCATCCCCTAACAGAGTGCATTGTTATTGTTGCATCTGCAGGGAGATGAGAGGTCAACACCAAAGGACTCTTCTGTGAGAGCAAGTGGACCAGACTCAGCACTCCCAGGGGAAAAGAGAAAACAGAAAAAGATTAATATAGATGAAGCTGAAGGTAAACCCCCCTTTTCCTTCTTTCTATTTCTCTTTCTTTCATTTATTTATTTTTATCTGTGGTGGATTTCTTAGCTTCGCTTCGCCCTCAGGACTAACTGATTTCTTTGGCTTCACTACAGGGTTATTTGTCTCTGTCAGGTGTGAGGCTGCTACGCTGCATGTTAAACCCAATTAATCCTTTTTCTCCGAGGCGTTCACCTGCTCAGAAAGTAATAGTGAGAGAACTTGTCGTGGTTTGTTTTGCAGAATTCTTTGAGCTGCTGAGCCGGGCGCAGAGCAGCCGAGCCAACGACCAGCGCGGACTCCTGAGAAAAGAAGACCTGGTGCTTCCCGACTTCCTGCGTCTGATCCCATCCATCCCCTCCTGCTCCGTCTCCTCTGACTTGGCCTGCTCCACTCCGGATTCACTAAAACAGAGCAGAGAGAACGGCGTCCCCTCCCGGGCCCCCCTCACCTCCAGTCTTCGTTCGGAAAGCCTCGACTCCTCCCTCAGCTCTAGTGCCAACGGACACTCCGGATCCAGGCGGTGCCTAATGCCCCCTCCCCGCCACCCGACTTTCGGCATGCACCTGTCCCCCATCCCCCGGCCCTCAGACACCCGGCCGAGCCTCCGCACCGTGGAGGAGGACACCCACTCTGACCTGACACTCGTGGGTGAGGGCGACATCAGCAGCCCCAACAGCACATTGCTGCCCCCGTCGCCGTCCCCCAGGCTGTCCTTCAATATCAGCCTGCCCGAGGCCAACTTCACTCCACCGCCACCGCCACCCTACTCCCAGTCTCAAGACGCAGGTGGAGAGGGAAAGTCCACTTCAGGTATTTCTACAGTGTAACCAACCAGTGCTCCGTGTGTTTGCGTGTGTGTCGTATGTGCATGTGTGCGCTCCCTCTGGTGGTCTCTACCCGACCACCACCCCGATCAAACCCCCCCTCTACACTGACCCTGATGCACTTTAATGACAAATTGATATTGACTCTTTCTCAGTTTGCCAATTTCCTCTTAAACTGATTTGTTTAACTGAAACATAGCAGAGCATGTGTGCGATTGATCGGGATTTCACTCAGATCATCATGTAAATAGTGATGTGTATATTTTGTTCAGTAAGTAACGTTTACTTTGATGTCACTCCCCACGACACAAACTGTTGGGTTTCGCCACATGACTGGAGTTTATTCCGGTTCGAATTTATTTTGTAGGTTTTGGGTGCATGAGAACGCTGATGTAACTGACTGCTGAGCTTTTTTTTATATATGAATACTGCATACAGATAAATAATAATCAATATTTGACAGTACTGGAGTCAGTAAATGTTGTACTGAGGTTTATAGTACAGAGCAGCCGAACGGTGAAAAGTCACGAGATCAGCAGGTGTTTCCAGGCGTTTTCGGGTTCATCGTATACAATTAGAAAACATTGTAGGTCAGACCCATGGAAATGTTGCAGTGTTGGACGTGCTGATGCTAAACGGTCATTACAAAACAAATGCTGTGTTCCTCTCCATCCCACCACCTCTAGTTAGGAGCAATTCAACAACGTCAGCGTCGAAAAGCTTCTTCTTCTCCTCCTTATGTAACTCTCTACAACCGGTGACTCATTAAACGGTGTCGGCTCGTGCTGCAGCAATTTGAGCGGCGGTGAAAATAATTAGTCACCGAAGGACAAGTGCTGCTCAGCGCCGGTGACACTGTTGAATTGCCTGTCATTCTTTATCTGGGTCACCCCATTCCCTCCCTCCCTCTCTCTCTCTCTCAATCTCTCTCTCTCTCTCAGATTCCTGTTGTAGATAATCACTGCCAATAAACTCTGTACCTGTGATTGAGTAGATCTAATAAATGTTAGAATTGGAAATCACTCTCGTCTGTCTTTTTACACGTTTGTGATCCCAGTATCCATCAATCCATCTCCTCCTCCTCCTCCTCTCCTCCTCCTCCTCCTCCTCCTCCCCTCCTCCTCCCACCTCTCCTCTCCGCCTCCGCATGCCTTCTCTCCGCTCTCCCTCAGCTCGGTCTCATTTTGTCTTGTGGCTTCCTCCTCTCGTCGGCTCCCACTCCTTTCTGTGTACTTTCATGTGTGCGCTTGTTGTCAGGCAGCCGCTGCTTGCTTTGTGTCTTCAGATTGTTGTGTGTGGCATGTTTGTGCGGTCTTGTCAAACACGGCTTGGTCTACCTGCTTGGTGTGGTTTATTCATGGGGGTCTCAGCTCTGTTGTGTGTAGCTTCAGCGTGGCGTTGTGGATCTCTTGAGTCTGTCCTGTGTGTCTCTTGTTTTCAAAGCTTGCTGGAGTGTTGGGTCTGTCAGGTGCAAGGTCATTGTCGTCTCCTGCAAATGGATTTTCATCCACTTTTTCAAGTGTTGATCTGTAATTTTTCCCGCTTTCCCACTGTGTACGTTGAGGGATGAGGCTTATGGGTAAACAAACAAGTGGTGGACTGATTTCTAAAGGTGTTGGTTTCTTCTGCAGTTGTCAGAATCTTGTTGCACTGTGTGTGTGTGTGTGTGTGTGTGTGTGTGTGTGTGTGTGTGTGTGTGTGTGTGTGTGTGTGTGTGTGTGTGTGTGTGTGTGTGTGTGTGTGTGTGTGTGTGTGTGTGTGTGTGTGTGTGTGTGTGTGTGTGTGTGTCAGATATCCATTTAGAGACAACAAATTCTCTATTCTAGCTTTCATGAAAATCCCAGGAAGCCTCTTTTGAAATTCTTGTGAACTCAATAAAAAAAGAGGAAGATAATCACAATCGACATGTTCCCGACAACAAAGCTCGTTTGATGAGTATCAAAGCTCTTAATCGAGGCGGCTGCAGACGTGTTCACTCTGACCTCGCCGCCTCGTGTTAATGGCCGGGGCTTTAATCAAAAGGTGAGATGAGGAGGAGGAATTAAAGCCTTTCAGCTCCTCCGCAGACTCGCTCCTTTTTCTTTTTCTGGTTGCTAAGAGCACGAACTTGATTCTTCCCACCACCACCGGGCGCCATGGTAACCTTATCCGAGAGTTAACAGGGCTACAGATAGAAACTGTCACTGCTGGTTTTCGTCTTATCTCCGGAGCCCATTTCTCTCCCCATTCTCCAACTTAATAGCTAAAATAGGAACAGCTATGATTCAACAGAGCCATATTTTTAACACTGTAGGGCTGAATCTGATGGAAACTGCAGCTACGCCTCCGTTATTTACCACTTTTTAGTCACTTTATGAAGTTATTCGATTTTGAATTTGGGTGGAAAGACACTCGCAGGTACGTTGTGTTCAGGAGGCAAACACTCACTGATTTAAATGATGAATTCACATCACCAAACAAGACAAATGTGACTTAATACCATCGCTTCACTGTCAATCAGTTTGATTCAGTCACTGCAGACCCTCTGTTTATTACTGTGTAATACTGACGCCCCCTGCTGTTCCAAGGGAGCAGATGTCATTACAGCTGATGTGGACCAACATCTCCCTTAAATCAAAACTCACCTACGAGCTCATCACAATAGCAGGAAGCTTAAAGTGATGTGTAAGAGAACAGAGTCAGACTTTCCCTCATATGTGAGACTGAATGGATGAGTCTAAATATGAGTTTTTCCTCTATATATGAGTTTATCTGGGTAACAGGTAGAGTCCAGTGTAAATTAGCTTCCTGAATACACTGTAAGAAATTAAAACCAGAGCCCTTTTGTCAGAGGAAGAAAACTTCTGTGCTCAAGTGGCTGTAATCATTGTCTGGCAGCTCTCAGGTCTGTAGGGATTAGGACGTCCACTAGGGGGTGACATCACACAGTGTAACTCCATTCTTATTTAACTGTTTTCTAACTCAATAGTTTTCAGTTGAGTCAACAATAAAGCTGTATGTAGTATAAGTATTCATTAACAATAAGGAGTATATTGTAGAAGAGATAGTAGTGAGGTCGTGTTTCTGTGTCCTCTCTCAGCAGTGAGGGTCAGAGGTCACCTGATGTGATTGTATCCCCACACATATCAGATTAAAACCTCAGAGTAAATGAGACATCCACTATCAGCAGAACGTGCTCTGTAATGACTGTTTGCAGCCATGTGCACCTCAGGCACCATATGCCTCCATTCCCCCCCCCCCCCTCGGGCGTAGTTTCACTATCTGCTGCACAGTGTCATCTGTTCTCCTAGCGGGCAGCCGCTGACCCGGGCCCGGCCTTATCGTCGAGCTGGTGGTGAGAGCAGGGTTCTGCACGGTGCTTCTCGGGCAGCCGCTGACCCGGGCCCGGCCCTATCGTCGAGCTGGTGGTGAGAGCAGGGTTCTGCACGGTGCTTCTCGGGCAGCCGGGCCTCGGCGAGGGCTGTTGCTGGGTCCGCTCCAATCTGGCTGGCCCGTCTCAGCTCGCTGCTGCTGCTGACATGACTGTGGACGAGACTCACCACAGGAATCACGGTCACCAAGTTGGAAGATGTAAAATATCATGTGTAATAAAATCTATAGCTAAAGAATAAAGATGTGAGACACTGTTCTGATGAGGTCTAGTGAGGTCCAGGCTTCTAGATAAGTCTTTCATACTTTCACATTTTTCTGTATGTGTCTAAGTGGCACATCTTTAGGTTTTAGACTATTGGTCAGATAAAATAACATTAAATCCTAATTAATTGCTTAATTATATATCTTCTAGGAGAAGTACTGAGGCTGATTGCTAACCACCAATTAACCAGGACGAAGAAGTACTGTATTTTTAAAGACAACTTTAAATTTGGCATTAGACTGGGACAAATATTCATGTTTTATGGAGCAACTATTAAATCAATTAATTAAGTTGCACTCTCACTTGTGACACGAGAAGCAAAGTTTCCATATTGGTGCATATTTTCAAGAGCTATGAGCTGAAGCTAATAGATTTTACCTCCACATGTTAATTTCAAATGCATTTTAAAACCTGAAGCAATAAAGCTAACCAGTATTTCAAAATAAAACAGAGGTTAGCTTTTACGTTTTATTGATAGTTTTTTTTTTTCTCATATCTTCCAAATTGTTATCACACTCTGACCCTTCAGGTTTTTCTTGCGACCCGTAAGAGGGTCCCGATGCCCAGATTGGGATCTACTGATATAGAGAATGGACAAGCGGGGCGTAGAGGAAGTGAACATCTCTCGCCTTTGAAGTACTGAGTTCTTTTAAATTTACTAAATCCTAATTCATCATAATGTGTTACCTAACAGCTCCACATACCAACATCCACACATCACATCCTGCGGAAAAGCCTGTGACGGAGATCCGTGTGGATGCGGCACAAGTTCTGACAAGAGGCCTGAATTATATCCGATTTCAACCAATGTCCTTGACAACTCGTTATCATCTCCTTTAAACTCACAATGTTGTTGTAAAGTCCTCGTACTTGCCTGGGTGGTTTCAATCTGGTCGTCCACCTTGCACTGTGTTATTTGGAGGGTCAGCTGCTGCAGCTCAGAGACTGTGTTTACGCGTGTGCTGGACAGCAGTGAATCACAGAATCACAGCGTTGGGAGAGTCGCTGTGTTGAAGTGTTTGAGTCACTCGGGCCTCAGTGTTTAGAGTCTGAGGGGCCACAGGGTTCACAAGTAGGGAGTTTATCCCTCAGTGTATGTACGCTGCCGGTGTCCCGGAAACATCAGCTTTTAGCCCCCTGAGCACATCCTCGTGAGGGCAGAGGAACATTAGAGCCCCCATGTCCAACACACCCTCTTCTAAAGTGAGGTTAAAGTTTTAATAAATAAGTTGCGACCAGAACCTTCTGATGAAGTCATGCAGCTCCGAATAGTTTGAGAATGAAATACAGGTGGAAATGATGAAATCGACCACAATGTGACGACGACTGTATTTCATCCTGGTTAAATGTCTTCAGGTTCTTTCCCATGAATTAGCAAGTGAGTGAAGCAAGTTGGAGCAGCAGCGGTGATGTCATCAGGTTTGTCTTGACGACAGCTGTCCAGATTACACAACCGCAGCGTTGTCAGATCACACACACACACACACACGCAGCCCAACGCCGATGTGTTCATTCAAGTGATGCAGAGCTAAAGTGTATGTGCACCCGTGGGTGAGAAACTTTCCATTTCTTACATCCTCTGAAATGTAGTGTACACACACACAGAGGTGTATTGTAAAGTCAGGGCTCAGTCCCCACGTGAGTCATGATTGGGGTTGTGTTGTATCTGTGTTTGGTTGCCTTGACAACCATATGTTAAGTAAGGATAGTTGCCTGTTGTGGTAATTATCCCAATTTAATTATAAGTATGTCTGTTTTTTTTCAATACATTTTTTTTTACAGCAAATTACTACATTGAATGTGAAGGGGTTCGTTCAAGGCAACAAACCCACAGACAATTATCACTCAACCTGCAGCTGTAGCTTCACAGTTTCTGCATCTTCTTTGAGCTCATTAGCCGACATTGGTATATTTCCTGATCTCATCAACGAAAACAAAGTATGACGAATGAGAAACACGCTGCTAGCCAGTTGTCCAGTTGTCCAGGCTGTTTTTTTTGTAATGGATCCCAACAATTCATTGCCGTTTGCTGCGTGACGTGAATAAAACTTGAATACATTACCTCATCTCTGAACATAATTTGAGTCGCATCACGTTGACTTTCATCGGCAATGGTGTTGAAGAACTCCCATGATCCCACGCTATTAGGTCTTTTCTTATTGTTTGGATTGAGAGACCCCTAGTGGCTGATGTTACCTTGCATGTTTACGTGTTTTGTTGTTCGCTATATTTCACATTCACAGTTTTCTCAGCAATCAATGATGTTTGTTCTCAAAATGTCTTTGTCTTTTCTTTGAACAGAAAAAAAAAACAACGCAAAATCACCTAGCGAAAGGGCCGGTGGCCCACTGACGGTTCAGGAGGTGATGGACGTGGAGGGGGTGCATCTCGAGGAGGGGGCGCTGGAGACGCCCCGGGGGGGAGAGGAGTCTGAACTCAGCCTGAGCTTCCAGGGCTACGTGGCCGAGCTGCGGCAGTGCCAGAGCAAGATGAGGACGGGCCAGCTGCCGCAGAACGGCCGCAATCCACCAGAGGGCAACGACTGCAAGACAGAACTTTACAAGGCCACAATTGTTTAAAAGGGAACCCCTCTCCCCCCCTCCCCCCCACTGCTGCACTTTTTAAGCCTGAGGCAACGTCTTTTGAAAGAGAGCGAGTCAAAGTGATGGGCTGCATGTAGAAAGATGTAAATGACCACTCCAAAAATATCAAGATTATAGTGATAGATGTTGTATATTTCTTCAGAATTCTGGCGTCTTTTTTAGTACTGGTTGTGATTTTGGGACAGTGGTACGTTTTTGTTATGGTATAGTTTAATGATTAGGCACAAAGCAGTTCTATCATGAGCCATGTTACACCGAGGACAGCCATGGAAGAAGCCACTTTAGGTTCCATTGTCTAATGAGGCATACATTACCAACTATTTATTTGTGATTATTTTTTTTATTTATCAGTCATTGCTTCCTAATGAGGGAGTTACATTATGAAATGTATGTATCAGCTGAAGGGATTTAAATTTATTACAATTTAGAAACACTATATAACTCCAGCTTTTTTTCCACTACTCTTCCTCTGAGGAAGACTGTGAGATACAGTTAAAACCTCCAGAAGAAGCTAGACAACATCATTTTAATGAGAAACTTATTCCTAAAGCATTGCTAAATTATAAAATGTGACAAAACAGATCTCAACCTAAATGTCCACTTATCATGTTTTTCCATTCCCGCAACATCCTGGAACTGCTATAAAATGTTGTTATTGCTAAAACATGAAAAGAAGATGTAATACTCTTGAGTTAAGCAATTCATTAAAATGAATTGTGCTATAAATTGGAACCCATAAATACTTAGAACTTAACTCCGTGTCCATTTGTTTCCTATTTCTGAGATGAAAAAATGAACTTTGTAATGTGTGCCCTGTTGGAAAGTGGTGACCTCGGTCGTTGGATCATATGTTAGACATCAGAAATCAGTTTATAGGATCAAAACGGAGGCAAACCAGGCTTTACTTGGATATTTAACTATTTCCTACGTATATCTACTTCCTATGTTTTACAGATGCTAATACATGACAGTACCTCTATTGTCTGTACTTTCTTCTTCTGTGGTTTTGAGGTTGTCCAAATGTTGAACGATTAAAAAGCTTTGACGGCGGCAATCCTCGTTTTTCCTTTTCTTTTTTCTTCGCTGCGTATGATTGATGCTGGTGCTTCTGACAGCAGGGAAATCCTCACCATCCCATTCCAACCCTGGGCTCACCTTGTAAAAACATACCTGAAATACTGCTCTGTTGCAGTTTAGTCTTAAGCAAGACTCCTCCATTGACAATCTTGGCGTGTTTGGCCGGTTTGATGTGTTTGCTTTGCCAGAAATGTCAATAATTAACGTAGCAGTTGACTTTAGTTGAACAACTTCCTCTGTAGAACCTTCACCTGCGGATTAGTTGCCCATGTGCTCCTTCGTCGTCCGGCCTCCTCTTTGTATTTTTAGCTCAGCATCTGGAGAGAGATTATTACAGCTGGTGAAAATTAGAGGTTAGATTACGAGACTTTGTCGTGACACGGCAAGTCACTGCAGGAATGCTGACAGCGCACGAGTTACTTCGGCTTTTCAACTCCCTCATTTCAAAGCCACTGTCATTACTGAGTTCTTCATCAGAACCATTTACTGCCTCCAGACTCTAGACTTTCTCTTCCGGATAACTCAGTAGATCAGCTGGAAATGTGCAGACTGCTTCCACTTTTATTTTGAAGGGCAGAAACCTCTTTAGACAGCTGCATTTGCCTACGATCTTGTAGTTTCCGCCCGAGTCATTTAAACACCTGTGTGCATGTGTACGTATGTTTTTGTGTGTGTGTGGGGGGGGGGTTCATATTACAGTCTTAATGTTGTGTGCTTGTGTTTCTGCTAACTTAATTTGTTTGGTTGTTGGAGCGTTATGACAGACGTATGCTAACTTTTCATTGAACCCAATTGTTGAAGCCAAGGACACTTGAAGAAGAAGATGCACTCCCTACTGGCAAAGGGATGTAACTGCAAGGTAAAAATATTTTCAAAACAATTCCAAAAAAAGAAAACTTTCATTTTCTGGAGTAGTGTTTTGAGAGTAGTTGGCCTAACATTTCTTTTATATAATTTCTTAAAAGTTATATTTGATTTCATTGTGGAACATTCAGTTTATATTCAGTGGAAGATGATGCACGGCCCTAAAGCCACGTTTGCTGTCTGTTACAGGGTTAGGGTTAGGGTTTAACTTAAGTGTAAAACTGGTTTAAAATGTGTTCGGCCATTCAAATCGTGATTGTCGCACTACATTTAATATGAGGTCAGTAAATAGACCTAACATAGAAAGGAGCCATGTACACCGAGACACTACAACTGTAGATAATGTGCTCATACACAGTCCTGGCGTCACTCTATACTCACATACCCAAAATCAAGTATAATCAAATTTGCATTGTTATTTAAAGGAAAAAGAGAGGAAGATAAACCAACCTGTCACCTCGCTGTCTTGCGTTCACTCGGGCGGCACGTTTGAGTCGCTGCTAATCAAAGCCAGGGACAATAAAAACGTCCTCCAGTCATTTGACCCCGAGGGGGAAGTCCGATTGAAGACAAAAGCCAGGTGTCGGTGAAAAGGGGGCTTTACATGATGCCTGGGGGGGGTCTCAGGGCTCTAGTGGCCCCTGCAGCCTCTGCCTCAGCCTCTGGAAAGTTCCTCCAGTGATAATAACCCGTGGGTGTGAGGGAAGCTCCAGCCACCAGAGGATGATGACGCAACGGGTTTACTCAATAGCGCTTAATATTGTGAGGGACAGGATAATACATGCAGGGATTCCCACGTTTCCTATGACCAACAGCAGGCTGAGGACTCACAAACTCTCTGGTATAACTTGACTGTTCCTCCTCCACCAGGAAAGCAGCAGCTCCGGACACCGGTGCAAACTCTCACGATGGCTCACCTCATATTACTTTTCCTGCCTTGTGTGCTCAGCGTCGGGACGGTAGGTTCTCGCCATCTCATCCACCTTTGCGTAACTTGTTTTATCCACTGTGCCACCGTGCGTGCGTAAAAAGGAAGAAACGCGCCAAACCACTTTCTTTTGACTTGTTTTCAGCGCTTGTTGGTCCCTGGACGTGAGGCAGTCATCTCCACAGAGCCGCACAGGGAGAGCAGGAGAGGTATGTTGGACTGTGTTTAATTCAGAGGAAGAAGAGGGAGGGAGGGAGGAAGAGGGGATGCGCATTAGACTGGCAGTGAATGGGGATGAAGGCTTTTTTTTCACTGAGAAAGTCTGTTGTGCAACATGAATGTGAAGTTTGTGGGTAGGGCTGTGCGATAAAACCATGTTAATAATTATCACGATTTAATTGTCATCGAAAGCAATATAGCGACGGTTCTATAGATGCGATTGTATTGGTTATCTTGCAGTTTAAAAACACGGCGTGGAGGTATGACGCTTCAATGATCCACCTCAGATTCATGAAATGTTTTTTTCTGTTTATCAAGTTCAGAAGGAGTCGTTTTTAATGTCATTGTTAAAGGTCAAATGTAGAAACTTCCTCTAAAACTAGAGCAAGACTGATCAGTCTGTAAATAAATAACAATGTGACATTTATCGTGATAATTATCAATGTCGACAGATTTTTATGTTGATACAACTGTTGACCATATCACCCAGCCCTGCCCATCTTGAGATCAAGATCATGGTCTTGGACGTATTGATGCTGCGTTCAGGTTTGTAAAGCTTTCACTCAAAACCCTGCTTGTGCTCAAGCTGTGCGCTTGCACTCACATATTTTGTTGCAACTTTTTTTCTTCTGTGCTTTGGGCAACTAGTCTGGCAAAGTTCCCCCAACCAAGTCCTGTGTGGGACTGCATGAACAGGGTTAAAGTAACCACCCATACAGGACTCTTAAGGAAGTAAAGCTAATGTACCCACAACCAGAGGAGGGACAATTTAATTAGTCAACACCACATCTCCGTTGCACAAAAAAATCCAATTGCAGAAGAACAAAAAATTTGGAAATCTGTCCAAGCAAGACAATATCTGCGTGTAAGTGCACAGTTTGAGCACAAGCAAAGCAAATCTACGCACAAGCAGGAGCCATCTGAGTGCAAGCACAGGGTTTTGAGTGCAAGCGTTATAAAATCTGAACGTGAAATCAATAAGTCCTGCTCTCAAACTGAAAGATATATTATATAACAAATATTGAGCATGTGCTTGTATTGGTCTGTTACCTGTCACTCAACAGCAGGATTGAATTGTCTGAAGAGATTTAATGGCCTTTTCGAAGTGAAAGCAGTTGTGTGTGAGGTTCAAGAGGGAAACGGCACAAGTGTTCTTCTCATTTCACCGTTCTGTTTGTTTCTGTGACCAGTGAACGTAACATTTTTCTTTCTTCCTCTGTTTGTCAGTTCTCACTACGATGGGCAAAGAGTGTAAGTTCCCGTTTCGTCAGGGCGGCAGGCTCCACTATCACTGCGTCACCATCTTGTCCTCAAGACCCTGGTGAGTCCTCCACCTCGTCTGGATCCACTGTTACACAAACAATCAAGTGTGTGTGTGTTTGTAATCACCCACGGTTACCACACACTTCGGTCAGACTGTGCTGCCTCGTCATATTTAATTTTGTCCAGACACACACTCAGAAACCACAGAACTTCTCTACGCCACTCTCACACACACCCAGCGCAGCTATTACGTCACTGGCCTCTGTCTGACTCTTCCTCAAGGTGGCACGATTGAACATTGTGATTTTCCTGAATCATGCATTGCAGCTACGCCTGCGACACTGAGGCAGTGTGTAATCGTGGCGCGTAGTCGCACTTAATTACAGGTCGCACTGATGAGGGATTTGTGCAACAGGAGACATGATGCAATTTTCTAATCAGGCAATGGGCTAATTCGCTTTAGTGAAATTCTCATTGCTGAGTTGTGTGTGGGCCTCGTAAGGACTTGTGTGTCACAGCTACAACATCGGAGCAGAGGTATCAGAAGGAGCTGGTTTTAAAGGTGAAATGTAGAAACGTCCTTTAAAACTAGAGCACGGCCGGTTTGGATGTTTGGGGGCCTGATGCTGTTATTAACATTAATGAGTATACAATTTGTGACATCGATATATCACATATACATGTTTATGTCCAGTTAGTGAGGCCTAAGATCTCGTTTTCAAACCCCAAAGGGGCCAAAGTTCAAAGGTCAAGGTCACAGTGACCTCACAAAATAAATGTATTGCTCTGTGAAGGCGATATCTCAGAAACACCTCCACGGAGTCCTTTTGAATTTGCTAAAACAATTTCACTTGGATTCACGGATTAACTGATTCGAATTTGGTGATCAAGGGTCACCAAATTCACGTAGACGGAAAATGTACTATCGTCATAAGAAAAACGCAGATATTTCTGTGAAAGGCTCGCATTTTATTCGGCCAACTGAAAAATCTAAACATCTAAACTGTGACGACAGATGAAGTTTATAAAACACTTACCACTTCTTACAGTTTCATCCTAAGGGTGTGTATCCGCCTCAGCAAAACCATCCCGAGTGCATTTTTATTACCTCAGATTATGACACAGCTGCACTCTTTCTTTTTTCCTTTTTCGTTGGATGTGTATTTTGTAAAAGAAAAAAAAAAAGACAACAGACTTGCTGTGGGGCTCGGTGCTCGGCGTCATTCTTTGGATATGAGACAGTCGGGGCGAGTGCCAGGCAGCAAGATGGAGCAACACGTTTGCAATTACACCGTATACGGCCCGACGTCTCTGGTCCACCTACACATAAACACATTACGGCAATATGAGCCTGCGTGTTTCCTCGATGTGCTCATGCGCCCGGCGGTGAGATGGATTTACTATTACGCTCTGCAGATTCAGTGAGCGGCACACTGAAGTACGCTGATGGTTCTTCTCGTTGATTAAATGAGTGGATGATTGATAGAGTTGGTTGGTTATTGCAGAAAGTGTTTTTCCTTTCCACCTGAGACTCCAACTGGCTGCCAAGGTGCAACATTTCTATCACAGAGAGGTGGTTGGATTACGTAAAATCCTCCATCGTGATAGAAAGGATTTTATGTCACTATATCAGTGTATTACATTTTCAAAAAACTGACACTATCTTTCTATCTATCTATCTATCTATCTATCTATCTATCTATCTATCTATCTATCTATCTATCTATCTATCTATCTATCTATCTATCTATCTATCTATCTATCTATCTATCTTTTCTTCAGAGTGTAATCTGCCCTCACTGGTTTTATCTTTCTGTTTCCCTTCTCTCAGGTGCTCACTCTCTCATAACTTTGATCGGGACCGGCTGTGGGGTTTCTGTGCACCGGACAGAACTCAACCAAACAGTAAGTCCACCGAACACAATAAAAGTGCATTCAATCACCGGAGTCATTTTGTCATGAGAAATATCCTGTTTTTCTTTTCTTCATCATCCTCTCATCGTGCTCCTCTTTTCTCCTGCGTTTCAGTCTTCGTCCACACGTCTCGTAAAATCACAGATCCATGTCAGGCCAACCCGTGTCGGAACGGCGGCGTCTGCACGTTGATCCCACACAGACACACGTTCGAGTGCCGCTGTCCCGAGAGATTCTCCGGGAGACTGTGTGAAGAGAGTAGGTCGATTATTATTATAAGTATAATGCCAGTGTTTTCTAATGTTCATTCATTCATTCAGCCTTTGATGATTTGGCTTCACTTTTGTTGTCCATGTTATATATACAATGTTATTAACTTGCCGACTTAAAACTATCAACTATTAAAGGTTAAGAGTTCATCTAATCTGTATTTTACACCACTTACTTTACACTTACGAGTGTTTCCCAGTGCTTTTCATCACGTACCACGATCTACATCAAGTAATTGAGAGAGATTTAATTTAACTCGGTTAATTGATCAGCAGAAACATACATGATACAGGATGTGAAATAGATAGTTTAAAAGATTTCACCTTTATTTCCAGATATGCCAAAGTAAAATGGAAAAATCAGTTATGGGTCATTTGCACTTTTGAAATGATTTAAATGGCCGACTACAAAAACAGTAAAAAAAACCTGTGTTCACATGCAGCCACTCTCCTGTCAGGTTTTTTTTTACTCTGTACGCTCCACTGAGCTCCTCCATCTCCTCTCACATTTCAACCCAAGGTCTTTTATGTTTTCTGTCGGCTTTTCAGAGAAGTGCTACGAAACCGTACACCTGCGCCATTATGACATCGGAGAGTCTTGGGGACGCATCCACCTCCGTAACGTGGAACAGTGCACATGTGTGGCGGGGGAAATCGAGTGTGAAAGAGTTCACTTCTCAGGTAAGACGTCAGCTTTGTTCCTCGGCTCCGACTGTGTCTGGCGTTTGTTCTCTGCTCTGCTTTTGTTCCCTTGGTCCTGCCCGGAACAAGCTCTTAATCTAATCATCAGCTAACAATGAAATACATGTATTCAGCATTTTCCACATCACATACACCTGATGTACAAAGGCTTTCCCCCAAAACCAAAGATAGTGGAAAGTATGATCCCCCCCCCCCCCCCAAGAGACGTCTAAGTATCATGTCTCGTCCCATCCTGGAAAAAAAAAAGCTCTTTTCTCTCCTTCCAAAATCCCGTCCTTGTAGATGATATGAAAGGTGTGTCCTGCGCTCTCTTTGATCAAAGCTCCACAGTTTGCTGTTACCTTGGGGAAAAAATGCAGATTATATGACTCACTGTGACTCAGGAATGGTGTTTTAGGACACACCCCACAGGTCCATACGGTGCTTTCATCTGAACACATTCTCTGGCATAAAGGAGCGAGCAGCACTAAGGTGGTTTCAGGCTCCCTGAACTGAAACTGTCACTAACCCTTCTTTTGTCAACCAGTGGCCATGAATCTGAAAATCTCTCCTTGTACCTAAATGTGCTTTGACTCGGCTTTGAGCTGGAATTTCACGTTATCTTTATTTTGTGCTGATATCAGCTGTATTTATTTATTTATTTTTTAAGTAAAAGTTTCTTAAGGGGGTGAGTTCACTTCCCAAATCGCCTGCTGGGGCCTGTGCTCTTTAGATGGATCCGATGCAGATGAAGCAGAACTGTTCTCGGTCACATTTCAGAGATTCGGCATCAGATCTTAGAGAAACATTCAGGACAACATAAAATCCATCCAAAAAACCATATTTCAGTGGTGTGATTTATTGTAGCTAAACCTGCATTCATTGGCCACTAGGGGGCAGCACAAAAGGCGGCGTACCACGTTTTAATTATTTGTATTAGCTTTTTTAAACAAGTTAGTCGCACTTAAATTAAAATTCTCTTTTATGAGGGAGACTTGGTGAAGAAGAGGCAAATATGTGGCTTTTTAGCTGCGATGTCCCACATTGTAATATTTCTGTGTATATTGAACAATACGAGCGACTCCTGTGAGATCAGTTTTTGGTCCATTGTTCAATAAGAATTTATCTTAGTGCAGCTTTAAATTCAGAAAGAAAGATAGAAAGATAATGTCATGATGCTGATGTAGAGGTGTGTCAAAGTTGTGTCAAACATTAAAACAAGGAATCTTGGACACATGAGAAGTGCATGGTGTTAAGTTGTCGTATTGTGTGTCTCTCGATGTGTCCAGAGTGCCGTACGAACCAGTGTCACAACGACGGAACGTGTCGACTCATCACAGCCACCGGCAAGGAGGTGTGTAACTGCAGGCACGGCTACAGCGGCGCCGACTGCAGCTTCGGTGAGTTACACTGTGTGACGCTGTTCCCCTCGTTAAATTATGAATATATTTAAAAACACAATGCTCATATCAGGTGGAAAATAATGGTTAAGTGGATTCACATTTTCCAGTGGCTGCACAGTCTGCGTCACCAGTTCTTCAAAGACATTATTTATGTTCCCTTCTGTGCATTTGTCCTTTACGCATGTTCCTACACATGCATGTGTGTGAAAAGGCTTTTATTAATGGCAGCAGGTGGAGACATGAGCAGGCTGCCAAACTTGTCCACAGTTGTTGTAACTGTGGCGTTTCTTCTAGACTTGTTCCGACTGATTCCAGCGTGAAGAGAAAGAGATCAGTTGTCACAGAGATTCTCATCTGCATTCACAAACAGTCTGATTGCACTTGTGTTGTTTACATACCTGGGTGATACTGAGTTTCTGTGTGTGTGTGTGTGTGTGTGTGTGTGTGTGTGTGTGTGTGTGTGTGTGTGTGTGTGTGTGTGTGTGTGTGTGTGTGTGTGTGTGTGTGTGTGTGTGTGTGTGTGTGTGTGTGTGTGTGTGTGTGTGTGTGTGTGTGTGTGCAGAGCCGGAGACCGAGTGCTATAAAAGCAGGGGAAAGAGTTACAGAGGGCTGGCGAACACCACGGTGTCTGGAGCCCGGTGTCTGCCGTGGAACTCCGACCTGCTGCACGACGAGCTGCACGTGGGCACGGTGGTCGCGTCGCAGCTCAGGGGCCTTGGCGAACACGCCTACTGCAGGTGTGTGTGGTGCACGTGCTGAGACATCCTGCGAGTTCAATGAAAGATTCTTCAAATTATGGCTTTGAGACGATAATTACAAGATTTCCTCATACGTTTGTCGTAAAATCTATTTCAAAGCTAACATATCCACTCCCCCCCCCCCCCCCCCCCCCCCCTCATGGGGTGACAAACTGTTTACTAGGCTTATCGGTCAAAAGTGTGTGTCAGCATGTGTCCCCCATATGCACGAGCCCTCAAATCTCCCCAGAGCGAGCCCAGCCCACGAGCATTGAAGAAGCACACGGTGAATCCAGCCTATGTATGATACAAAAAAAAGAAAGAAACATTTCTTATCTCCTGCACATTCTCTCCTCTTCCCTTTCTCCCTGCTTTCACTTGTTGCTGTTGCCATGACGACCCGTCAGCCATTTGGCATATCCACAAACAGGAGGCAATATGTCCTAAAACGCCCCAAACATCAAAGAGACGCCAATCTCTAGCGACTGACCGGCTCACAGTCGGACTTCCTGTTAGTTTAGGGCTGGAAAAGTTGCATGTTGCGGTTTTAATATGAACTATCGACACTCTTTCAGATAGTTATTAAATCTCCATTTAATTGAAAGCAAAAATAAATAATAATTGATGTGTGAGGCTTTGGTTGGAGATCCCAACCAGCTTTCACCTTCTGAATGGAGACAAAGCCCCTGTATAATCCTTTTAGCTTCTGTATTGTATTGAGTAATGCATGGGGCTAAAAACAGTGTTGCCACACCTCTACACACACACACACACACACACTCACAATGTCCACTGTGATTGTTGTGTGTGTGCAGGAACCCAGACGGGGACAGGAAGCCGTGGTGCTACACGCTGAATGACGACGCCATCTCCTGGGAGTACTGTGCCGTCCCCTCCTGTGTGATGCCCGTGTGTGAGTAAACACACACAGGGAAGAGGTGTTGTGGAAGTTCAGGTGTCAGGAGAACGTGTTTAGAACTGGATAGCGCCTGTAATTCTTTCAGAACTGTAGTGAACCGGTGTATTGAGTTTGGCATTTTTCGCCAATCTTGGTTTTTTTAAAGCTTGAAGTAGCTCAAGGACACTGCACGCCCACCTGCACCTGTGACCTGCACCATTGGACGGTACTAGGTGTCAATCACACAGTATCCATGCCATTTTGAGTTTTTCGCCCAATTTCCCAGGAAATAATTCATGGATCTTAATGACAAAAAAAATCTGGCACATTTAGGCAACTGATATATATTTATTAATTTGGTGCAGCTTGATTGAATCTAAGGAAACAGTTGGTGGAGGATGTGTGCAGTCTACTGGATATTCTAGTTCTCTAAATGAACATGATGGACAAAATTAACATCATGTTGTATTGAATAACTAGAGAGTTAGAATTTCTTCATAGACTTCAACAGAAATTCTTCTTTTTGTCACCCCCTGCTGGTCATTGGAGAGAACACAGGTTCTTTCACTCTGATGCCTGGTCAGACAGATGATTTGCATTCATCATTTCCTTTTCAGTGGAAATTCTTGTCGCCCCCCTGAGAAGCTAGATGTCTATTTCCTTATGAACCTTATCAACGAAGACATGTTCTTATTTCATTTATCTGTCCTTGTCCTAAACCGCTCTTTAAGTCTCCGTCTTGTTATTATAAAGTATGAAACAGACTTTCCTGAAGGCCAATTCCTGCATCATTCAATCTCCGAGTCTTTGTCTCTGCCTAAATGACACAGTCGGTGACTCTCGCCATCTGACAAACATTCGAGAACTAAAAACACAGCTTATCTCTGCTGAGTCACTGCTGCTGCGAAAAAAAGCTGAATTCAGAGGGAGTTCAGCGACGAGCCTTTTTCCCCTCAAGACGTGGGTTAAGATGAGATAGGAGGGAAATAAGTCACGTCAGGTGAAACCGAATGTTAACGTGGTGAGGGGGATTCGTCCGTTTGTCAGGGTGCCAGGTTTAGGGAACAGAATCCACAAACTCATCATTTTATTTACAGATGAAGCTGCTCTGATTCCTGCAGGTGGGAAATCAGCAGCAACACATTCAGGGGATGTGTTTGGGAAGTGTGCGAGGAGGTTCTAGCAGGGTTCTAGCTGTTAGACCAGTTTTTGATGATACTTCCTGTTTTATTGATTTATAACCAAGCACTTGTTTCCTCGTGCAGCTTCTTCTCGGAGGATCATCCCATTCAACAAACCAAGCGCCGCAAGCCGAGCAAAAAGCCTGTGTGCGGGAAAAAGCACAAGAAGAGGCTGTCGATAGCCAGGGCGCGAATAATGGGAGGAAACGCTGCTCTGCCGGGCACTCACCCCTGGATGGCGGCGATTTATATCGCTAAGTCCGACTTCTGTGCCGGCACCCTCGTCTCCTCCTGCTGGATCGTGTCTGCGGCGCACTGCTTCTTCCGCAAGTATGGAACATACGCACGAGTGGATGTTTAAATACATGTTACTGCAGATCTAGGAGAGGGTTTGATGCCCTTTGGAGACAATGTAAAACGTATAAGGTCATTTTGAGTCCCTGTTTTCTGTCACAACTCAACACGTGCGTCAGTCAAGGACTGTGACCCCTCGGCTTCACAGCTTTGTGAACTCACTATATTTAGAGCGGCGGCCAGTTCGAGGAAAACCTAAAAACACCTCGTGCACAGATGCTGTTTACGTGCGAATGCCTCCATTTGCTCCTGATGTCAACAAACGAGCAACTGTTCAAGTTCAAAGATCTTTGGTTCAAGCATTAAATCATTGAGTTAAACACGAGTGCAAAAAGCATTTTACCTTCCAGAAAGAGACACATGCAAGGATTTATTCTAAGATGCACAAGGAAGCTTTATTGATCCAGAGTCTTGGGGCCCTGAAAATATATGAATAAGTATGAATGTAATAGATCGATTTCGTGGCCCTGCACTTGTTGGATTTTTACTGTTTCTTGTGCAAACGTGGAATAGACTGATGATAAAATGGTAAAAAAGAGAGACGTTGGGGTATCTCAGGCTTCAACGTCTGGAGACAGTTCAAAGAAAAGTTCAGTGAAATCCTGCAGCCAGCAGTTGTTAGAGATAACTTTGCTCTGGGCTGAAATATTGGACAGTCAGAGCCCGAACTGATCTAAAAGAAACTGTCTCCTCGCAGCCCGCTGAGGTCTCAGATCCGTGTGGTCCTCGGCCAGCAGAACTTCAACGACACCGGCCCCAACACCAGGACGTTCGGCGTGGAGGAGTACGTCTTCCCAAAACAGTTCTCAGTGTTTAATCCTACGCTGTATGACATTGGTAATCATTCACTGCACACAAACACACACACGCGCGCGCACACACACACACACACACACACACGCGCACACACACACACACCACACACACACGGCAAGTGACTCATGAACTGGAAGACCTCCTGTCCCCATTCAGAAAAACACAAATTCACTTAAGACTCCGGTCTGTGTGCACAGCTGTGCGTCACTGAACAGCTGTGTTTCTGTGCCCCCCCCTGCACAAACACACACACAACACACACACACAAACACACACACACACAACACACAGAGTCTCCATGTCCACCACTTGCTTCATCACTAACTCCACCTCTCTTCTCCCGTTTGATAACGTTTTATTCCCCCCCCGCTCAGTTCTGATCAAGCTGAAGAAGCAGGACGGGCGCTGTGTGAGGAAGACGCCGTTCATCCGGCCCATCTGTCTGCCGGAGAAAAGCACGACGTTCCCCAGCGGTTACTGCTGCACCATCAGCGGCTGGGGATACATGCACGAGAGTGAGTGATGACGACGTCACCGCAGAGTCATCATGACAACAACTACCTGCATTGTTTCAATAACTCACATTCAGACAATTATAAATGATTTAGTTGTATTTATATGTGCAAGAGTCAGAGTCGAGTCAGTGTTTGTTTGCACTTTTGCAAATTTTGTCTTTATCTTAGAACCAGGATCAGGTTTTGGCATCTATTCACAAATCCATGACTAAGTTTGTGTAAAAGAAACTTTTGTGCAATCCTGCTTAAGATCAAACAAACAAAGGCATCACAATCTGTAACACAACTTAACACAAGTTAAGGTTGTTTTAGGAACCTGGTGGATTTTAGATTCTAGTCGTTTCACCTTCATATTGGGAAATACGATGGAAACACATTAGTTTATGTGTCTGTGAAGGGGCTACAGATTCCAGACTCGTTATAAGTCACTTATTTAGTCAGAATATACTTGTGTTGAATTTAAATGTGTCTTTTTTAAGGCTCTGCACAGCCATGCAGGTGTTTCCCAGTCTGTAATCATACCTCTACCTGCCCCATACACACACACACACACACACAGAGGAGGCTAATCAGGCTGATTAAGTGGGAGCCTTTGTGTTGAGCAGTAAAACACAACTGAGCAACACGCACACCAAACAGTTTTAACATGTGAACTGTCTTCATGTGACAGAGGCTGAAGGATACTCCACTCTGCAGGAGGCCGGAGTCCGGCTGATTTCTCACGAAGCCTGTAGGAAGCCGGAAGTCTACGGCAACCACGTCACCGCCGACATGATGTGTGCCGGGCTCAACGGCTGCCACGACGCCTGCCAGGTAAGAGAACATACGAGGCCAGAACACACAACACACACACACACACACACACACACACACACACACACACACACACACACACACACACACACACCACGCTTTACAGTTTCAAATCAAGTTAGAGTTACACCTGGTTAAAAAGTGTGAGCTGATCTTTTACTGAGCCACAGCGCCCTCTGCTATATGTGGTGAGAAATTCGGTCGTGTTCCCATATCTGAGTAATTCAATGATTTGAATGTAGAGAAAAAAACTGTAAATGATGGATATTACCCATGAGCCCCGGCTGCTTCCTGAACCAGAAGAGCTGCGGCTGTCACAAATGCACCAAACTCTTTTTTTTTTTTAAATCTTCATATTTTAAGATTCCTCACTAAATACTGTTTTTTAATAAGATGAGATAAACTTTATGTATCCACACACCGGGGAAACGTCCAGGTTCCTCGTGGGTAGAGCGCAGGTTCCTAATGAGTCCTGTTGAAGTGTGGGTGTGACTCAGCTGCGTGTGGGCCTCTTGTTTTGATCTGTACATGAATGTTTGTGTGTGTGACTGAATCTACTTGTGTGTGTTGACGTCAGGGCGACTCTGGGGGCCCCCTGGCCTGTGTGAGGGATGATGTCAGCTTCCTGTACGGGATCATCAGCTGGGGCGAGGGCTGCGGCCGCTCGGGAAAACCTGGCGTTTACACCAAAGTGGTAAATTATATCGATGGATCCATTCAGTGATCCGACGTAAATCCAAAGCTTTCGTGAACGAAAGTTGACCTGGACATTTTGCTTTAATATAAGATGATGTAATGTATTTTATTATAACTGTTTTTTTATTAATAAAAAATTGTGGAAGTTTATACATTCTTTTTTTTAACTGTGAAACATTTTGACTGAATAAACCTTCACTGACTTGAAACTTTGCGTCTTGGAACTTCTTCATCTGTGTCTTGTTGTCGTCTAACACTTTCAACTGTTTGACATGTTCTGTGTCTGTGTCTGTGTGTGTGTGTGTGTGTGTGTGTGTGTGTGTGTGTGTGTGTGTGTGTGTGTGTGTGTGTGTGTGTGTGTGTGTGTGTGTGTGTGTGTGTGTGTGTGTGTGTGTGTGTGTGTGTGTGTGTGTGTGTGTTCGAACCGTTTATGCTTTTCTGACTCAAGGTCACTAGCTACACTTTTTCAGGAGCTTTTAATTGTTGTGATTGTTGTGATTGTGTTCTTTCAATGAATATAACGGCAAAACGTGAACTGTGTGTGTCGGAATTGACGTGTTTACACAAGTTTCTTACTGTGTCGTTACATTTTTAATTAAGTAAATGTTTGATTTTTAGAGATGCACTGTATGAAATGTGTTATTTGTGACGAACAGATTAATGTGATGGTCTCTTCTGGTAGTTTTCTGTCCTGCAGTGAAGCAGCAGCCTGGTCGTCCTCTTACTTTGAAGGTGTAATGTATTTACACATTAGTGTTCGATAAGGAAGGGGTGAGGTCTATTTTTTTTATATATTACATGAAAGTAAAAGTTGCAAGATGAGTTGAATGTTACTGCATTAATAACTTCGTCATAAGACTTCATATAATCCTGTTATAGACTTGTGTTGTCTTAATGCACGTTTTTAAATGTACTAACTTGTTTTAATCCATAAACTTAGCTTTCCATTTTTAAACAGTTAAAGTAAATGTTTGTTAATGATCTTTAAAGATGCATTTTTATGAAATGTTATTTGTAATCCTCAGATCACGTGGTTTGTCTCTGCCAGTAGTTGTGTGTCTTTGCAGCAGTGAAGCAGCTCAGGTGGCAGCAGCCTGGTAACACACACACACACACACACACACACCGGTGGTCAGGCCATTTTCCATGTGCTTTGCTGGGGGCGAGTTTTCACCCCTCACACACACACACACACACACACACCACACACACACACACACACACACATACCACACACACACACACACATACAGAGAGGGAGCAGCTATTTTGAAAGTGACCCCCTCAGTCAGTGTGTGTGTGTCCGTGTGTGTCCGTGTGAGAGGGACAGAGACGCTGCAGCTGTCAGGAACTATGACTGAAGATGACGGATTCAGTTGTCGTGGAGGGATACGCCAGACTCCGAGATGGAAAAAAGGTTTTAAACTCCACCGCGTTGTGTTGACGGAAGTTGTGCACTTTAATCTGAGCGATTAAAAAAAAAAAGTTTGTTGTACTTTTTCTTGTCTTCCCTTTTTTTTCTTTTTTTTACAGTGGAAAACCAGGTGGCTCGTTCTACGGAAGCCGTCGCCGGTAGCAGGTAAGAACGCATCGTTGTTTGCGTAGTTATTTGTTTAATTGTTATTGTTTGTTGTGTACGTAGATAAATGCGCAGTGTAGTAGGGGGGGTACAGTTGAAGTGTGGAGCTGCCATGTTTGTTTCTCTGTCTGGTTTGTGTTGCTGTGTTCACAACATGGGCCCAGTTCACTACAGTCAGTAAACCTGAGGGTGTTAACGTTTTTAAATGTGTTGTAAACAAAAATTTGTAACGTACAACATCAGAGGTAAAAACAAAGACACTGTCACACAACACGTTGTTTTGCTGCACGTTCAGTTTCTGTGTGTTAAATTCTGGCTTCGATTTTGGCTGCAAAGGCCTCAATTCATGTTTGTGACGCACTTGTGTTATTTGTGTCACACACTTAGCAACTTTCACATCTGTACAGTTGCTGTTGTTTGTGTAGCCGCACTGTTGATGTGCTGTGTAAAGGTAAAACAGCTGTTCATAAAGAGGACAAATAATAGATGAAAAGACCTCGAAGGCATCTAGCAAAAATACAGTTACAGCAAGTTATGTAATACAAAATGAGAAATACATGTTTGTATAGAAACCAATCGCAACATGTAAACAAACTTCATTTAACAGTAATGGCACAAGAGCAGGATAACATAACAGGGTAACATAAAAGCAACTTTTGCAAGATGCAGTAATAAACGTAACAATATTACAATTGCTGTACAAGGAAGAATCGGCAACATGAGCAGAGAAAATGGAACCAAAATGTGTTCTCCAGGTTAAATAAGAGCCAATAACAATCGTTAACCTTTGGGCGTCTTGAATACAAAGAACTCTTGAATGCAGAGTGTCTCTTAAGTGTATGAATATGATTTCCCTATCTTTAAAAACAAGCTCCCTGACCCTTATTTAATCCCATCTTCAATGTTAATGTGCTAAACGCTGATAGTTTGATTCTCGCTTGTATTTTTAGATGCATCGTGAATGTGCACTTAGTGAATCAAGGCCTGTTACAGAGTTTAAAGTTCCCTGAACCCATTTATCGATGACTTGGCTCTTTTTTTTTTTAGTGGCTGAGCCTCTGTGGTTTCAGAGCCATGAAGTGTGTGTGTCGCTCTAAAACTGTTCCACAGAGAACTTTCCTGTGCGATGTGGATCTGAGCAGCTTGACGTGCTCCGCAGGTTAGACGGAGGTTGGGTGCTGCTCCTCCTCAGATCTTCGGTGTCAGTGTTATCACAGCTGTGTGCTCTCATCCCTCAGTTATGTGTGTTAGGAGGTGTGTTGGTGTGAAGGAGAGCGACGCACACAGACACACACACACACACAGTCTTGTTTTGTCAGTTGACACTGATTGTTTCACGGTGCCAGAGACAAGAGGACACTACAACATCTACTGTTTGTCAGAATACATCTTATTTGACACTTAACGTTGGAAATAAATTGTGCATTTCAGCTTTCTAGTTATATTTAGGGCGGTACTAAGTCCTATGGAAATGTAAGGCTAAGTAGCATCTGCCTCAAACCGCGTTTTTCTAACTACGTCATGTCTAATATTAACTCTCTGGTTCCTCCAGACTGCCTCGTGCTGCTGGTTTTTAAAGACAAGTCCGACAAAGTGCAGGGCAACAAGGAGAGAGCCAGTGTCACCTTGGAGGAGATCTGTGGCCTGGAGGCAGGGCAGTGGTATGAGGGTGTTGCTTTCACTCTGGGCATCCTCTGCCTGAACCAAGCCGCTCTCCTGGGCTTCGACAGCCGGGAGACCCTGCAGGCGTGGGACGTCCGCCTCCAATACAGCCTCGGAGAGGGTGAGGAAATCTGTCGGTGCTTTTACTCCCATGATTTGTGTATCGCTTTCTTTTTTTAAAATTTCTCCTGGAAAACTTTGCGGGAAATGTCAACGACTCAGCATTGTACACAACAGCACTGTATCTGACCTGCTCGCTCTGTAGTTACAGCGATTCTGAACAAGCAGATTGGTTCATCCATCACACTGCCAGCTTTCACTGTGGGTAAATTCACTGCAGTTAAATAAAAGCACCCTGTAATTTACCAAACCTGTTGGAAACAGTTTTTAGGCTCAGTAAGTTTCCAAGTTCAGAAGTTAATGGAAGCCGAGAGGAAGGATGACGACTTATGTGCACATCAGCTGCGGAAGGTTTTTAAAACGAGTGTATATATGATTAATCTAATTTCAAAGAAATGCACAAAAATGGCTCCACTGCTGTTACTTGAGTACTAGTTGGTTCACACAGCAACGATTAGTGGTGCAACTTTAATACTGAACCACTGCAGAAGATGAGGACACAATAACAATTGCGCCAGTCAAACCACAAATGTAGAAATAGTTTTGAAATCTGGCATTTGTCTTGTTTTGATGTGAAGACTGTAACAATCTCATTGTTGCTCCATACAGATATGGGTTGTGTCACAACTCGGCTTATTCTCTCTGCGCTGCGTCACAATGTCCGGTGGAAAGTCCCATACTTAATTTCTAAAGTTCACTTAACACATGATGGTATATATTGCTTGGTTAGTGGCCATTGGTTAAATACTTTGTTTCAATGATGCACAGTGAGATACAATATAATTCCACTAACATTCAGACGGCACTACAAAATGTCAAATAACTCTATATGGGTAAGTGAGTGGATCTGGACACGGCCCTGGTGTTTTCATCTGCTGCTACTTTCAGTCTCGGTCACTTATTGTTTTTTTGTTGCCTCGTCTTCACCTTTTTTATTTTGACCACATTAGAAAACCTGTCGCTCTGCATTCAGTGATTTCTGTTCAGAGTTTAAAGTCTTACATCCAGGAGGTTGATTTATTGAAAGCAGGTGATCAGCAGGATCCTGCAGACGCTGCTGTAGGAAGTGGAATGAAGGCAACACACAGGGTCACGAGTCGCTGCAGGTTTGTTGGATTGGCAGCACTTTGTGTACCGATGATTCAAGCAGCATGGTACAGTCGTCCAGTCTGGAAGAAATATAGGAATTCATAATTGCTTGGAAGTCAGTCTGACAGACGCATTGATAATTAACTCAGCCAAGAGGGTTATGTTTCCATTTGTGTTTCTGTTTTGCAAAAACTTCTAAACAGATTTCCATGGAATTTTGTGGAAGGGTGGGCAACAAACCAGAAATCAACCCAATACGTTTCAATTCAGATCTGCATCAGAGGATGGATACAGCAGATTAAGGGGGGGGGTTTCAACATTTTTGTTGCCTTCTCAAAGAATAATTCATGGATCATGAGAAATTGGTCATAATTAATATGCAGATCCAAATCTGGATCTAGGGAATTTATATGTGGTTTCATGTGGACTGTTAGGCCTTGGCAGAGGTTTAAGCTCTGTGTCATTCTAGTTTCTAAAAGTTTTAGGGGAGGTTTGGGGGAAAAAATGTTTTCTGTCTCTTATAATGATCATAAGTAACTTTCATAACGACAGAAAGTTGCGTCTGCAAGTAATTATCACTCTGTCTTATTTTAAAATTTTTTTTTTAAGTAAGTATGACCCAGTTAGTAGTTAATGTAGTCAGGGTGTTTATCATGAGTTTATGAAAGATTCTGCAGTTGTTTGCTTTTTAGATCATTCAGGTTCCTTGTCTCTTCTTCTCGTCCATTTGTAAAATATTAAAATAACAGAAACATTATTGTGTATGTGATTTAAAACTGTTGTAACTAGATAGGCAGTCAGTGTTCATACCTCTGCCAAGATGACATTATCTGTAGCCCCTTCAAAACACCTAATGAGTTCTTTGTCAGGTCTGTGCTGCACCTATTCTCAAAATCTCATGGAAATCCGTTCGGCAGCAGTGAAAACCTCCTCTGTGATGTTGGTACAGATGCACAGTGTTAAGAGTTTTAAAATCCAGAGCTGTGATTTCTATCTTTCACTTCTGTTTGATAGCTCATCAAATTTTAAAGATGACATATTCGACGTCAGGGTCCCCAACCGTTCTTTAAACAAAACTGTCGTCATTCCGTCACATGGTTCTGTTTCGTCTTTCCTCCCGAAATACATTACCGACCCTGTGGAATAGTGTAGCCTCACACTGACCTGTATACAGTCTGTGGGTCTATGATGCAAGTTATATAAAGAGAAACAAACACACCCTATTATTAGCACTGTACTGTTCAGCTGGTGGCAGGAGTCCAGACAATGTTATGGGACCTGCTCGTGTGGAAGAGAACACGGTGCTTGATTTGCTGTTGATGATAAAATATGCACATGTGCACGTGTCTGTTCACTTGTTTAGGGAGTTTGAAGAATGTGTTTTGTGTGCCCGTCCTTTGTGTGCGCGGCCGGATGTTAATGCCACCGAGTGGAGTGTGTCCAAACCTGCAGAAATGTCACCTGCCGGCCTGCGCGCAGACGTTTTGTTGTCGTGTGGCAGCGTATGAATCTCCGTTAACATGAGCGATGGCGCGACGCAGCTGGCCCGACATTTCCTCCTCGTCGCCTCCATCAATCTCAAGTTTGTTCAGTGAAAGTCTTCTTGACTCGATGCTGCAGGGGGGAAACTACACGCACGCTTTGAATGAAATTCCCCAGAGCCCCAGGCCGAGGCGAAGCACTGAGGCTGCGAGACACGATGTCAAATTTTCCATCACTTTTTCCTCTTTGCTTCGACTCGGCTCCACAGATGTTTAACTGGCTTTGATCGATTTGCTTTTGGGCTTCAGATGTGAGCGCGTTGTGTTCGGGGCTCCACTCGCTGATTTCATTCTCTCTGCAGCTGTTTCTCCTTTTTATTGGGGAATGAAATCTAATCCACGATGAAGTAATCGCTGTGTAGGGACTTTGTTTTTCACTGCAGTGCAGTCCTACAATGACCCCCTAAACATTCACAAAACGTTTAATGACATGTCCACACAAATGACATATTTTAGTTCGCTGGATGATAGAATCAATACCATTCATGTCTGTATGTTTAGATATAAAGCCTCTATAGGTGATGCAGCATGTAGACTGATCTTTTTTTAATCTTCTGGCAGAGGGCAGGGCTGCATGTACCACCAGTCTTAGGAACAGTTTATCATCGTGCTTCAAAACTTGTCCATCAATCCTCTACATATCTACTCACCCCTGGAAAAATGTGCAAAAACGTATCTATACTTATACAGTATACACTTGCTATTATTTTAAAGTGTAATGTTTCCCCATCTGCCTTTGCACCCTGGAACTAGAATGACACCCCTGCCAAAGCCCAATGGATTCAGTCAAGCTGCATAAAAATAAGTCACACACTCGTAGATATCAGTCCTCTAAATATGCCCGATTTTTTTGTTTATCATCAAGATCCCTGAATTATTCCCTTGGAAATCGGAGAAATCTTAAAGTTATTTTTTTTTTTAAAATCCTGGATCGCCCTTTCGTCAGGAGCCATGCCAGAAAGTTTAATAAGTTCTTGGCCCATGTCTCATCCTTCCAAGAGTCCTTGAAATTCTTTCAATAGCTTTTGCGTCATCCTGCTAACAAACCAACCATCAAACTGACGGGAGAAAATATCTCGTCTTCAGTGGAGGTGATACAATGTCTTGCTGATCCCTCTGTATGTTATTTGAATGCATGAGGATATGTGTATGTAATGGAAACTTATGCTACGGATGGGCATCTACGTACTGTATATGTGACCATGTGAGGGCTGTGTGTGTGTGCGTATGTGTGTTTTTCATGTGAGGCAGGTCTGAGACAACTTTCCCGTCTAGTTTCAAAGTCCAAAGAAAGTCATATTCACTCATTTTTGTTGTTGCTCCATTTAATCTGCACAATTTAAACTTTATTATTCATCCCTCACAGCTCATTAGCGAAAGTCAACACAGTCTTAATTGTTACTCTGCAAAAGTCTTTAATGGTCTGTTAGGTCTGTATAGGAAAGCCTCATCCATTATAATGCGAGTCCCTCAACTGAAGAAACTGTACTCTACTTTTTAAAAAGTGTATAGATAATAATGAAAGGTGTCTGTTCTCTCCTTTTTTTTTATTAAGTTTGTGTGTTTGCTCAGTTCACAGATTCAGCGTTGGAGTGTTACCAGGGACCAAGCTGGAGAGCGGACCTGCAACTCTCCACCTGTGCAACAACCTGCTGGCTCTGGCCCGGGACGTCCCTCCGGTTATCATCGGCCACTGGAACCTTCCAGACCTGCGCCGATATGGACCTGTACCCAACGGATTTGTGTTCGAGGGGGGAACGAGATGTGGATACTGTAAGTTGATGGCTGTTTTATTATTTCTATGCCACATGTGGATGTGTTTAGGTAAGCAGCCCATAAAATGATATTCTGTTTGACAGATGGTTCTTGAAGGCAGAGAGTTGAGTGGTTGTTGGGCTGAAACGGCTCCGTCATGTTGGGGAAGACAGTTACGATTAATGAGCAATGCACATTTTTGAAGATTTATTTAAAAGCACAAAAACAGTGAGTAGTTGACAAAATGGCAGGGTTACAAAACAGAACATCAAAATTGAGACTGGAAAGTGAAAAGTTGAAATAACAAAGCCCTTTACGGACTATGCAAAATATCAGGAAAACTTAGTCCGGACTTTGCCCGTTCACAAAGACAAAACAAATGAATTAGTTTTTAAGGAAAGTCGATCAGTCTCGGTACAACACCATCTTCGTCATATCATTAGGTCTCTCTTGCATCATTAGCGGCTAACAGCTCATTAAATCGTGATGTGAGCTGTGTTTTTCTTTATGGCTTCTCCACACAGACCAGATAATCACTGGCTGTGATTCATTTGTCAATGTCTGAACGAGGCTCCTTCCCACAACAGTAACGTCACGTGAGACCGCCCCTCTTTGCTTTTAATTCAGAGTTTTTCTTAATTAATTTGATCATTAAGTTGCTCTGCCGAACTTTTGCTAATGTGGTTTGTGTTTGTTGAGTCGACGGCGGCAGAAACAATGCTTCGGTCGAGCAGTGCTGTGAATATTGAGGATCATTGGATGAAAAATGTCCCTGTGGTGGAGTCATAACTGGGTCATTCATAGAGGATATCGCTATTTTATTTATTCAAATTTAGTTTGAACACGAGGGACAATGAAGTCTAATGTTGTATTTAGAGAAGCCGTTAAGAAGAATAAAAGTACTCGACGTTAAATGGATTTAAATGATGCCGACCAGGATGTTTCAGTCCTGCTTCCTGTGTTTGAGGCCTCTCTGCTCGGAGAACATCAGTGTCTGGATCGGTGCGTTGAACTGCGTCACTGACTGTTTCGTTCCTCTTGTCTGCTCGTACATCTGGCCTCCCTCAGGCGGACACATTAACAAAGATGCTCAATGGAGTTTTATGAAACAAAGAGGAGAGAAAGAGAAAAAGCAGCCTTCAGATGTGTTTTTTATCGCTGCCAGAAGGGTCAGCTGTGCAGATGTCGTCATGAGAGAGCTGTACGGTTTATTTAATTTTCTCCAATCGGCTCTTGTTTGAGTGTCTCAAATTTAAAAGACGTCTCTAGTAACGCGGAGAGCGGTCTGGGACTTCTTCTGTTTCTGCTGCAGCTGTTGTTTAATTTAGTTGCTCTTCCAGTTTTTCACTTTGTGTCGGATTCCAAGATGTGGAAGTGTTTTCTGGCTCGTTACAGTTTGACCTCATCTTTTCTGATTCGCTTTGCCGAACTATTTGACCAAAAGTATGTGGACATGTGTAACTTTGGTCTTGGGCCATTTCTGCCATGGTTCTACTGGAATGATGCTGTGTCTCTCAATCATTTTAGGTTGAAAATGCCCCTGTAGCCTTGTCAGATAGGGTTTAGTTTCCCCTGGTGACTCTGCATGTTGAAGTAATATTACTTATTAATGATTCTGAAGTGGTCTTTAATTTATTAGATTGTGGTTTTTGGTCCATGCATGTTCCTATATACATTTTTCTTCAAGCACATCTACAAGTATACCATCCATCCCCTGTAGTATCAGCTCGGCTGCAGAGCTGTCTTTCTGCACTATACTACTGTACTTTACTGTGTTATTTATCTTTATGTTTATCATCAATCTCTAGAACAGCAGACAGTAAATGTTTGTAGTGAGTTTCTCTCCTGCCCTGTTGCTGACAAAGCTGTAAACCAGACCTGAGACGATCGAAGTAGCCCAGTCACAAATTACTGTGTTTTACGATTTACTACGTTGTGCTGCTCCCAGTTTCCTTCACCTGCCGCTCTGTTGCTCCGTCACTGTTGAGTACTGTTCCCCAACTGATGATCAACTTCTCAAACTTTTGGAGGACAGTCTTGCATCTCTGCGGCTGTGGCAGAAGTTTGTGGAAGGCCCATGAAGTCATGAGTTTCTGAGTTTGGTGTAAAAGAAGTTTCCTGGAAGTTCAAGTCTCTGCAGCCAGGTTCTATCTAGTGTGGACAACCGAAGGATGCATCTGTTTTGTGAGTTGGATGAAGTCCAGTTATTGTATGTCATTGGTGATTTTGATTGGCGTACAGTTATCGTAAAGTTCAGTTCAAAGTTCATTTATTTGTACCTCAAGGCACTTTACATAGTACAGTTGAGACCCTAAAAATGATAGAGAAACCCAACAGTTCCCACGAGTGTCATGTAGACGGCAGGAGACAGTTTAACTAATTTTAGTGTTCTGCCCTCTGACATTAGAAACCAGTAGAAATCAGCTGCTTCACGACAAGAGACCTGCTGCAGGATATAAAGTCTGTAGAGAAGTTCAACATCAGAGTTGCTCTTTTTCTGTTTTCCCTACGCTCACTTACACGTGTCACTGTGGTAAAGTAAACCACAGTTTACGTCTTGGAATAGATACAAAACCATTAATGTAGAGACGAGTGTCAACACCTGGAGGGGACGGACGCAGACACGAGGGGAACGCCGCAGACATCAGAGCGCCACGGTTACACGATGAGCCCGCTGGAAACACGACACTTGAGAATGTGATGTGTGATTTATTTAGCTCCATTAACTCTTCGGCAGTGGGTCTCGCAGAATATGAAGGTCAGACATCACTTTCACTCGAATATGTATTTTAAAGCCAATTAACGGAAATGAGTGCGAACACGAATGTTGTGTGTTAAGGGTTTGTGTTGTTGAACGGTGAACATTCCTGCGACATGTCATCTCTCAGCACGGCGTGTTCACAGCGCAGGGAGAAGTGGTGTAACGTGTTGGATCGGTCACTTCTAAATGAAGCGGCTGTAACTGAACTGTGCATTCGTTCGACCTTTTGTTCTCGTCCTGTTTGTTAGTTTATCTTCAGTGTTTCTAGTGTTTCAGTCGGAAAGTCCAGCCAAGAAACGTGTGTGTGTGTGTGTGTGTGTGTGTGTGTGTGTGTGTGTGTGTGTGTGTGTGTGTGTGTGTGTGTGTGTGTGTGTGTGTGTGTGTGTGTGTGTGTGTGTGTGTGTGTGTGTGTGTGTGTGTGTTGTTTAGATCAGTAAATCAGTTCAAATGATTGATTAATCAAGAAAATGACAGCAGAATAATTAATTATGAAAACGATCATTAGTTTCAGCCCTGTGGAAAAACACTGTTAATCATCATCAATCCGTTCGTCTGATCATTTAAAAAACAAATCAAGTTGAAAAAACATTTAGATGCTTTAATATTCTCAGAGGGAAACTGCAGCAGTCGCATCACACCGGTCATGAAAATAATCAAACTGAAGGACACTCGGATGTAAATAAGAAAATACTATAGTTAAACATTTTTTATTTGATTTCTATTTCCACTCAGTGTTTTGGTTTTCAGCCCCACACCTTTTTATGGTCTTTTGGTGTTTTGTGTGTTTCCTTCTGCCTTTAAAGCTCTTTACCACCTGTTCAGCCAATATGGCAGACAAAGTTAATGCTGGTGAGCTTAGTGAAGCATTCGACAGCTTAAGAGCCAGATTTATCTCAGGAGGTGGTGGAGACCAAAACTGAGCTTTTAAGAGTGAATCCATCAGGTGGAAACTAACACGACTCCAAATGATTGAGGCTGTTGCATGTGTGAAAACTGTTGAAGATAAAATGGTAAAATGTTTTGGTTTTAACTTGTTTTGCTGCTTTAAAGTCAGTCACAATACTTTTACAGCAGGTGCTGCTCAGGGGATGGTTCCCTTTTTATATTAAATTCAGGGTCAACTAAACTACACGATGTTAAAACGTACCTATAAAGATTTAATTCCATTAGTTTCTCACTTGTGAATAGAAAGAGTTTTCACTTCCTGCTGTTAAGAACAGGACAAGACTTTCCTCTTAGTGCTTGTGAAGAGTTGAGCTCGTTTACAGTCACTCAGCTCTATAGAGCCAGATGCTGTTTTATCAGCTTTTAGAGCAGAGAGGCAGAGTTCTTATCTTTAGTGAAACAGACAAACTGTGCCACCTGTTCTTTGTTTTGCTTGGAGCTTATTTTTGCTCTGTGGCCAGTGACCGTGCACCTGATGTCCACTCACCTGCTGTGAAAAGCTTGACAGGTGCTGAATTCATTCACTTCCACACATGAGTTGATCGTGTTCCACCTTTTGCATCTTTCTGTAAATGTGACAAACGTCCTAATCTGATCTTTATCATAACATTTACTACATCTTGAGTTTGTACTGGTGCAGATTTTGCCGCTGAGCTTTGATCTCGCTCACGACCACAGGGGTGTAGGGAATGGGATTGGACGTCAGCCTTGACATGGGTGGTCTCAGTGCCAGGGCGACACTACGACCCTTCATTTGCGACGCCTTGTAATGGACGACCATTTGTGTCGCCAGTCGGGTCAGGAGAGCACGACCTCCGACCTCTGCATCATTGTGTCCTCTTTGATGAGGCAATAAATTAACAAAAAGTAAATAAACTAACCTTTCCACATTGGCAACATTTTAGCTCGCTCTAGCTAATGCTTCTCTCCTGAGAATCACTTCCTCTTCGGCGCAGTATAAACACGTACTCGCCCGTGGCAGAACAGCGCTACTTCTGATTTGGAGCGGTGCAGAAGAAGTGAATTCTGGGAAAAGTACTCGCCGATGCTGTTATCGACCAAAGCATTGATCTTCCGTTGCAGCCCTGCCAATAATTGTTATTGGAGACTTTCAAATGATTGTACTAACTTTTTCATTCCTTTGCACCTGTTGAATAAAGTTTTACTAGTTTTTCAGTAAAACCCATGCGACTAACTGAAGTCTGCCTTCTACAGGGGCCGGTGTTTTCCTGCTGTCATCTGCTGAGAGCGAGCAGATCAGCTTTCTGTTCGACTGCATCGTCCGAGGCATCTCCCCCACCAGAGGCCCTTTTGGACTGCGGCCCGTTTTGCCAGGTCAGTACCAGAGGTCTCTTAATGCTGCTCAGCTGGAAGCGAGTGGAAACCCAGCGGCATGTGTGAGGTCTGCACGGACGGGGGAAAGTTTAGTCGCAAGTACCTTTTTATTTAAAGACAGAAGGTGGATCTCCGTATGATCCTCGCAGTGTTTGGATAATGAAACGCCGCGTTGTTGCCAAGGAGTGCGAGCAAACACTTAAGTCAACACTCAACATTATTATTGTAGCGAAGCTCCCCTCCTGGGATTTATTATAGCCGTGAGGTGTGATGCATGTGTTCCTGGAATCTGTCCATTTCTGGCAGAATGAGTCAGAGTTGCTCCGTGGATGGACGAGCTTTCATGTGACTGAATTATAACATACAGCTGTTTTTTATTTTTATGTCATTGGTTAATCCTCAGAAGCAGTTTAAAGATTAAGCTCATCTTAAATATCAAGAAGAGGATAACTACTGTACTTACTGTGATTATGGCACCAAACTCAGTTGTCGCCTATGTATAGTTGAGGGTGCGATGCCGCTGGAGGAAGAGCCGAGATCAAAATAGCCGTTATGTGTTTTTACTACTGTTACAGCAGAGTTGTCTGACAGGAAAGTTCAACTTTGTTCTTAATGTTACAAAGTGCTTGACAAGGAAGAAATGATGAGAATAAAACATGAGCAGAGAAAAAGTTTAATGAATAAATAAAAGTTAAGAAGGGATTTAAAATATATATTATTATTATTATATATTGTCCCAAGTTCATATTAGAGCATCAAGCTCTGCTCTGACCACACTCGGCTGATTCCCATTGTGCAAGCCCGATGAGTATCTGGTTAATTTCTAGGCTAAGAAAATTTGAAGCTTATTATTGTTTAATTTAAATGGAAAAATAAATAATCCTCAACACTTTTGATAACCAATTTAATCAATGTAATTTCACTGTGCCAAACTTTCTTCTGTTTGAACTGCTGATGAGCTGAAGAAGCAATTTTGAATATGTTCTTTTACAGGAAATTGTAATGAAAATATTTTATATTTTTAGACATTAATATATAAATTATATATATTATAGCTGACAAGGTCTGGGATGCAAAGACTCAGGAGAAAACTCATTGTATCTTATGTGAGTTTTCCTAGTTCTGTTATTTTGCTAAACATTATCTGCTCTCCCGCTGCCCACTGGGTTTAGTAATATTAGATCGAGCAACAGAATGTGTCAACACCTTTCTGTTTTCCACTCTGGCGGTTAACAAAATTACATTCTCGCCCAGTCGGCAACATAACAGGGGCTGTGTGTGTGTGTGTGTGTGTGTGTGTGTGTCTCTCGATATTCAGGTTCACACATCTCGCCGCCCAAACGCAGGTTGAGCTCATGCTCCTATTATTGCAGCGCGTAGTAGAATAAATAGCGGGGAGGATGTCGGAGGAGCGGGGGGGGCGAGGGGTTCAAAGTCGCAGTTCACACAAGCAAGAGCATCCAAAGCCTCCTAATCACTCCGGGCATGTATGTAACCTCATCCTCAGGATTCCACCCCCCCCCCCCCCCCTCATCTTCCTCTGCAGACCATAATCGTGTCTGCACGCTGTCGTGTGTCCATCTTTCTGCTCAGTGTCCAGGATGAAAAACTTTATTCCCATGGAGCCTGTTTTACATTTCATCACTGAATGTTGGAAATTAATTAATAAGATTTAAACCAAGATTTGACTTGAATAAACTCAGATTTTATGATTCGTTATCACACAAGAATTTTAATTTGTCTACTAAGTGTCTGCTTATTTACTTTTCCTTCATCATAAATAGCAGAACATTATTTTTTAAGCCCGTTCACAGCTCGGTGTCGTCTCTGCTACTAGAGCCGGGGGGGGGGGCGTTACTGGAGCTTAGGTGGGATGAGCGATCTGCAAAAATACAGCCGAGCGTGATTGGCTGTGACACCTGTCAGTTGAGCAGGTATTACCCATGATGCATGCCTTTGTGATCTCTTGGGCTGTGCTGCATTCGGTCATAGCTGTTGGCTCGTCTCATGTTGGCGACGGCCAAGAAACCTGTTCAGATGGGGAGCAGATGGAATATGTGGCACAGCAGGTTCAATGGTGATAATCTCTCAGGCTGTGGAGACAATGTGGAAGACGTTATTTTTCTAATCTGTTTTTTTTTTTTGTGCGATTGTCCAATTTGAGAAAAAGAAAATATAAATAAATGTGTTTAATGTGTTTGCTGGAGTTCCACTTCTGTATTTACAATCTGGAACCAATCTTATTGTTTCTTGAGAAAACTCTTTCAACATAAGGTGTTGTCCTCCAAGTCCATGTGGTTCTTCCTTTATTCAGAACAGACAGTTTCTTGAACAATCTTTTCAAAGACCTGATGCTTTTGATAATATGGTGCTGATCTGTGAAAAGATGAAGGATTTATTAGTTGTGAAATTTGGACCTACATGTCAATGACGGGACTTCAAACGTATAAATTCATGATACCAGTTACAACACTCACTGAAGTCATCTAACAATTTGTCAAAGTGCGCTTTAAAAATTGACACGTTTTATTCTGAAAGTCAATCCTCGACATGTAGAATGGGACTTACACCATTTACCTGCATCACATTAATATTTCGGACACTGGTGGATTTCGAAAAAAATCCATCTGGCGTCAGAGCTGACCTTGGCGGTCTGAGCTACATTAGATCCCCTCACATCACCAGCGGCAGCAGAGCACGTACCAACAGAGCCATGTGGCCGCGCTATTAATAAAGCCTGCAGTGTTGCAAGGTGCTCCCCTGTGTGACCCTTTTCTCTGCCTGTCCAGTGTTCACCACCACTTCAACCGTGTTTGTTGACGCGCTGTTTGTTCTCTTCTCTGCAATGTTGTTTTCATGACGCCACATGAAGATGAGTGAGACCCTTGTGTTTTTAAAGTGTCTCCTCGCATTTATCTGGAGTAAGTGAGGCTGTTGTCGCAGCTGTGTCCCCGCAGAACAAAACCCTCAGCTGCGTCACGTCTCAGCGACAGCAGCAACACTCAGTAAAACTCATCACTGCTTGGTTCGATTAGTTTTCTTATGTTTGTGGGTGAACTTACTGAGTGTTTCTGATTCTCTCTGGATCCAGATACCAGTGGCAGTCAGACCAGCGTGGAGGAGAAGTTGAACCACGAGACTCAGGAGCTGGAGAAGCGACTGAGCATGCTCTCTCACAGGAGCAGCACAGGTAACAATAATGTTGACGTACACAGGCGTCTGCCCTAAACACCAAAAACCCTCGAATCTCGTCGTCTTTCCAAGTTGACGTCTTTGTCGTTTACATGTCAACTTGCTTATTTGTATTTTTCCAAAAGTTGTCTGAACCCATATATTGATAAATAGAAGTATAATATTGTTCTAAATAAAAAAAATTATAATATCACATGACTTAATTTGTCAGATTTGACATGTAATTTGATCTGATATATGCATCACTGATGAAAAACTTCATTATATTGTCGTCCTCCTCTGCAGCCTTGTCCACGTACTGCCCGTCTGCTGGAGGAGACGACCGCAGCATATCCGGTTCCTCCGACACTTCTGACACCAGCCAATCGGACTGCAGCATCGGCAGCCGGCTGGCCATTTGGAGCGAACCGACCTCTGCCCCGACGGAAAACGTCAGCCATGCTGCCCCCAAAGTGGCGCTGCAGAGCATGGAGAAGCTTTCAGTCAGTCAGGGGGCTGGAACTCGGCCTCCAGCCAAGCCCCCGCGGCAGCTTCAGGAAATCGGCCGTCAGAGTTCGTCTGACAGCGGTATCGCCACCGGCAGCCATTCCTCGTACTCTGGAAGTTTCTCCTCCTACACAGGCAGCCTGGACATCACCTCTGGGGACGACTTTGGCTCTGTTTTCAATTTGCCTCCCCACTTGACTCAAGACCTGAGTCCCTGTACTTGCCCCAGTGTCCCTGGACACGAGTACCAGGTACCGACATCATTCAGGTACCTGCACGACCCTCCCAGGAATCTTTTACAAGAGGGAATCGTGGGAGCCAAAGACGAGGAACCCTCGACCCCAACTAAAGACGCTTCTGAAGAGTCGGCGCAGGGGGACTTAGAAACTACTGACAAACAATCAATGAGCCAACACTCCCAGGACCCCTCAGAGGAGAGTAAAAACAAGATGGTGGCCTCCAGTGAACATCCTGACTCCTGCCACATCTGCAGCTCCGTCACATCTGTCTCCAAAACCATCGTAGCCATCTGCTCAGTGTGTGGTGGCTTTAAGGTAAGAAGGAAAATATCTTATAGGGTTTGGACCAGGTTTCTGTTTATATGCTCATCAATTCTTGTTTTATTTAATATATTATTTGTCTCAACTATTACCAAAATTACACTGATTAATCTTGGCTGTTTATGATAAACCTTGGCAATAGAAAACTAGGATAATTGACAAATAGCGTTTACACAAATATACACTACACAAAGAACTGAGAATACATTTCTCATATCCTCCATTCTAGGAAAATGTGGACAAAGAGTGTGTCCTATAAATAGTGCTGCTAACAGATGCACTGTATGAATGTATGTGAATGTACTGTAAAGAGCTTTGAGTGGTCATCAAGACTAGAAAAGTGCTATATAAATACAAAACCATTTACCAAAAAAGAAATCCCCAACAAAAAGTGTATAATATAATCAATAATATAAAAGCATCAGTGAAAGAACAGGAGAGCAAAAGAATAGAAGCAATCTCACTGATTGAGACTCATCACTGGATAACTCCCTGTTTCTGGGTGGTCGTCCACAAACGAAAACGTCGGGTGTTCGATCACCCCATGTGTGTGCCGAAGTGTCCTTGTGCAAGGTGCTGAACCCCAAGATGCAGAATGTGTTTGTGGGTGAATGGCAAAAGCTCTACTGTAAAGAGCTTTGAATGGTCATCAACAGTGGAAAAAGTTGCTTTATAAACAAAGCATTTCCCATTTCCTCATATAGCGTTTGTAGTGCTGCAGAAAATGTAAACATGTCGGGCTTATACCCATGAAGGATCGTACATTCTTATGAGGATTACACACTCAATCAGGGTTCTTCATGTAGTGAACCCCACAAAGTCAAAACATGCTCGTGTGCAGAAACGGCTGTTGTTCCATTATTTATTTATTTTGGTGTTCAAACTTGAAAAATAGCATCTCTGTTGTGCAACCTGCTGTCGTGCAGTAGCAGCTTGTGCGAGCCGGCCTTATCATCACTGTATCATCTGTTCCGTGGCTCGCTGTCAATATGACCTTTTGCGGTATCGTGCCGGCTGACGGTGATGCCGCTCTGCGTTCGCTGTCACAACAGTCCCACAGCCCATCTGTCTTAGCGACTTAGCGTTTTAGCCGCCAACCTGACAGCACAGGCAGACCTCTGAGTGACTTTCACTTTTTCTCTTCTTACACCTTCTATTCATTGCTTAACATAGTTATGTCTTATATTCTTAAATGCGCTGTATGTGTAGAGTGAATATTAGAATTGTAATAGTTTTTTAAAGCAAGATGCAACATGAGCTTCTGATGTGTAGCGTTTCTTGTTCAGTCTGAGTTATGAGGTTAGTCGTCTTGTTCTCTGGGTTGATGGTGATTTTTCTTCTCGGACGGACGGATGGATGGAGGGAGGGAAATTAAATTGTCACAGCAGCGCTTGAATGATTAATTTATTATTTAAATAGCTTCACATTAATTCTTACAATCACTAATCAACTAGTTACTCCTTTGTTGCTTCCATCGTCGTGTCTTATAGTTGCATTAAGTAAATGTATTGAAAGATAAATTAGATTTTAGTATAGACCAGTGGGGGTCTTAGGATTTTGAGATGTGCAGTTTTATGTCTCAACAGTTTGGTGTTTTGCTTTTATTGATTTTATATTTACTGGTGCCTGTGGTGATGTATAGTTTTATATATGTTCAATTTCTTTGGAAAACCCCGGTCGTTTAAACGCCCAGCTCTTTTCATGTCACTCTACTGAATACTTGCCGTGACATCTACAGCTCCATCTGCTGGTGGAGCATCTAGTTCATCATCTAAACTTGGTACATTGCTGCAGTATCTGTTCTTTGTTCCTCTGCCAGTTCTAAGTGAACTAAATGAAACAGGAGGAGCTGATGGATCAGTGTGGGAGGGAACATCTCAGCCTGCGCAACACAAACCCCCCCCTGTGGTGTTTAAATGGCTCACAGCTACTTCAAAACTATAAATATTAAACCGTAAACACATTTCAAAATGTATTTATGAATGTATGATTATATTTATCGTAAATGATTTAGCTGTAACTGTCATCAGACATCAATCAAAGCAGAACACTGGAATATGTCATTTAATGGATGTGGTCACATGACAGTGGTGTACAGGACATTCAGGGACGTTAATGACGTCTCGGAAATAAAGCGGTCCACTGTGGTGACCTTGTTTTTGAAGTATAAATTTGACAAATCGCTATTTTCTTATTAAAAGTCCAGATAATAAGTAAAAGCTGTGTAGCCAAAGCCTGATGAGTGTTATTCCTCTGAAATGAAGCTTCATTGTTGTTCAGAAACTATTAAAACGCATCACTGAGCCACATCACTGCTCTGGATGACATGTTGCATCAACGCAATGAATATTGGCCCCGATGTTTATTATGAATCTGCTGTGAATTCTCAATGGGCTGTTTATTAATCCACATCTGAAAACAGGTCCCATCAAATGCATGATTTATTCCTGATGCATTTATCTTTGCTCTGCAGTGCACATGTGTTTAAGGAAATTATTTAAACCTTTTATGAAATTGAAGCTACATAACTGCCACCATTTTTTTTTTAAAGATTAATATCTTCGGGGGAACAAGTCGGCTCCTGGCTGAGACACGGATCAGAAAATACACAGATGAGCCCATTGGTGTCTTTTCATGGGATTATAAATAAATAAGGATCATTACCAGCCTTTTCCTTTAGTGCCTCATATTTAAACACCAGACTCAGATGTTTACTTACTGTTTGACACACAAAGCCTCATGTTAATCCAGTCATGAAATCCCCAAATGTCATTATCAAACCCTTATTACAAAAAAATCTAATTTGAGGTTTGATATTTAACCAGAAACCTTATAATAATTAAGAAGAAAACACAAATACAACCAAATATATAGAACTTGAATTAAGAAAATAAAAATGCATCTTTTCTGCGTGGTTTATTGTGTAAAATAAAAGTTTTCTATGCTGATGTGATGCATCTGTGAAAGACTTATAAATTGGTTAAGGCTCTAGTGTTCGTGAAGAATCTAATGAGTGTATTTTCTTGATCATTCCACAGGGGACACCGTGCATTCCTGCGAGTGGTTCAGTGGCAGCTGCCGTAACAGGTAAGTGTAGCTGAACTAATCCTGTGCACGTTGCATGCATGAAAAGATGTGATGCATGTTTTGGACGAACCGCAGCAGCCGCAGCTCTGTGACATGATTTGGGACAGAAATCAAAGTGTGTTGAAGAGTTGTTGCCTCCGGAACATTATATTCTCAATCCAGCAGATCAAAGTGTTGACAAATCAGCGTGCCGACCCAGCGCTGCCTCAGAACTCGGCATTAAAGCGAAGGCGGTTCAGGAGAAACTGCAGGTCTCCTCTGGCTCAGGAAGCTTCCACGGGGCGAGCGAGGAGTCACCGCTGCCAATAAAAGGGAGAGAGAAGTTATCCAGTCTCTTAGCGGATCTGTTGGGCTTTCCAGGCACGGACAGGCAGCCGGAGGCAAAGATTGAGAAAACCAGACTGAACTTGTATGAATCAATGAGCCCTGCTTTTGGAAATGAGCTCAAACCGGCACCAAGTGGAGGCTGCGTACAAGATCCACAGCAGAAGGGCCGAGACGTCATTTACGAAAACTGTCTGAAGTGTCGGAGAGAGCACTGCCACCCTCCTCCTCGAGTCGTCCCGGCTGAAATGTTTCGCTTCAGGAACGCTCCCACGTTCCAAAGCTCTCCATCAGGGCCGCACCTGAAGAGAAGCCACGAACATGAAGCGGCTGTTGACGAGACGCCGCTCCATCAAGGTCACGGTGATGGATCACGGAGCGTGGACGGGCTCTGTGATTATGAGGAGATGAATGGTCGCTCAGTGGCCACTGAAGGTAAGAGGCCTCTTTACCAGTTTCCTCTTCAGCTCATAACAAAGCGTCTACAATTCCTCTGGCGTCCGTTTCCTCTTGGCTCCTTCTGAAGAGTCTCTTCTTTTTTTTATTCTTCCTGCTCTTGGTCATCAATAAAACACACTTTTCCTCTTGTCTTTTCTTTTTAATAAACTGCTTGTGTACTCGTGGTTTCTTTTTGTTTACGATCCCTCATTTCTGAGTTATGAACAATTGAGCAGTAGTTCCACTTTTCTCATCCTCAGTGTCTCATTATAAAATCCACCATCAGTTGGTTTATAATGTTGATGCCACTATCCCTGACATAATTGTCTGATTATAAAGTCTATGCTGATGTTTTACTTCATCATATAAAGACTTTTTAGATTATAAAACTCTGTGTTAGTCAGATCATAGTGTTTACATCAGGTGACTGTGCAGCATGTTGGATCTCTGAGCATGAAAACTCTGATGTGTCGGTTTGACATTAACCAGGAATCTCTTGCTTTGATTAACAAAATGGATTTTAAAAGCCACAACAAAATAGTTTTCAGTGTTTTACATATTTAAAACGCACTGTGTGTTTCTGTCCCACCAGACAAAAGGCTTAATAGCAGAGAGGAGCGACGGCGAGCTGATCCTGCTTATGAGATTATGGAGAATCGGGCGCCAGAGAGGAACTCCGAGGTACGCCAATCCAAAACTCTCTAATCCGCCTTGTGCTATCAACCGCTCACACATGTTGACTGGGTAACTCGTCGTGCTGTGAGTTCAGTTCAATCTAATTGGGGGGGGTGAGGAGTGATATCACAGGGACACCAATTAATTGAGATTATAGAACAGGTTGTAAAGCAGCTTGATTGAAAGAGCCACAAGTGGGATGTTGTTCACTCAGTATTTTAGGTCTCAAAAGGTCTTGTCCAGTAAGGACAGATTGTAAGAATTATGAATATGGGGTTTACAGTTCTACAAGTTAAGTACAGAAGCGGTTCCACGAGGTTTAGTTTAGCATTTAGCTTTAATTTAAATATTAGAATGTACACCTCTATACAGGGGCAGCATCAGCAGGTACCTTAGACTTTATATAAAGATGGACGACATGACAGCGACCTCAAAATTAGGCCATATCATCTTGATCGCCCCCTGGTGGCTGGCTGCAGTACAGGTCATTAACCGTGCCTTCTCCATGTTAGCAGATGGGACATGGGTCATATATATATAGCATCAAAGTACACGTCAAATACATTTTTCTTAAAGATGGTTCCTGTCATTTTCCATAACTCTTATCACACTGATGTTTGTTCATGTATATATTCATGCCAGCGTTAGGAAGTGGAGACGTCCATCTTTATATACAGTCACTGGGAAGAAGTTATGACATTGTGCATATTTCAAAAATGCTTCTTCCGAAGTATCTCTGAATCCGATTGGACAATGGTCACAAACTTAACCTTATATAGACCATATATATTAATAGTACATTAACGTCTACAACCAGTATTATCATTTAGGATGACGTCATTGTGAAATGGCTTTTTTGCCATATAATAAAAAAGTTAGCATTGCCTGATTGGAGTAATATGCGTTGTTCTTCTGGTGCTTTTCATTTGTGATTGTGATCATGGTCCCATCGAGGAATCCCACAGCGAAAACAATATGGCTGCGCCTCCATATTGATGAGGTATTTCTTGTTTCTAAGTGCCAGGTTTATCCCTGAGCTCTGACTAAATCCTGAATATCAGCGTCTGTCTATAAATACTCCTGACGTGTCCTCTGAACTGTCGAGGAGACATTCTTCATCACTTGCTTATGTAACAAACTCACTCACTGCAAATTAAAATCAACTCTGTGTGTGTTTCAGGCGGGGGGAAAGAAGTACGAGTTAATGGGCAGCTGTGGTCAGCAGAGGTTCCATCAAGAGACGGAAGGTGGGTGACGTCATAACATTAAACAACGTTATAAAGACTCTTTAGTTTTAAGTTTAATAAACAATCAGGTCAAAATGGATTCAATCTTCTACTCAATGGACCATTTTAGATAAGTGCTCTGGAGGCGTCATAGAATAAACAGGAACCATTTACAGAATTTGAAGTTGATGGCTCATACACTTGAAACGAACACATCACCCGTTTGTGTATGAACCGATATGAAGGAATAAATAAAACGAGGGTCGTTAAATAGCAGATTGAGGAAGGAACATTACCCACACACACGCTATGTTTACGTGACCTAATCCAGGTTAATGGGCTGTGACACTGACAGGAAGTTATTTCCATGAAGTGGCTGCGTGGACATAGTGTAGACAGCTGCTGAGGTTCAGTTAAAATGAGTTTTAGTGTATGTGAACAGAGCCTAGTCCTGGTTTAATGCATGTTGTAGAACTTGTGAGGATTTATTCCATATTTTTATGTTTGCAGAACATTAGATTGTCTTTCTGACTTCCCCTGCATGTCTGTGCTCTCGGCTCCCGATGGTCCATCGTTCCTATAGAAGGTGTAAATCCTTTAAAAGTGGGGGAAAATATCTATCTATTTTTGTGGTAATAAATAGATATTTTAAACTCGATGTGTTTTTAATAGTTGTGATAATGAAAGCAAGTCATCGTTGTTGGTAGAATCGATGCAGAGTCTGTTCTGAGGCAGAGGGAGATTTATTCTTTCAGACTTATTTATTAAGTCGGCGCGCCATTATGTCATTTTGAAGGTAAACTGGAAGTGACTTTGCTCTTTGCTTGATTTGTATGATCCATCAATTTATTCCCTCGGCCAATCGAGTCATGTTTTTGTCTGCATTTGTTAGCAGGATTATAAATACTCGTGGATCCAGGATTCTTATGCCTCCTCACCGGCGACAGCCAGTGGCCTCGATGGAATCTCCTCAAATTTGGTACAAATATTCCCTTGTACTCGAGGATGAACTGATTCGATTTTGGTGGTCAAAGGTCAAGGTCACAATGACCTCATGTGTTTCAGTTGTCAAAGGTCAAGGTCACAATGACCTCATGTGTTTCAGTTGTCAAAGGTCAAGGTCACAATGACCTCATGTGTTGGCAAACAACCGCAGGGCGGTAATTCTAGTTTCTTTCCCTATTTTTCTCTCCTAACATTGTGAAACATTTTCCTTGATCTCTCCGAGGGGACGGATACTTTTGAGTGTGTGCAATTTGATGCAGATCCAAATAAAAATACGGATCCAGGGAATTCAAATGTGGTTTTCTAAGGGCCTATTTGGAGGTATGTGTATGAATGAGACCATTGTCGTCGAGATACTGTTTAAATTCACAGAGCTAATCCCAGGTGATTCACATGCAGGAATCAGTCATTTATGTAATTTAGAATAAAGGGCTCGGTTTAGCGACGTCTCCTATTCATCGCGTCACGCAGAACTCGCAGTGGAGTGAACTTCCATCTCTCCATAAACCCGAGTTACGTAACAACCAATTAAACGCAGATATGTGACGGAGCAGAGCGTGCAGTGACGCGTGGAGGGATACCTGCGCTGATGTGAGGTGAGAGGACAGTTGTCGGGGGACGTTTGGCCACTTAAGCATCGCGCACACCCAGAAACATGTCCTCAGTCTAATGCACACCTGCTCGACAAAGTCCCAGCAGCTGTCACAACGTGGCACCAAACCCATCAGTCAGGTTCATGTAGCTGCACGCTCATCTCGGCCGCCATGTCCTCCCTCCCGTCACCTCGCCTCAGCAGGCCGTTAATGGACGGGGACGTGCACAAGGCCAAGTCCAGTGATTCAAGAGTTGTGAGGATGCAGGCGTGATGGCACCTGGAGCTGAAACTGTGTTGTGACGTTATATTTCTTCACAATAGCTCCTGATTTCATAGTGTTTGCAGCTCAGAATGATGATTTTATAACTTTGTAACATTGTACCCGTGGTGGTGCAAGTCTTAACTCCTTAATGGTTCATAATTGGGAAATTTCTCGTAAACGCCACCTCGAGCCGGAACAGCAACTCGGGAGATTTATGAAAATTTCCGTGCACAAGTTGTTGACGTCATCACAACTTTACAATCAGGTCTAGATTAGTAGCTAATGTGAACTTGTCAAATGTTGGTAGCCAATGCAGACGTTTTTATGATTAACGTGTACATTTAGAATTATTTGTATGCCTGACACACCTGATCCTTTGTCTTTGCTTTTCGTTATCATGCAAATCATTCACTCCTGGCAGTCATACAACTTGCTTTATCAAACGGGAAGCCAGTGAGGGATAATGGCTTTTGTCTTTGCAACAGTGACTCCTGCTGGCGGGTCTGGTGTCTTGCACGGAGGATGGGATTTTAAAGGGACAGTGCTGGTCCAGTGAAGTTCTTGTTGGCAGGTGTGACTGGGAAGAAATGTTTGGCCTTTGGTTTTACTTTTACTAAAAGAGATTTGACAGTTAAAACGACATTGCAAAGTAAATGTCTTGTAGATATAATGCGTGTGTGAAATGTTGGTATTTTGAGGTTCTGTCAGATGTGTTTTCACCTCTGCAGCAAAAATATCTTCCTGCTGCAGTAACACAGGTGGAAAACAGGCTGGAGCAGGTCTCTTACCCTGAAGACGCAGCTGACCCATGTTCCCCTTAACAAGCAGTTGACTTCGTTGAGGTCCGGCTCACGAAGCTCGGCCTCTAACGCCCCCCGGAGGCTTTTGGAGAGTGTATAATAGAGAGCCACGGAGCTGTGGGTAAAGCCCACGGTTGTAATGGCAGCCATTATAAAACACCACACTTCGGCAGGGGCTGGCAGGATCAATTACGCATCAGGCCTCTGACGTTGTTACAGGCTGCACCTGCGGAGACTCTGCTGGCATCTAATTGCTTCTCGCTGATGTATGTGCGTCCCGAGGGTAATGCCCGCTGCTGCCACTGCTGCCGTTTACCAGGAGGCGAGAGCAGAAGAAATCTTTTGTCCCCAAATGTTGAAGATTATCACGCATTTGAACGAGCTGCAGCTGAAAAGATGCATCCAGGCTGTATTTTGTGCTGTATTTCATAGTTTTACAATACGACTTTGACACAAGACTGTGTTTGTTCTATGTGGAATACATTTCCTTTTTATTAACTGTAGAGGTGTAAAATATCCTTTGTCTTTTAGAGTTGAGCTCATCAGTGTTTCTCGCTCTGAACGTCCTCAGCTGAACTTCTTTCTCTTTGCTGTAGCGATCGTTTTTATGATCTAGATATTCTCTTTGATCTTCAACCGTCAATACCTCAGTTAAAGCTCTGACCCAGCTCGTCACATCAGCTCTGTACTGTTATTCTGTACGTCAGGTTCGCTTTGTGCTGGAGCTCGACAGGAGAATATCCTGCTTACGCAGAGTGGGGCCGTCACTTTTAACCATAAATCAAGTTGGGGCAAATTTGAAAGGACAGGCAATCCCTTCGAATGAGCTTGAAAGCGTGCCCGTCCTTGCACGCCATCTCATCTGTGATGGCATTTTTACGATGTTGTGGTAAGCAGAGGTTGTTGACTCAAGGTTTCTCCGGTCGCCTGTGGTGCCTCCACCGCCTCACGTTTGTTGTTGGCGAGTCGCCGTCGTCGTTGTTATTTACTTTGCCATTTACCCAGAATGCTTCAAAGACTCTCAGAGGGAGGGCTTTGCTTGCTGCTGCCCATTTTTGTAGCAAACATGTCATTACTAGCGTGAGAGGTCAATGTTTCATTCCATAGGTCAACCTGAGCGGGACGTTTCAGAGCGCCCTCTGGGTTTTAGTTTGTGCATTCGTAAACTTAGAGATGAAGCTGAATGGGAAGCAGCAGGCTCATTAAAGGAGCTCGTCGCTGTTCTATCAGATCTACTTGTCAATTTAAAGCACTTTTAATGTTGGTAAAAGTCCAAACGGAGCCTAAACTTAATGAACCCGTTTATTCTCACTAAGTGTGAAAGTTATCTTTGGCAGCGTGTGACCACCATTAAATATCTGTTCTACACAGGTTTTAATCTTTGATCCAGTTTCTTTAATCCATACAAAGCGTGTGTTCATTTATTTGTCTCACATCGTTAATAAACACTCGTATCAATGCTCTGCAGAGAGGGAGTTTATCTTCACATATCTTTTCATTAGTCACAGAAGAATTCACATATTTCCTCGAGTGTACTTTCCCTTGTTATTGAAGCCTGGAGATGTCTTTGCTGAGGCATAAAAAAACCACATGGGAAGATGCATGATCGAACTCAAACATATTTCATTCTGCATCAATACGATATCGAGCCGAGCAGCGGTGAACTCCACTGTGCCTCTTTATCTCAGCTGCCTTTTAGCTTTATGACAGGTGAAGCCGACCGGGGCTTCCTGGTGTCACTGGAAACCATTTATCAAGCCGTATAAATTACACAGCAAATTCACTGCAGGCACCAGTGGAGCTATAATTTGTGTGTTTGACAGGAAGAGCGATGGTTGAAGGCTGTTAGGTTGTTAGTTTTACTTGACACCTTTTGATCAGTCTAGACGTCTGACTTGTGTTTGGCATTTACTGTTAAACCTGTTTTTAGTACATTCTGCACTAATGTATAAAGCTTTTAGTGTCGTTTTACTGATTTTAAACAGGAATTTGAGTTTGTAGTGTTGCAAATTATGGAGAAATGGAAGCACTTTTTTGAATTGTTAGTAGTTATAGTTCGATTTTCTTCTCCTTTCCTAACTCCTTATGGCTTCTCCTTCACATCTTTCCTTGACCTTGTGAGGTTTTCCATCGGGGTCAGGAAAGTAGATCCTTTCAACTTTGAGATCATTGCCCCTTCGACCACCACGATTTTCATTTTAATATTATGTTCACATGAATGGGACGGACAATCCGAAAACTTAATGCCACTGACTGTCACAAAAAGAACTTGTTGTGTTTATTAAACCAGGATGTTTGCTGAAGAACTGAACATTACATTGGGACAGAATGTTGTAAAAAAAATTGTTTTAAAAGATAATGGAAATGGAGCTCTGCTCACAGTTTACAGCAGCATGAATCAAATAACTCTATAGATTAATTAAAAGGGCAGTAAGTTATCATTGTACTGCCCCACAGCACAAAATGACTATGATGTATCTCTTGGGCCGATTGGCTAATTATACATAATGAGCCTCAGGGGCAATTCAGTGGGATACACAGTGTTCCAGTGTTGCTGCTGATGTCTACTGTGTGGATTTGAATGACTCTAATTAACATATGAGCCTCAAGAGTTGCTCAGCCTGGAGCGGAAGTCATCCAGCTTTGATTAAGGTTATAATGATATGAGCCTTATTGTTTCATATTTTAATTAAGGTCATCATGACAAACAAATGGCGTCCAAAATCACACAAAGAATTTTTACATTGTACTTCTTTGAGTACAAGTAATCACTGTGAACACAAACAATAGGTTTTTAACCATGAAATCACAAGTATGCAACGAGACACATTCATAAATCATACTTTAGCATGGTGTCCAAAATCACCTAAAGAAGTCACGTGTTAGTATGTCGTCTGAAAACTGGTAAAAAAGGATGTTGTTGAAAATAAGACTGGGTACAAAAGAAAGGCAGTTTAGTCAGACCCTATTAACCACAGCTTGAATCTCTTTGTATGGCTAAAAGCAGCTAAAGTACTTTGGACCTGACACACAACAAAAGTTGTCCATAAGAACGTCTGAGAAAAGTTTTATACTCGAGGTTAAAATACAATAATTTACTCGCATTGCCATCTTTTACATTTTTAATAACCTGAACCACATCATCCTTTATACAAACACTACATATTTACTAGAACAGAATTAAGACACAATAAAAAGGTAGCATCATAATGCATAATTACAATTGAATTGTTAACTACTGGTACCAGAAAAGATTACGATTTAATTTTCTTTCACTGTCTCATTTGTGACGTAGTTACTTAATAAAATATTGCAGTGTCACGATGCTACAAATGATAACGACTGTCTCAGCACTTAATCCTGGTTAATAGACCCCGGTGTGGGCGGCTCCATCTCGGGCCCTTCACCCGTATCCTGTCAGCAGGCTGGAAAGGATGGGTCACCTGTCCGTCACCTGTCCGTCACCTGTCCGTCACCTGTGAGACACAACGTTTTAATGCCTTACAATGAGCCACTTGCAAGACTGCCAGTTAACCCTTCCCCTTATATACATTAACACCAGGGGGCGACAATAGAGTCTAATGTCTTACTGCATTATGACTTTTTAAACTTCATGTAATAACCTTCATGAATTAATAAATTATGTCAGGAGTCCTTGACATCGCTGCATTTTCCATTTGATTGTTTTCTGTGCATTAGAATTTCCCCTTTATGTGATTGTCTTTATCTTCTGACGCATTCCATAAAAAGCTCTTAGAATCAAAAGACAATATTCTACCTGTCTTTGATGTGTTTTTTTTAACCGTTTCTATTTCCAGCTCAATAATTCTACTGTCTCAATTTGTTATTTTTTTGCACAGTGTTCGTCTTCCCCCCCGAGACGCTTCTCCCAGAGCGGCCTTGCAGCGAAGGTGTGACCTATGTGAATATTCCCGTTAGTCCCACATCGAAGAAGCAACTCAACTACATGGAGCTGCAGGAGCCAGGGCCCGGCCCCCGAGGGCCCGGCGCACATCTACCAGCTCACAGTAAGTCTGATCTCCATACAGTTTGATCTTTAAAAGTCAACGATCTGCTCCAGGTCAGTGTATTCATCGTGCAGCGGCCATGTTGGACAGTCAGGGAGGCAAACACCACCTGTGGAGAGAAAAATACTTTCATGTTAAGATTCAGATTTTAATGAAAATATGAAATTGTAAGAAACGACTTCAGCTTTGTGAACCAGCAAATTCTCTACTTAATGCATTTTTCGGTTCAAATCATGCAGACAGGTATGAAAGAGACAATTTGAGATTAACCAGGATATCGATACCAAGCCTCTAGAAACATGATTGTTTTGCATTTTGCTCCGTCACGAGTTCCAGGAATCTTCGCAAACGATGGAGTTGACGTCGTCGTCGTCGCACTAAAACACAGCTGAGTCCTCGTCATCGGAGACTCGGCAACGAGGAGCTCCGACATGAGAGAGGTTAACATGTGATGTCAGCGATACAGTTTATATCCCCGCGAACGCGCTCATTAATCTGTCACCTGGGAGGAGGGGGGGGGGTCACAGGGCATTCAGATGGCAGCTGTGGATTCACTGGTTCCAATGGGATCCTTCTTAAAGGGACTGATAATGCGTTGTGAGCAGCCGGTTGTGATTTCCTTCACTTTATGTAACTGTAAAAGACGTAATTCAAGCAGGAGGCCACAATGTAGTGATGTGAACTTATTGATATTCATACGCTGCCGAGATAAAACCCTGACGTCTTGCTTGTTTGAATTTCACACAAGGAAGGCCACTGAATTATGGTAATGCTCGCGATGTGCATATGGAAGACAAGTGCATGAGCGGAATTTGAAAGGCTTCAGTTGCCTCATTTGCATATTCTGATTTGCTTGGTGACGCACGGTCGCGTACTTCAAGCAATCATGTTGGCAGCGAGGCCAGAGATCCACTTCCCCCTGAACCCTCTGTCGGGAAATTTGTCGGTTGTCAAAATTCTGGACTTTTTAAAAGACGATCCATCAATGTCACTGTCGTTTTATTTTCTTTATCACATTAGTGCAAAAGCAACAACGCGAGTGAAGGACAACAGAAGAGTCACGTGAGCCGTCGTTTGTAGAAACCAGGACTAGTCGAGACGTTACAGTTCAGGTGCATCTCGTATAAAACAGCGACTGGTTTGTCCGAGTTTTCACAAACGACGGCTCATTTATTGGTCAACATCCATCGTCACTCATCTGTTATGGTTGTGTTTTCTGTTAATGCACATCTGAGAGACGTCTCAGCCACTGTAGCAACTATTTGCAGCCCAAACAGCGAACTCTGCTGGTGTTTAAGGAAATAAAAGAACAGTGACGTTACTGAGATCCTGAGTTTGGACAACTGATGTAATTACCCAAAGAAAGACTGGAGCCAGTCAATTAAAGGATTCAGTGACATCTAGTGGTGAGTTAAACGAGTACCTCACATCTGAATGCTTTAATTTAAAAGCTGTTATATGTCCAACCAATAAATAATCTCACAATTGACCAAGCTAATCAGTTGCTAGGGTTAGCTTAGCATCACAATTGGTTAATATCTTACTGACATGAGTGGTATCAAGCCTCTCCTCACTGTGCAAGAAAGCAAATAATTGCATTTTGCTGAATGAAACTTTTTAATGGAAGAAATGATTTGTCAACTACTTGCCGTTGAACTCCAGCGATGAATATTGAATTAAACATCTTTCAAGAGAACATCTTTGTGTCTTGACAGGGAAGAGCTCCACCAAGTACGCGCAGATTGACATCACTGCCACGGAGACGGCCCACAAAGTGGGAACGCAGCACGCTCTAGGTCGGCAGGAGGGCCTGCACACTCTGGAGCTGAGACGAAAAGGGACGCCACATTGACTCCTTCATCACCGAACTGTTGATCCCAGCAGGACGTTTCTGCCAGAGACCGGCTCACCATGTCGAATTATTCAAGAAGTGTGACTCTGAGGGTATTTCTGTTCGGTCCTCACTGTTCCAGCCAAAGAGCCTGAGAATTAACTGGAGTCAATCGATGGAAAGAAGCAATCCAGCACATTTTTTGGGGTAGTTGCTTCAAATGCCATCTGTACAATCTCCATTTTTTCAGATTCTGACGTGTTTCTGTATTCACAAGGCAATAAAAAGATGGAGCCGACTCTGAAAGGTCTGACACAGGAGCAACATTTCAATACCGGCCTCCTTCGGGCATCTCATTAAGTGGCATTATGTCAGCGCCAGAGCCTCGGGCAAACTTGGAAGAAGTGCGAGTCCTGAGCTGAGTCACCGGCCCTGATAAACCCCCACTGAGGGATTTCACAGTGTACTCAGACCATCGCCAACAACGCACAGTATGCTGTTTTTGTTCTTGTTTGGGAGAACGAGGCACGGTGGTGGCAGCAGAGATGTTTGTCTCATTAGGAGTTCACGCTCACTTATTCCTCAGCGATCAGTAATAACCCAGTCTTACTCAGAAAGCTGCACACTAAGACTAGTTCACTGTTAAACAGATTAAAGTTGATAATAGTTAGACCAGGCTAATTAACAGCTCTGCAAAACTTCCATGTTGCGCGCAGTGACTCTTGTTTGTGTAACGAATGGATTTGTTTTTAATCACATGAAAAGAATATCAATGCTGCTATTGAAGTTTTTTCTGCCTTCGGTTCATATTGACTCATTTATAGACTCAGAATTAAGGTGGAAAAAAGTCTTCATAAATAATACAAAGCTGAGCTGACGGTGAAGCCTCTTGATATTTGAAATTACTCAAAAAACAACTGTCTGCCACTCTTGGCTATTGTGTCTCTAAACTACGCAGTTGAAATTTTTTATAACAATTTTACTGGGATTAAAATCTCATCCTTTTTACTATTATTCCTTTGTTTTCTCTACACCGAGGCATTTTTAAACGAAATTTCATAAAAGAAAACGTAATTTGGTTTGTGTTTCGAGGTTTGTTTTTCTCTCCTATTCTATTTTGACATTTGTAAATATGTTCTTTCTATTTAGGTGATGTAGATTGTACATTGCAAAATATACACAAGACAATGTATGTACAGTAAAGATGTAAGGCGATATTTTTTTTCCTGTAAATTATTTGTAACTTTAACTACTGCTTGGATGTGTGTTCAGTTGTAAACCAGTATAAGGTACCAAATAAAAGGAAATTTACAAATATTTTTGGGGTTTTCATTTAAGACTATGATGTTTTATTGACATAGGTGAACATTTAGGCTATGGAATCTGTATTGTGACTTTTTCAGATTTGAATAGTCTTTGTTCTTATCAATGACATTTATGTATTTAAAATAGCTAATAACTTGATTATATTGCCTCATTTAAATCTCAAAGTAAAACAAATGAATAAAATTACCAATTAAGAGCCACTTCACATTTATTAATTTATGGGTGTACCTGTTATTAGACTCCCTCTGGTGGCCATAATAGACATCTGCATGTGTTGACCAACGTTATTTTTTAAAAACAGATTAACAATCTAATTTAGCTACTATTTTGTAATTTGGATATTTTGTCTGTTTTAGCAGCTAAGACACTAAATACTACTGAGTAATTTGAAAGTGAAAGAAAATCCACATCAGACTAATTCAGATTTACTTGACGACCCTTACCTGTCGTGGGGCTTTCTTCTTCTTGTCCCATTGTTGAACACAGGCCGTAACAAACACCTGTGGATCAAAACACAAATATAACCTTTGTTAAGCTTGTAGTTGTTGAAACAGTGATTGATAAACTAGAAGAACACTCAGCAGACCTCGGCCAAGACTAAAGCCCTATATAGCCAAGTTAACGAGAGTGAAAAGAATAAGTCCTGGATCCACCCATCTATCCATATCTGTTCCACAATTTAACAAGCTCTTCGTTGGGTCATGCCCCACCCCTCCAGAATATTTTTATGAAAATCTGCTAAGTAGTTTTAGCGCAATCCTGCTAACAAGCCAACTTATGCTGATGAAAGCAGAGCCACCTTGGCTACACAACAATTTGTGTAGTACCTCAGCTGCAGGCGCTGCATGGACAGAGCCACAGGACCAGCATTGACCGGCGGACACTTAGTTTGTTTGCGGAGTCAAAGCATCTTTGCAGGGATTGGTCTTCACCAGTTTGGTCGTGTGACAGCTCTGGAAGTAGAATTTGCACATTAATTTCCAGCCAGTTATGAGGTCCAAATCAAAAGCTTCCTCACATGGGGACTATTAATAGGAATTGTTCCTCTCCCACACATTTCCAAGATGGTGATTTGGGGTGTGCCAGCTCTCAGAGAGACACGATTCGCATTGACTCGTCACAGAGTCACTTGCACTATGGACATTAACTTCACTGACCTGGAACAAAAGCATACGGTGCAGCAAAGTGTTTCTTGGAAACTGATTTACTCATTAAATTGAGTCGGACAGACCAGAAGTAAAGCATAATTGGCTGTCTCCGCGGTCAAATATCGATATAATGAATAAATTAGGATAATGTCATAGAGAAACTGGTGGCGGAATCTTTAATGAACTATGCAAAGCCACAGACAGCTTGTAAGTAATTGCTCTGCCTCTTTTCAATGACAGACACAGCAGTTCAGTTTTAATCTCGACACAGATCTGTCTCAAGGAGGTCCAAGTCCACAGTGCTGGAAAGATCGTGGCTTTAACTAACTTGAGACAAAACACTCACTAAAGACCAGAGAACCAAGATCTGTCAACATCTCAGGACAAAAGATGGCTTTGCATTGATACGGAGCTGGTCTCAGCTATGTAATAATAATAATAATACCACTGACGTACTTAAGCTTTGAAAGCTTGGTTTTTCCCTTCTTGATACCGACCGACTAACCAGGACTCTGAATTTCTCTAAAGGACTTAAAACCGATCTGGGAACAGAAAGTTACAGTGGCAAGAACAAGTATATTGATAAATTATAAACAACCATAATATATTGGATACAATACACAGGCCTTGAGGCTTTACTCGTTAATATTGAATGCATCACTTAAATGTTCGCGGCGCAGGTTGAAAATATATGTGAACCCTGGAGCTGATGACTTCAACAGGCAGTCGAGAGTTTTAAAGAAACAACCTTGAATCCAGTCGATGAAACAAGACAGGTGAGTTAGACTGAGAAAGAACATTTTGCTGCCGACAGACACTCAGACATCCAAAGAATTCAAGGGTTCACTTCTATTTCCAGCCCCAGCGCGAACGTTGAAGGTTTCATAAAGATACATAAAATTGTTTTGTCGATCTTAATTGAAGATCAGATCTCACATTGTGACAAATGAATGCAGAACACCAGGTCATTTCAAAGGGATCACACATACCTTTTCTTGCCTCTGCCCATCGGCTGCACGTGCTGTGTGTAAACACCCAGGATCAGTCACTGCTGTTCTCTGCACTGGTTTAATTATCGGAACTTCCGCTCGCCCTGTTCTAAGATAAATTACATCTACTGAATAAGTAATTGCTATTTGCAAATCAGACTGTGTGCTTTGCTTTGTCAGCGTCATAAATTCAAACAGCTCAAATGTGTTCAATTATTCATGGGGGGGTCATTTCCCCCCCCCCCCCCCCTCTACTTTTTGGTACTTCATCACTGACCTTTCTGCTCGTTTCATACGACTGAGAAATCAAGACTAAATTTCATAAATTATTCAAGAAGCGTGAGAAAGGATTATTTTCAGGCAGCAGCACTTCGGGGGGCAAGGCGAGAAAATCCTGTCTCAAAGTGCATTAATAATTCTTCAACAACATTAAATACATCGTTGTTTGTTCAGATAAAAGTGATTCCTGAGCCTCGCTGGCTGCACCGAGTGTCTCTGAAGTCAGACGACCACAACTTGACCCTTTTTTTCTACAGTGTAATAAACTTGTAATAAACCCTGTTTTATTTACAGGACATTAAATCAGACGACTGTTTTTGTAGAACCGGGGGGGGGGGGGGGGAGCTCAGTCTCTACATAAGCACACCCCCCCTTCCTTGTTGATAAAGGCAGTGAAACGACTATTCCGAAGACCATTTACGGGAAAACATAACTGTCAGAACTTTTAAACTCATTTAGGGCTTTGCAGTGGAACTTAAAGCTGCACTCATTTTATAATTACAATGGATGAAATTACAGCGTCTGATGTGAAAGGGGTGAATTGTCACTGAGACTGCCGTTCTCCTCAGCTCTGTGGAATATATTAACGTCTATGGGCTCATTGTTTTGGTAATTCCATTGTTTTTTCGGTTGCGGCAGGAAGTTATCTTTACCACAGACACACTGATAGACTGATGGTGTTCTACCTGCCCAACACTACAGAGCACTTAGATAAACTTAGAGACTAAGTTGTGATCTTAGTGGATCGTTTAGGCAACTGTTAGCTACCATGCTGCCCCCAGTGGCCAGAATCAAAACCAGTAATGCAGGATTAAATTATGATTTACGACCAACGCACAAAAATAATGTCACGTAATGCCAAGTCTTTACCAAACGGCTCCATCTAGTGGAACATCTGTTCTCCTAATTCGTCAAGTGACACCCAACCAACTTCTACATCATCACTCAAAGCAACAACGTGTGTTACTTCAGAATGTTTTCATTTCATCACGAAACCAATAACTCGACTGTTCGTACAAACATTACTTCCCACTGACCATCGACCTCTTAATCGTCCTTTTCTCACCACATGATATCGTTATTCTGTCACTCTTTTCTCCTTTGCTTCAATCAATTATCATTCTGTGAAGTGTGCAGCCATAGATCAGATTACACAAGCGCGTGTTATTCAAGTGGCGTCGGGCAGAGCAACAGCGAGGACACTGAAATGAGTCATTTGTAGGGTAAATGGCTGCCTTCACATGTACACGTCTCAGGTAATGAATGTCAGGTAAGACTTACAGTTTGTTATTATTTGATTTCATGTCCTTCTGGCACATTAATGGAGTCATAAAGAAGATTAAAAGATTTGTTTTCGGTTTCGAAAAACGACTTGCGAGCGTGTAATGTCCCCGGTGTTGAGTCTAGCTTCACTAACTGTTGAGCTACGGCCTCTCGACGCGTGCACTGATGCTTGAACCTACAACCTCATGGCTTCTAAGTAAATGTTACGCTTCCACAAATAGCAGCTGATCGCTTTATCTGTCGGAAGTGATTTGTTGCAAATGGTCAAAGCCTGCAGGGTTTCCAAACGGCAACCCAATAAACTCCAGCCGTTGACCTTTTTGCTCTAGTCATCGGGCCCTGGTCATTGGCCTCGTTCAGCCCAACTCAATTATGACCTCTAATGTCTCACACAAACTCACACAGAGCCTATTGCAGTCAGTGCCCAGGAGGCATCTCAAGAGGAAACATCTTAATCTTCTCTTCCCCCCCCCCCCCCTGCCCAGTGCAGACTTCATTCTCTCTGTGGCGCAGCTGCCCCTGCTGCTTGGTGCTTTTGGGTTTTCGTTGCGTGGCTCATTTTCTCTTTCAAATGTGCTCATATGCTGATAATAGTCTTTTATAATTCTATAATTGCATCACAGTTTCATACGACTGCAATATTCCAGGCATTCAGCATTGTTCTAGGGAAGCTAGGGACACGGTCATCACCATTATCTGCGCACGACCCAAAACCGTTCATCAGTGATATAACTGACACTGCTCTGTTATATCACTGTATCTGTTTTTCTCTTCAGGTCAGTCTAAACTCCTTTTTTACAGACTCAACAATATAAAGTTATATAGTATAAAAGTTAATGGGTCTTTAAATAGTGAGTAAAATTTGGTTCATTTCCGTATATCGAGCTCTACACCGACAGGCGAACACATTCTCAAGTAGAAATGATTGAAAAGGAGACCATAATAGCTTTGGAGAGGATTAACTGGGTGTAAAATGTCTGTCCTCGGCCAGATAACAGCTCGACGTACACAACACGTGAATGTAAGCACTCCAGCCAACAAATTCTTTCTCATTATCAGTAAAGCTGCTCCCGGCTGGGCTTACAATCTGTAGTTGGGATCCACTCACTTATTGCTTTCGGAGGAACCATCATCTATAAATTATTTTGACTACGCACTCTACTCAGGCCGGTAACGCATTTGAAATCATTCGCATAACGTCAAGAGTTCCATTAAAATTCTGGAATATTTCAGTAAAAACCACAGATGCTCCCTGACACATGGGCTGAGTGGCTGTTCGTTTGGGTGTGAGTTACATAACGCACCAAATGGGGACTGTTGTTTTTTGGTTTTTTAATCTTTTATCTTTGCACACTTCACAACAATGAATGTGCAGAACAACACAAACACTTCAGCCTGATGCTCGTCTGCTGGCTGTTACTGACAAGGAGAGAGAGACAACAAAAACTGTCAAGTAGCTCAGGGAACAAGTGCAATAACAACAGCCCACTTAGTGACATCATTACCTCGCCACTAAAACTCATTTCTACTTTTTTTTTCCTCCACATTTGTTTTGTTTATACCGTCTATTGATTTCCATTAGTCGGTTCGAACAAAGTGAAGCGCTGACGGCCAAATGTGATCATCCTGCAGCTGAACTTCTGTCAGAGGAAGGTGGATGTGCAAATCATTTGGCTCTAAATCCTGGTTTTCTTTTACCCTCTCTGTCTTTTCCTGTCTTGATAATTTTTTCAGTTTAATGCAGAATAATGATCCCAGTGGTATACTGTGCGACACAGTCAGACGCAACCCCAGCACGATCCAGAAACTCTCAAATGAGACCAAAGAGCTTCAAATTAATCAGACAATAATACTTTACAACGATAAATCTCCCTGGAGACTTTGACAGCCTCAAATAAGGATGTCGGGGGAGTCTGATCATCCACTGATAAGATGAGCGGAAGGGAAATGGACCCTAGCAGAGGTCTGTTGCTGTGTTGCACTGTGTCTGACTCACGCTGACCGACCGTGACCCGCTCAGGAAAACACAATATTATCTGTCTGGCCGAGCAGACGGGGCGGACCTTTCCAGATTCCTTTTGTGCTGTTACAGCTAAATGATCACTGCATGGACTATTGTCTGTATCGGTTATTAACTAGAATTGTTATCACTGTATATTAAGAGAACTATTTTAAAGTACAGAGGTTAAAGGGGTTCAAAGTTGATAGAATACAAATTCTTCGTCTTTGTCCTCTCGGTCGGGCTTTTCAGTAAATTGAAGGGTATCCTGTCACATCTGTGCCAAACAAAAAACATGGCCTTTGATGAGCTCTTCAAGGCAGAGTCAGAGGAGACACTCGCACACACACACACACACACACACACACCACACACACACACACACACTAACTGAAAGACTTGACATTTTGGAGATGAGTCACAAGGTTCTCGGTTGTTTAGGCTACGAGAATAGAGAACCATTGCTCCAGAAAATAATCAGCAGGCACATCACTGTGTAGTCTGTGCACGAGAGGCCATCGTGCGCTCGTACAAATCTAACAATGAGGATTCTTCTAATTCGGTCCGTCTTCTGATCTCTGTGCGGCGCTGTACTTTCATCATTATTTAAAGATGTCTGGTGTTGATCTGCAGACGGTATACATGTATGTACGCAGGAATAATCTGTATTAATCTTTTATGAGATTAATTGAGAATTATACCACCTTGATGATTGTACGCCTACATACCAAGGGAACCATGCACATCACAAGTGTCTATAGGGTCAGAGTTAATCAGATTGGAAGTAACTACTGAAGACCAAACTACACACTCATTACAAATCATCAGACGTCAGTACTTCATTTTTGCTCCTTGCATCGCTTGGCACTGAAAAGACTATTTGATTCAGTGCCCATGCAGTGAAGCCATTTTGGTGCAATTGCTGTAATTCACGGCCCCCTAAAGAAAGACACAAGAGATGCATTAAGAAAGTCATTACCTGTCAGAGTTGGAAATAATGGACAAGTCAACGGACTGCAAAAGGCCGATGTTTAACATGTTTTTTGGAGAGTTGCTGGTTCTTTTCACGTCGCGGTGCCTCTCAGGAAAGAAAGCTGAAATAAACTGTGCTGAAAAACACGTGAGAACGCACCAGCAAACATAAACGGAAGGAAAAAGATACAATAACAGATTAAAACCTCATTGCCGTCGCACAATTATAGGTCCAATGTTTTAAAACAAGCGGGGCACAGCTTGGATCCACATTTATTCAAGCTATTGTTTAAAAAAAATCCACTTAAATCTGTTGCGTTTTCTCTGCACTTGCACAAGAGGGAGCGTGAGTGGGAGTCGCCGCAGCACGCCACCTCCAACAAACAGATTTGAATGATGGACCCACGCAACGACATGGCACCTCTAACAGCGCAATGAATGCACTCGTGAATAATTGGAACAAATACATTTGGAAGCAGGGTTCCACAACGGGGATATTGACATGGCAACTCGATTTCGAAAATAATGGGCGTTCGCTTACAGTGAGCGTATTGACGTGGGGCGATAGTGAAACCACAGATACAGTATGCTCCCAATTGATTATCTTTCACTGCAGATTCCCACAGCTGTTGATCCATGAGCTGTGGGAAATGCATCTTATAAATATAATACTGTAATGAGGGTCTATCGACGCCAGTATCGATCACGACGTCATATCCACAAGTGATGATACATTTTAAAGGTAGGATTGCAAAGAGAAATGAGGGTAAATGAGTATGTTGTTGTTTTGGCGTTAAACAATAGTGCTGACACAGTACATATATATTGATATACCATTATGAGCCTTATGCATCGATAGATAAGATGGGGATTCATGTTTAAATTGTCTAATGTTCTATATATTTTTAATTCCTGTTATTATATTATTTAAATTTATGTCTGATGTAAAAACCTCAAGAGCCAATTACATGTCTTTGTCATAAGGGTTTGATAATGCTAATTAATTAACATCTATCATTTTCAATTAATTAATGCACAAATATGAAGCGATTACCAGACATGGTTCATTTATTAACATGATATTTTGAGATTTGCTGGTTCTTTTCATGTCTTTGGTGGCTCTCAGGAAAGAAAGCTGAAATATCTTATTTTATGCTTAACTATATTTGCCAAGTGCCTATAATTCAATACTTACATACAGGTATAGAAGCGGAGAAGTCCTTGCATGTAAAAATACATGTTTAAAGATTTCCTTTCAGAACAAAGCAGTAAGGAATAACTCAAATTGATTTTTCCAAGAAAGACAAACCCCTAGAATTAGCAACAGCTCAGTCATTATGTGTAATGAAGACACCAAGCAGGACTTCAAGAGTCACTCATGCTCCGTGATGAAAAATACTGGAATAACTACAGCAACTTCTACTATATATGAATGTAAATGTAATCAATTGAAAGCGCTGAGTATTTTTTCACACGGGAAACACTGACACAGAGACCATCCAATTATAATAGCAAAGTTCGGTGGCTCTTATCCAACCTATTTATAAAAAATGGGAAATCCGATGACCGCAGGCTTCCTGGCTGTCCCGATAGAGGCCTGATAATGGATTGAAGAGGGGGACAGAATCAATACGTCCCCACTCTGGGCCTGTAAACAATCACATGAGAGCAGACTGTAAAGGACGCCCTGGACCGGGCCTCTCAGAGACCCAGATGTTGACGGATTTCAGCAATCTGTCAACAAACAATGAGCAAGTTTGGACAGTGACTCTTTGTCCATTTCTGCTAAATGTCAAATGAAATTTCCCTGCGTCTAACTTTCTCTGCCCTCAGCATGTTCAATATTTAAACAGAGAATTACTTAAGGTTGAATATTTGCTGTTACATAATGAAAGGAGGCCACGCTTGTTCAAAGAAAGGTGTATTTACCTTTTCGTCAACACGGGAAGAATGTCAGACTACTGGATCAATTAGTAAAAGTTGCTGGATAAACTTAAAGACAAGGACGGTTTCCAGATACATTTTTGATAAATTTGAGTTCTTTGTATTCACAAGAAAGAGGACGGACGGAAACCAGCTCGCTCCGACCACTGGCTGTTGCTGGTGCGAAGGCATCAAAATAGAACTTTTCTACACGTAAAGATGAACTGTGAGGAACTTTTACATATAAACAATTGTTATATTCCAGCCCCTGGCAAATGAGTACACATTTACTTACACGTACCTTATAAGCCTGTCAGCACCATGTGAATCTCTGTATTTCACAATAAAGCAAAGTTTAGAATCTGGTGTCTATGCATTTGAAGCCTACCAGCTAGAGCTGAATAAGGGAGCAACCTAGACGTGGAACAGAGTACTAAAGTAGATTAAAAAAGTTCTAGGAAAATAATGTGGCCGCCAAAAACTTCTGATAATTGAATCCTGTGGGAAAGAGGTGAGTCCTTCCAAAGCCCCCTAAGAGCAAGTGGACACTCTCGACTTCAAGGGAGCACGAAAACCTCGGTGTTGATCCTGGCTTAGCGGCGGGAGGTATCTTTGCTCAGACATGGTTTCGCACTTAAACCTAACTCCTGTTTGTGCCAGGGAAGGGTTGGAGAATTGTGAAGCCAGAAAGCACAAGAACCTCAATCTATCGCGTTCAGAGGGTGAAGCAGCTGAAAAAACAGTGTTAAGAGGTACGGGGGGGGGGTGTTTTATTTTGATAGAGGAGGGCTGGGTGGCTGGGGCTGGCTGAAATTGCTTTCTTTGTTTCCATAAGAAGTTCATAACAACTTCAGCAAAAGTTCACTATCAGCCGGCAACTCCAGGTCATCTATCAGTATTTCTGCAAGTTAAAGTTGAAATACACATTATGCTAGCCGAGGTGAGAAGTGACCGACTTCAAAAAACTATTTGGGTTCCCGTTATATTTGGAAAACTTTGCACCCTGCAAGCATGGAGAATATGATCAAATGTATGAAAGCCCATTTCTACCCCAAAAAGTCAATAACTGTCAGTGAGACGGGGAAGTCAAGTGAAAACAACATCTCGTTTTGAAAGGTCATGCAGGCAGAAGAGAGGGCTCATGATCCCAGAGCAGTTCGTCTTCACCAACGTCACAAGGGCTTTTACCGAACCCTTAATTTCTTGAGGTGGCGTCAAGCTCTACCGTTTATCAGGTACCTACAGTCGATTTGGAAATCATGTGGAACCCTTGACTTTTTGCACACTCCATGTTGTATATTGAATTTCCAATGAAAAATGGGGAATTAAGTGAAAGCTTTTAGTTCTTAATTTCTAATAAATTTTCCAAAAACGACTTTAAACATTGTCATTATGCATTGCTGAGTAAAAAAGTGAAGGTCTCAATATTTCCCAAAACCACTGCATATATATTTAGGAAATATTTCCATAGAGTAATATGAGACATTGCAACACATGGGATGAGGTTATACACAGTAGTAATTAATAATTTAATTTGCAGGAATTCTCCTTGTGCTCCCTTCAAAGCAATAAAACCATCAGCTGACATTTCAGCGAGTCAACAACGATCTTCATTTCGGAGCCTGGCCTTTCCATGGCTTGACATTTATCCTGCACTTGATTGGTTGAAGGAGAGGAAGTACTCTAGCCTCTTATGCACTCCCTACCTATCCCCTGTTCTCCTCGTCTCATTTAATTAAGGACTCTACCCTGAGGGCTGTCGAGAAAGCGCTCGAAGGCCCTAAAGCGTCTCGCATTGCCTCACAAAGGCCACAAATTCAGATTTCATGGCATTTCTACTTGACTAAAAAAGGCTTTAACATGCAATCGCATGTTGTTTGGGCAAATCCAGAAGCTGCTACACCGCTGACATGGACTTACTAACATTATGTGAACAGAGAATTTCATCTAAAAACTTTTTTTTACGTGCGTCACTGTGATGTTTGGTTTTATTTAAATTAAAAAGATGAAATACATTCTGTGCAAAATGTGTGTTATGATTCATAACAAGCCTAATGAAGTCATAATCAACTGAGTCGGTCTCCAATCAGCCCTGAGGCATGTGGAATAAATTTGTTAGCACGGGGGGGGGGGGGGGGGGGTCCTGGAAAGATGGATGTAAAAGAGAAAAGGAAGCAATTTTTCCAATCTTATCATGAAAACATTGGAAGTCAGTAACCTTATCTCCAGCTTTGTTATATTATGCTTCCTGTGGCATTCTGTCTTTCTTCTGCAGTAGGGGCGGGGAACCTTTTCCTTTGAAATTAATGAAATAAGGAAATACACAGAAAAAATTAAAAGTATACTACAAAGTAAACACATTTAGACTCTGCCACCTTAATTTAAAAGACTTTACCCATACAGCGTACCACTTCCAGTCTCTGGCTTTAACCACCGCATGTTATCATCATTCTCAAGCCGTCAGCCATCAAGTTAAACTTGCATTTCCCCATGTTCATAAACTAATCTAAACTAATTTCTAGCAGGCCGGCTAGAAAGACATTAGTTTAACACAAACTAAAACAGAAACAAAAATCTAATTGGTGTTTGTCATTGCATTTCAGCTCAGTGGTTTTAGTTTTGTCAGTTGTCAGGCACTTCAGCAATATTATTTCATAAAAAATGATACTTCGTATAGTATTGAAACACCATCAGGTCATTACATAACAATGTGTTACTCTTGCGCATGCCAAAGACAGCAAGAAATGAGCGCGTTATGTTTTATTTTTCCTCCACCTTTTATTGTTTGTGGTTGTTGATGTGATTGTTGATGAATCCTATTCATGGGAGGGTCTGATAGCCCTGACCATGAATATATATTGCCAGTTGGAATCAATTAACAGACCTTTAACCCAATATACGCTGCCAAATTTCCAGTGACGCAACAGTAATCAAACTCTAATTTAGCTGCTGCAGGAGTAACGACACTAATGCAGGCGCCGGGCGACCGAGTCAAAGATCTATTAAGCTTCACTTTCTGAGTGTTTTATTATCATCACAGTGAGCTATGGTTGCAAGGGGAATTCAATTTGTGGGGCGACTCTGATGCCTTTCAGGAATGGTGATGTCGATGCACATCTACCCACTGGTGCTTTGTCTGTGCTTGCTGAAGTGATTCGAGCAAGCGGCTTACTCCGTGTGAGCGGAGAATTGAGACATCAGCGGGATGGCGGGGGGATTCATTATTGCAGTTTTATGCAGCATCAGGCATTACTTTCAGGTTCAGACGATCCACTGATGTATGGCACTGCTGAGTCGCTCGCAGCTCAGCGGAGCGATAAGTGCCGCTACAGAGCAGTGGGTCTTGTTTGCATTACTCTCTGTTCTTGCCCCACAGCGAAAGAATAGTGTCAGGGTACCACATCGACCGCCCACCGCCGCCACTTCACTTTAGGTCCAGGGCTTTAAAAGAAGATTTAGTGTGATTATATATGTAAGTTGCTTGATGATAACGGCAGGTCTACGTCTCATTTGAAACCTCATTGGCATTTCTGTAAGGTTTGTAGAGTACGATGATGGAGATTTGGGTGGTTATTTCAGTTTATGCTGCGATTTCTACTCTAAGGAGACATAAAAGCTTCATTGAACCTCTTACTTTTCTGAAACCATAAAAGTTTTTCGCAGATACAGTGCCACCTCTGAACTGCTGACAAAACCCCTCGTTTGAAGTGTGCGGCAGAGTGGCTCCAGCGAGCACAGTCAGCCCATTATACTCTGCATTAATATTAATCTAAACCTGTTATCTGCTGTGATTCTGCCCATTGTACTCAAACTCTCCATCTTTCAAGTGGTTCTGCAGTTTGAAAACCTACTGCTGGTCCTCATCAGCTAAAAGATCTGTGATTAAGGGTCAAGTTATTTTTAGTAGATGTATGGACGGCGTTAAACTCAAATGGCCCAGAGGATAAAGGCAGCAAGCCCCTGCTCGCACGGCAACTTAACAAGGGGGCTTCTTAGTCATTTCTAATTCAATAGGTCTCAGAGAGGTAGACAAAAGGAAGTGTCCAATACTTAGTCTGAAGCTCCTTTATAAGCTGAAAGTGAAGGTGAATGGCACAATGAAGAATTAAGTCACAGAAAAATGCAAGTTTAAAAGTGTAAAGAAATTCAGATTATTATGAAACTGTCGCGACAAACCAGACTACACCCACAGTCTAGGAAATGAATGGGAAACACTGCATGTAACTTCAAATGATTTCACATTAAAGATTATGGTAAGTTAAAAAATCCCAAACAATCACAATGATTTCTTGTAACTAACCCGCTGAACATAAGTAAGAGTCATTCATTCCAACCCTTTGATATATACGTAGATATGAAGAGCAAGAAAACTCACAGTCATCTACTCAGCATGGCCAGAAAAGCAATGAACACAGTGAAAAGCTTTTTTAAAAAGTGTCGATTGCTTTTAAAAAAGTGTCGATTGCACACTGATGCAGTTTTCTTAATGGTCTTGACCTTCAAACACGAGTTCGACCTACTGGGTGATTGCAGCACTCAGCGGAGCGAGACAAATACAGGTTTTGAAAAGGCCAAAAAAGAAATACCAAGTTCTTTGTGTACAGAGAATCTTTTCTTGCGTGAGCTCCGAGAACATGCAGAGAAATACAGCGCTGGTTCATACGCTGGTAGCTGAGTGAATTGTAAGTTATGTTTACAAATTAAAACTAAACCTGTATTTATAGAAACGTATCTTCATCCCACCACGAGCACGTATTGCTGCTCGTGCTCTAGGAGGTATTCAATAAGGCAGGAAGTGAAAACCCTCCGACCAAAAGCTTAACTGCACTCGCACCATCTTCATCATCTTTCTGCTCTACCTCACTCGTAGATTATCGGAGGATGATATCATGGGATTCTGATTTGGGTTAAATCTCATTTCACGCCCACTGGATTGAAATGAGGAGACACTTGGTGATGTTAAAAGTCCAAAAGTACAGTCATGGGTTACAGTGACTGGTGCATGATGCAGTGACCGGAATTAAAGTGTAATGTTTTTTAAAATAATCATAAATGTCTGCCTCCGGGACTGCAATGGAGCAGATAACCAAACACTTTGCATTCCTAGAGCTGAATCGCATTTTTGTTTATTTTACTGCACAGTTAAATTGGGTCCCTGATAAGTTCTAAGTTTATAGTAATGAGGTACATTTAAAAAAGTTTATAATGTACTTGGTTGTTGCCTCCGCCAAGTGGGATATATTTCCGCCCCTGTTCATTGATTTGTTTGTCTGGTTTATTTGTCAGCAGCGTTACACAGAACCTAATGTTCAGATTGCCACTAACAAACATGGTGGAAGAGCCATAGACCAAAGAAGAACCGATAAAAGGATCCAGACAAAGGAGCTGATCCAGGATCTCTGGGAAATCTGAAAGATGCTAATAGTTATCAACAGAATGAGTTATTTAATATGAAAAACTTTTAGTGAAGCTTTAAGATAACGAAATGACTGCATACGTTTATAAAATGTATCTCACTTCTCTGCCAGTCTTTGTTATTTTTGCTAAATAAATCGACCTGTAGGGCGGATTTATTTTACCCTGCAGGGAATTCACATTTCCATTGTCTTTGCTCTCACAAAGGCGGCTGTTCAGCGAGCACTTCGCCCACTGCTCTGCTCCCATGCTGCGCACACCTGAAGCAGACGTGGCATATGGTAAGTGCCTCAAAGAAAAAAAAGATCTGGGCCTGATCAATTATTCATTGTGTATTGCTTACAATATGATAATACCCAAGAAAAACACAAAGTTGAGTATTGCTTTGGTTACAGTAGCTCATGATACGTTTATGACTAACGGACGCCGTTCTCTACGTGCACATCATCTTTGACAAATCATCATGATAATTTAATCGTGTGTATTGATCTTCAAAGGATTTTGGCACAACTCCCTCAGCAGTGAGGTCAGAGTCTCGCTCAAGGACACTGGAGCGAATACTTGCTTCAAGAATGAAATGAAAATGAAACTATCGCATATTCTGAGGGTCAACGAGGAAGCAGTGTTGTTTCTAATTAGGAGCATTTGACGTGCGGCAAATTGCTACACACAGGGTACATGAGTGTTGTGTCGTTACCACACACACGGACGCCCGAGGGGTCCCCGTAGCTCCCTTAATTTACTCTGTTACTCATATATCATTAATAGCACAAAAAGGACAATTTGTATCTGATTCAATTAGTATATGCATTATACAGGGATAATCACGGCTGGCTTAATCCCTTGAAATTAAGACTCCAGGGGAAAGGAGCACAAAGATCTCATGCATTTATCAGAGCCTAACCAGCCTGAACAGATCTACTTCAAAATAATGGGTGGGAAGGGGAGAGCATGAACAAACTATTAATCTGCATCCAAACAGGACACCCATTGACATTTCATTTGCATGCTTGTCCCTAAATGAGCACGGTTGAAAGGTATCATAACAAAGCCGAGTGCGGTCAACACCAACTGTGAAGCCGAGGTTGCATTCAAAGCGATCTGCTTTCGCCAGGCTTGATTAAACAGGTCGCGTCCACGTTAGCTGAGGTTAAGCAAACAAGAGGGAGATTTACATGAATATCAACTGTAAGGCTAAAGGTCACAGTCAAATATTGATCTTCTCTCTTTCTCCCGCTGCCTCGTGGCTCAATGGCAAGGTTTAACCTTACAAACTACAAAAGGCTTAAGTACACAGTCATATCACACACACAATGTTGTATTTGATCTTATTTACAGAAGTTTGTGAGTCGAAAATAAAAACATAGATACAAAAAAGGGTTTTCTAGTTTTATCACCGGCCGCCACTGGTAACAACAATCACCATTAAGTACGAGTACAAGGACGTTGACAACCCAATGAAGGACATATTGATCTGGGTGGTGAAATATTGTCTAACATCTTATTTCGATGCTGTATATTTTAGTAAAGGTCGACATCAAACAGTATTTTGTCCATTAAATAGATTAGCATCATAAATATTTGATGGGTGGCTGAAGATATGTTTTGGCACTTTCTTCACACTTGGCGATAAAGATCAAAGCTGTTGATAACTACCTCGGCCAAGGAGGTTATGTTTATGTTCATATCCATTGTTTGTCCGCAGGATTGCGCAGAAACTACTGAACAGATTTCCACAGAACCTGGTGAAAGGATGACACACGGAAAGTACAGATTAAGAAAGTACAGATTACATTTTAGTGCAAATTAAGGGCTTTTTATGCCAGAGTTTGTGACATTATTTGTTGACAAGTTCACCAATTTCCCAAAAAATAATCATGGACCTTAATGAAAAATAATCAGGCATATTTAGAGGACTAATACCCATGAGTGTTTGCAATTTGGTGCTGCTTGATTGGATTTTACAGGAGTTTTGGGGCATTGGCAGAGACTGTGATAATAATTCACTGTCAATTATTGTGTAGTTTTTGTGTAATCGTGCTCACAAACAAGCAAACTAACTACGACAAGAAAAGACACATAATCATAAAAAACACAACCCCTCTGGTAGAGGTAATAACCTGGAGGGTACATCTGTTTTGTCCTTTATCCAGCAAACTACATATTTAAATATCTAAAAAGATCTGTGCTCACTGATACAACTTTGAAAATATAAATGATTTTGACATTCAATCACAATATGTAGCATCATATTATTCAACTCTACTTGTCAACCAGCTTCATTTTTTTATTCTATGCCTCCTGGTCACAACTGTCCTTGATTTCACATTAAAAGAGCCATTATTCAAAATAAAATCAAACTGCGTGCGTTTACAAAATGATTATTTCATTTCCAGTTGAACTACCTGCTACTAAACACACTCCATAGACTCATACTGTGAATTGTGAAGCTTTCAAATGGATGGACTGAGGTAAGAAGCCGCTGCTGGTGAATCATACCCGTCGCTGCAGCTTAATAAATTCAATATACCAGTGTCTAGTATCAACCTTGGACACGTGATAGATGACTGTTCACTGCCGGGCTGACACTGCGTGGGACTGAGCGAAGATTAAACTGTAAATGAGGAGGGGACGACTTCTTTTATTCAGTCTCGGAGCTCGTCCAGAATCACATAATGGAAAATTGGAGGCTGTTCACATCTTCTCTCCATTGAGAAGAACCACAAAAGGTCCACAGCTGTTTTGTGAAGGGCTTTAATGAAGCGGCGCTGCAGTTGAAATTGTATTAAAAATGCGCATAAATTACGGACGTGATCAACTCATCGCTGATGTTACAGTTGCAACCTCTGGTGGTGCAAAGTATTCTGCTGTGATTCTCTGTAATATCTCGGCTCGGCTCGGACACTCAACTCGGCTGCATTTCTTCCTCGGGAAAAACTGCTCCAGGACCAGATCCCTCCATCATTTTAAACCGAACCACGGTCACAGCTGCTGTACTGCATTTACCAGATCCTCAATTTGTGTGATAGCCCCTCACACTCTACCGAGTCCAATCTTACCCTCGTCCAGATAGCTGCAGCCTTCCTGCGATCTCGGGCATGAATATATCCCAGAACATACACAGCCGACTATTTGTGTCCAATTTGAAGAACTGATGTTTCTGGCTAAAGCGACCCATTCCTCCAGATACTGTGATATGAACAACCTGCTCACTAACTCTCCTCTTCACAAATGAATCAGACCTAAAGCAGAGGTCTTTCCACCAGATTCACAGCCAGATGCACCCGTCAGGTTTAGGGTCTAAATGTTGGGCCCCAGCTCCGACAAGTTTTCTTTGGACATGTTCTGCTTTTATAAGACATAGGTGACAGGAAACAAAGGAGATAAGGCTAGAACCAGGAACTTTGCAGTTCATGGTGGCCTTGTAAAGTCATAGGATGCCCTACTTCCCATCAGACACATTTACACGACCCCTTTAACCAGTGTGCTAAATATTTTTCCAAGTTGAATTTGATCGTCTTGGTTGGCAAAATATAGGTGAGAAAAAGCATTATTTTAAATTCTGAAGATAGGGCCAACGGATTCAATTTTTAAAAAAGTATTTAAAATGATTATTCTGGACGAGCCTTGGGGGACGGACACACTCCAGTCTGGGATTCATAACCTGCTCAGCCCTGGAGACTCATCACTGGCAATTATTACAACTTTCTACGGAACAAGTTCAGACACTGGACTCTTGGTAAGTCAGAGCCAAGCGTCGATGCAAGTCTTGATTATCAGTGACCTACACAAGCACCAGTCTCATTAAAAAGAGCCATCAAAGCACCGAGCGATGCTGAATACTGTAACCCTGCAATGATGCATTCTTTTACCCATCGCTTATTTGTTTTATTGGCTGCGAGGCAGGCGGCTCGTTGATCATTATGACTGGGTTCATTACTGAGGCGTGGGGCACTGTACTCACAGTCAGCTCTAAATTATTGATGTTTTTATAAACTAGAATTGTAATGAACAACAGAGATGAATAAGTAAAAGTCCTGGTCCTCAGGGAGATTGTGGTAGAGCAAATATTTCTTTGCGGGAGGAAGCGAGAGAACTCAACTGTGTGTGTGTGTGTGTGTGTGTGTGTGTGCTTTTGTGTGTTTGTTTGTGATGTGTAGTGAGGTGTGTGTTGGTCGGGTGTGTGGTGGTTTTGTGTGGTGTGGGGTCTGTGTGTGTGTGTGTGTGTGTGTGTGTGTGTGTGTGTGTGTGGTGTGTGTGTGTGTGTGTGTGTGTGTGTGTGTGCCATTCCCAATCTTGCTGCTTCATTCCAAAATATTTAGGGAGACGGAACAATCTACACTAGTCATAGATGGAATTTATATAATGGAAGTTTTATACCATTTTTCCCTCCTGGTTCCGATACCTGAACTTTGCATTTATAAAAAATGTAATGACGTGTTTTAACAGCTGTGTGCTACTGACCTTGTACGGAAGAGATGATCGCTATCCTTGTTGTGTGGTCTGTGGTGTGGTCCTTCTGGAAAACAAAAATGCAGAGAATGAACGACATAGAACTAACAAGAATTATTGTCTTTGAATAGCTCGAAGCGGAAGTCATGTATTCAGTAAACGACACCGTTTTACTAATAAGACTTTCCCCGTGTGAAATATGACCAAATTGCTGACATTATGACAAAACTCTGGCTAAAGTTAAACTACAGGAAATTGCTTCTCCAAAAACAGAGCAACTGCTTTTTTTTAGAGCAGCAAGAGAAAAGTAATTTCCAGGAGAATAAAATTGCAGTTTTTATCTGGGTGAAACTTAAGCCAGGTATTGGATCGGGGCATAGAGTTGCAGACCCACAGATGAAAGACCCGGCATTTTTGGCAGAATGGAGGCATTTCCGAAACCAGTATCAGTGTCTGACCATCTCTCAAACTCACTGGACTTACAATGCAACCAGTCCTATTGCTTTTACAGACCCTTTTGACTGGTTCCCTGATGTGACTTGAAGTGTGAACACCACAGTCAACACCTTCAAATGTGAGGGTGAGTGATAATGTTAGTGTGTCTTGACTGGATTTGTATTATGAGCACAATCTCATGTGTCTTGACCACAAGCTCGACACACTACACACGATACAACACTTTACTTACATCTTCTTAAATCCATCTTGTGGCACCGCTGTTCATGTGTGTGTGTGTGTCTCTCTGCGTTGTGTGTTGGCGTTCGAGTGATGGGTCAGGAGGCAACACGGGGTGATTTGTTGTTGTGTCGTGTCATTGTGTTTTTGTGATTTGTTGTGTTTTGTCGTTGTGTTTTTTTGATTTATTGTTATGTATTGTGTTTTGTTGTGTTTTGTCATTGCGTTTTATCATCGCTGTTTTGTCGTTGTGTTTTTGTGAATAATTGTTGTATTTTGTGATTTGTTGTTGAGTGTTATTGTTGCTTGATTTTACGTTGTGATTTGCACCTCAGCGCCTTTTAAAAATCTTAGAAAGTAAAAACAAAGGCTTCTCTCGTGGCTAACGTCCCATCCTTCCACCAAGTTTCATGGAAATCTGTTCCGTAGCTTTTGTGTAATCCTGCTGACTCACAAACCAACCGACAAACGGAGGTAAAAATAGCTCTGTTAGCGACTTGTTAGAAGAACAGCAGTTATCGCTTTATGCTCAGCGTTGAAGCATATTTCCCAGTAGGTCTAACACATGTGCTTCGCAGTGACAGGCCTTCAGAAGTGTTGACAGTAAGTGCGGCAGCTGCCCCTGCAAACTGACATGAACGTGACGTGGCATTAACGGCACATTGTGTCTGCTGTCACTTACTATCTGTTGATATCGGCTGCAGCACGCCGCACAGTGCATCTCTGAATACACAACAACCGAAGGTGGAAATCCAAACCTCCTTCTACGTGTGTACACAGGCGACTCTCCTGCTCCTCTGACGTCGCACACTGCTACTTGAAATTCAGCGAAGAACAGTTGTGGTGCACTAAATGTGAATGATGACTGTGTGTGGGGTCAGCGGCTAATTGAAGCAGTAAGTGTATGATCCCGTAGGGCTCACTGAGAGCAAACATATTTCATAAACATTGACCGCAGCATTAAATACAACGGAGATGATCTACAAATATGTTGACAGAATACCTGCAGCTTTTTAATGACCCACTTAGAACCTTTAGATCAAAATCAGACCATAATAATCCGTCATGTGTGTTTTATCTGTTATACGTGTATATGCTCATTACACTGTAGTCTTTAAGTCGTGGAAAGTCATGACTGATTTGATTTTAAAAGTGTAAATCAGGTATTAATTCAGGAAAGTGGTCAGATAATTTATTATAGGTTGGATATTGCAATGTCTTCCAAGGCAAAACCACTGCGTTTCCCTAACTCTAACCAAACCTCAACCACAGGGTTCTCACATTATAAAATCAGTGATAACTTCTGCCACAGATTATGTTTTCATCTGTGTTTGTTAATTATTTTAATTAATTTGGAGGATGAGTTGTCCAATAGGCCCCGGATCAGTTATGTATCTGTTTTATTTTCCTTTTTATCGGGGATGAGAATAGACTGGTAACATTCAAAGAAGGGATAATCAAATGTTGCAGTAATATTTTAAAAGTTACTGACAGGTGATATGTTCTCAAAAATAGTTTGAATCTTAAATAATACTAAAATTATATTACGTTTTGTGACTTTGAGGTAGAGTAGTCTTTGTCGGAGTCATACACAAGACTCAGCGTCACCAGTAGAGTACCATTACAATAGTGACAACCATTATCCTCCCTGGATTGTGCTGGTCTCTTGGCGACAGCGAACAAACTGACAAACGGTGCCATTAAACCGAAATGACTCGGGAGAATGAGCGACCCGTGTGATTGCTGGAAGGGCTGGTCTTTCTCAACCCTTATTAAATCGTATCACGCGGCAGCACTGACTCTAACACAAGAAATTAAATCACACGGCTGCGGATTGTGATTACTATCAAGCCGGGTTGCTGGTGATGATTTATGTTTGTTTCAGATTGATACATTGAGTCTGGAGAGTCTCCCGTGGACCAGACATGAAGCATCTCAGTGTTGGAGATGACTTAAGGCCTTATTTCCTCCAAAAGTCAGATTTAAAAATTAAGGTGAGCACAGTTAGTGAAAAGAAATAATCTATTGTTTGTTAAGACATGAACTTTTGGCCTGTAACATTAAAAGAACGCAAGAGGAGTCAGATGCGTTCACAACAGGAAAGTTTCGAGAACATCCAGGTGAAATCACGACAACACGGCGTCGGCCCTTATCATCAGAAGCTCACAAATGTCATTGTCTTTCCAAGTTGACATCTTCACTGGCAAAAGTTCCAGAAAATAAGCTCTCACCTCGAGCCCCTCTGAAAGTGTCTGAAAGCAGCTTCACTCGGACACAGAGCAAAGATTTGGACTTTGTATTTGCGCACAAGACTAAACCGTCTTATCGCCAACTGTCTGTCTAAAGGAGGAAGTGCCAGAGCCGCTGACTGGTCTTAAAAACGCAGATGGCCGATGCCTCTTGCTCCACATGAGCCAAAAAGGGGCTTTTCATTCCTGATTCCAGGGCATTAACATGGTCAAAATAAATCTCCTTACACCAAACACGCAAATTAACGAATTAATACCTGCAAATAAACGTCTAATTAGAATTGCAAGGCTTGCTTCCCGTAATGATGGGGGAACAAAAGGGTTCACGCTGGGCTTTTCGCTCTCTCTGCTCTCCCCCTCACAGTTGCTTGACAAGTGCCTTTTGTGGTTATTTAACAATATACCACTCACTCCTCTGCAGACGCTGCTTGTTCACTCTGCTCTCCCCGACGCGGATGTACTGTTAACCCTACCGAGCCCATGTGGTAAATATGATTTTCTGAGTATATGTGCTGCATAGAGTTGCACAGAGAGACACTGAGATCTTAAATAACCGCCTGAACTAAAGAACTGCGACAACTTTCACAGATAATTCGATCCACAGCAGCAGCAAAGTCACAATGACGGGCAGCCATTAGTCATAATTAAATCTGGTCAGAAAGACCTTGAAATGTGACTGTAAAAGCAAATCAGACCAACATTTTGATATCTTCTTGTGTTGCACAAAAGCAATGGCACAACTTGTATCTCACAAAAAAGGTGCACAAAAACTATCGAGGTAAAACAGAGAGGAAAATATTTAAATCCATTAAATCATGTTCAAATGCAGCCTCTCAATCTGTTGACAAGAGAGCAATGGATTTGTGTGATTGTTCCCTCTTGGATTTGATGAACAGGCTTTTCTATTGCACCCGTTTGTTCAGGTAACGAAAAGCCCCCAAAAAATAAATCGACTGTATAGTACATCAAAGCACTAATGTGATCTCAGACAAAAGACATGCTGCCCATCCGCTGTCACACAGGTTTACTGACTCCGACATATTTAGAGGAAGTGAATCCCCTCAAGGGGTGTGTGTAACACAGGGGTCCGGAGTTGAAGCAGAGCTAGAAAACAAAAAGAATTTATATTACATTTTTGCAGCTCTTTTGCAGGGATGGGGGGGGGGGGGGTTCTGACCCTCAGGCTCCAGGGTACGGTTGAGTTACGACTGGCAGAACACCCTCCATCAACATGAGTCAGGTTTAACATCTGAGCACCATGTGCTGCCATCCAGAGTGTGAACACTGCCGAGTAAGTGAGACAAAAGGAAAGTGATGCGAAATGTTAAAATTCTCTCTCTCTCTCTCTCTCTCTCTCTCTCTCTCTCTCTCTCTCTCTCTCTCTCTCTCTCTCTCTCTCTCTCTCTCTCTCTCTCTCTCTCTCTCTCTCTCTCTCTCTCTCTCTCTCTCTCTCTCTCTCTCTCTCTCTCTCTCTCTCTCTCTCTCTCTCTCTCTCTCGAAGCAACTGAGACCGATGGATAATTGAAAGTGACACATGAGATCCGACGTTTCAAAAGCACGAGAACAAACATTAATCCAACTGAGACAAACTGTGAGTCAGTGACAGCCACTTCTCACAGTCACGATACACAGCAGTAATTACAGGTGAAGGCAGAGGCGTCGTTTCCCATCGTCCCTGAGTTCTTTACACAAACATGGATCGTCTCTGATGGCTGCCACCTCAGCTCACCTTCCCGCACACATCTCAAACCCTGCGGATCACTGCTACCTGATCACCATCCTCTCCTCTCCCTCTCCTCCTCATATCTCTAACCTCTCGTGGGCAAACGTTTTGTTTTTGTTAACATTTCACAAGAACACGGAGCACAGGGATACGGCGAGCGGGGCTTCCGATCAATAATTAAGGGATACACATCAGAAAACAAGTTGGCTGTTTCAATATTTATACAGATGCTGACAGCGTGAGTACGCTCCGATGATGGAAAGGAGTCACCACCGAGTGTAGCGATCTAACCTAATCCTGAAGTCGTTTGGCAATGGTGAAATGGTGGAGTTGAACTTGGACCTGCAGCTGCAGCCAGTGTGTGAGGAGGTGCACAGAGGCCGGCTCATCACTGGGAGGTCACTGGTTCAACTCCCTGGATGAGCCCATCAGGACGAGGTGAGACACTGAATCATATCCTCGTCTCCCTCTGAAACAGATACCGAACGAATGCTGCTCAAGCTGCACAACCTGTGTCCACCAAGATTGTGCAATCAGATCATATTTGACACACTTTCCAAAGGCCCTTGATTTGATTTTGAAATACTCCACAAGAGAAGATGCTATTTGGTTTGGAATGTGAAACATGACGGTGCAGAGACACAAGAGACTTTTACACATGAAGGACACAGCAGGAGATTTTCCAGATCAGAGGGCGTTCAACAACAACAGGAAATGCCTGGACCATTCAATCAAAATGAAATGAACTCACTCATCAGACATGTTACCAGCTACTTCTACTTATAGGCAAACTATAATCAATTCTTTGTGCTGCGTTACTTTCAGTTTAAAGAGTTATGAAGATTGTGCGTCTACTTCGGGGTCACAAGAGGAAAGTAGCACTCTTCATGACCAAGTGATTCATGAGAGGACAAAAAGGATTTAACAGAAAATTAGAAAAATGTTAAACTAAATTTAAAAAATGATTATAATTCACCAGAGATTAAAGTTTTTTTTAAATATATTAATATTCTCATGTGATTAAAAATTCTCTTTCAAGAACAAAAAGCAAAGCACGAACATTTGATCAAGGGCAGGAGCTTTGATTAAAAAATAGATGTTTTGAAACATGAAGATTAAACTACAGTTGCAATTTGCTGAGTGGAGCAGGACTTGATTTTATAGAAGAAAATATTCATAACATGAAATCCAATAATTCCTCCATCTTTCTTGCATCACTACATTAGAATCTGAGGCTAACAGAATATACATTTCTGTAGGATTTTCAAGTGTCACATTGGATATATTATATTTTCTCAAATTCACCTCAGTCCTCACACATGCACCCTTGAATAAAAACTAAACATCTGAGTCATGAAATCTATTAATCCTGAATCAGCACTTTACAAACGCAAAGCAATAACTAAGAATGTTATTGTACTTTGTATTGAGTGTATTTTTAAGCACCGGACATAATATTCTATTTGCTATATAGTTTTTTACTGTATTTAATTGTATTCTGTGGAACTTACTTATTAATGCACCTTTGGGGATTGGGCCCCCAAAGTCCCTTGAATCGCTGCTGAGCTAGTCCTGATCCTTTTGCCCACTGCTGCTCTGCAGAGTGTCGGAATACGACAGTTATAAATACCAGAGCATCGTCTCCTGTCCTGAATCAGTGTTATTAGAGAAAAACTTTTTTAATGAGAAGAATTTTTACCCCGTTGACACATATTACAAAGCCAAAATATGTTTTGCTCGTGTCAAATGAAAACCCGCTGCACCTGAGGGGCCCATGTCAGCGACTAAGTGTTACAACACAGCCACATCAGAGGGGGTTCATTTTTCATCTGTTAGCACATTACAACACATCACAGGACACAATAGACGCTCCAGCTGCACTGTCAGATGTCTGGCCTGGATTCAAACCACTGCATGTGTGTGAGAGCGTGCACGGGCTCTGCCTGAAGTTGAAACGCAGCAGACTGTTATAAATCCGATCCATCTTCCATACCTGGTGTCTGTCGATGCTCAGCTGGTGAGCTCAAGTCCCAAATCAAACCCTCACACACTCTCCTCCCTCACCCTGAAAGACACACAGCTCCAAAAAGTGAGGAGTAGGATTTTGTTTGGTTTCTGAATTATGGCCAAGTTCTTTTCCTTGTGGTCACAGACAATCGTTTGCATCTTGTAGCAGAAAAAAAAACATGACTTGCACATTAATTTCAAGGCTTCTCCCTCATTTTTTCTGTCCTGACATTTTTAAATCTATCTTTTCTTGTGTGTCTATTTTAGTCTGCAATACAACAACTTTTTTTACTCATAATTTGGATGCTGAGAACTGGCTGAATTGCAGGCTTGTTCCTGAGCTTATCACATTCCCACAATATAATAATAATGGTCCAGGCCGGGGGCGTGGCAGTGGTGGGGGAGTTTTATGAGAACAACACATGGGGTCTCATCGGAACCAGAGCGCACCATGAGGGAGGCAGAGCTGCGGCTGGACGGCACAACTCCTGGCACACATGGAGACGCACGAGAAAAAAGCATTCTGTTCTACACGGGAGATGCTATATTATTCCATCTAAGTTAGCTTTATTCACCTTGGTGAGCAGGATGTAGATCACAGCCTCGGATTCTGCTAAATGGGGGTCCTTTCATGCGCGCGTATCCATGTCGTCAGATTCGTAAATTGGCCGCGGCGCCGCGCGTTTTTTCGTGGACTCTCCAGCCTTTTTAGTGAGGGAGTGAGGGGGAACCCATGCCCACGTCCAACCACCACGGGATTTATTCACATGTAAAGTGCTCACAGTCGGGATGGATTCCCTTAACGCGAGCGGGATGGACGCGTTCACGGTGATCCATCTGAATTCCTCCTCCTGGAGCCCGGACAGTGGATATTCTCTGGCAGCGATCGCCGGCATCGCAGCTCTTGTAAGTTTCCTCATCCTCTTCACCGTTGTTGGGAATATCCTGGTGGTTATTGCCGTGTTGACGAGCAGGGCACTGAAAGCCCCACAGAACCTGTTTCTGGTGTCACTGGCCACCGCGGACATCCTGGTCGCCACGCTGGTGATGCCCTTCTCTCTGGCCAACGAGCTCATGGGCTACTGGTATTTTGGAAAAGTTTGGTGCGGTATTTATTTGGCTCTGGATGTTTTGTTCTGCACTTCGTCTATTGTGCATCTGTGCGCAATAAGCCTGGATCGGTACTGGTCCGTTACGCAGGCGGTAGAGTACAACCTGAAGCGGACTCCTAAACGCGTCAAGTGCATCATCCTGATCGTGTGGCTCATATCTGCGTTCATCTCATCTCCACCTCTCCTTTCTATAGACAGCAACAACGACTTCAGCTCTCAGCCTCAGTGCGAGCTGAACGATGACACCTGGTACATCCTCTCCTCCAGCATCGCGTCCTTCTTTGCGCCATGCGTAATCATGGTCCTGGTCTACATCAGGATATACCAGGTGGCCAAAACCAGAACCAGGGCCATGTCGGGAAAGGTTCCCAGGCCAGATGGTGCCACCCAGACTGAGAATGGGCTGAGCAAAGCCACCTCCCCTTTCAATGGCGAGAAGGAGAACGGCCACTGTCAGTGCCCGCCTACGCCCAGCCAGGGCACCGTCACCGTGGGCGCACAGACCGAGGATGGTGACATGGAGGAGAGCAGCTCCTCGGAGGGCAAAGGTCACAAGCCCCCCCAGCACCAGGACTCCGATAGAGCAAAGAGGCCCGGCCAAATAAAGACCACCCTCACCAAACAGCCCTCTCGCATCGCCAGAGTTAGCAACAAATCCATGGACCTTTGCCTCCAGGAGGAAACGACGCCGGAGCTCCTTCGCCAGGAAAAAGGTCTCCCAAGCCAGGGAGAAGAGGTTTACATTCGTCCTGGCTGTGGTCATGGGGGTGTTTGTGGTGTGCTGGTTCCCCTTTTTCTTCAGCTACAGCCTGTACGGCGTGTGCAGGGACTCCTGTAAGATCCCCGACCCGCTGTTTAAGTTCTTCTTCTGGATTGGCTACTGTAACAGCTCCCTGAACCCTGCCATCTACACCATCTTCAACCGGGACTTCAGACGAGCCTTCCAGAAGATCCTCTGCAAGTCGTGGAAAAAGTCCTTTTAGGTCAAAAAAGCTGACCTGTTGCACCCTGACAATCTTACAGGAGATGTCTAATTGAACTTTAAAAAAAAAAAAAAAAGGAGAAGAACCCTGTGTGTGTCTGTTACTGCCACTTGTTACTCACTGTTGAGTCTCATTGTCCTGTTGTAATTCAGCCATGGACTTTGCTCTCTCTAAGAGCTGCAACGTGAAACATGTTTCCATTCCAGCCTTTTCCCGAAGTGAGCTCCACAGTTCTTTTTTATCCCTGTTGAAGTGTTGCTGTAATGCTTTATAGTCCATCAACGTCAATCAAGCTTTCCTCAACATCCACACAAGATGAAGAAACACACATGGCCGGATTTATCTGCTAGGAGGCCCTGAGGGCAAATATAGTCAGAGGGCCCCCTCAAACCCCCCTGAGTTTTTCCTTCTCTCTATCTGCTACGTGTGGATTTTATTTTATGTCGTTTCGGGCTCGAACATTACCTGGCCACAGATTTGCTTTAAAATCAAAAGAAATATGTAACACATATGCACAAAAATGAGAAAATGGAGGTTTTAAAACTTGATTTTGACACAGGTGATGTTTCCAAGGAAGAGGCTTGGATCAACAATAGTCTTTTTAAGGCAAAGGTCATTTTTTCACTTTCTAGACCAGGGTTAGATGAAAAGATTGGTATTACTCAATGACTGGTTACCTTAGCTTAGCATAAAGACTGGAAACAAAGGGAAAAGGCTAGCCTCGCTCTCTCCAAAGGTGACGAAATAAGTCTCTTCTCTATAGCTCACTATTTAGCATACTCCCTCTAATTTGTTTAAACTTTAATACAAAGTGTAAAATCTTCAATTCCGTCGTTTGAAAGGTGCAAAAATGTTAGTCTTGGCTGAGACCTGTTGCTAGGCAATCAGTGTAAAACCGTCTTTCAGAGGCGCGTCGTCAGGACAAGAGAGGCTGATTTGTCAGAGCTTAAAATAGACATCAATCAAAACGACACCGAAGTGTCAACGACATCTCTCCTTAAATCTCCGAACAGGACCATTGCTTCTATCTTGTAATTTACTGCCCTCTTGTGGCAACAGTAGGCTATTGTCTCTGGACAAGAAGCCGCTATAATTCCCGTCATGCTTCCCGTCGTGTCCCAGTGACGGAAGCTGGGATTTCTCCAGCAGGAGGAGGAGCAGCACTGTGGAGGTTTGCACATGAGCCTCGTGGGTAATCCAGGGATGTTTGACAAGTGACGAGAAGTTATTTTACTTTTCAACAAGTGTGGTGATGAGGGGGTTAGGGTGAGCCTTGAAAGACATTTATTAAAATGAACCATGTAAAATATGTATATTAATCTTAATATCTTTATCCCTATGATAATGAAGGTGTTGGATTCTCTGTGTTTGAGAAGAAGTTGTCAGCTCTGTTTGCACATAAGAGGTGAAAGGTCACCACAAACCCCTGCCAACATCCAGTCTTATGCTAAGCTAACAGCTACAGATTTCCAGTGAATACAGAGTGGTGTTGATCTTTTCTCTAACTCCCAGCAAAATGTCAAATTATTCCTGAAGATGACATCATTTAGCCACACTGAGGCGCTCATCGGGTCAGTGTTGTGCTTTAGCTTTGTAATATTTGGTAAATGTAATTCAAAGAGCACAAACCTGTCCACACGCAGTAAGTCTGAGGCCTGCAGCAGCTACACCAAGTTATTTTCCCTGTGTTCCATTTAAATAACTTTAGTGGCCTGAAAGGCTAAAACTATCAGTATTTAATGAAATAAATTAAATATGAAACGAGGTTCTTAGAAAAAAATGTGAAAAATAATGTTTAAACCAAATATGTTGTGATTCTCCTTCATGACCCCCCCCCCCCCCCCCCCCCCCTTATTTATCTCTTTGCAGGTCCTAACCACTGACTCAGTCAAAACAGTTAAATCATGCTGTTCCTTGTGTCCTTTCTGCCATGATGTTGTCGCCCATGTCAGCTTTCACATTTTCCAGCATCTCTGCTGTAACCAGAGTCTGAAACTGACTAATGGCCCAACAGCAGACTTACTTACCACAGTCTCGGTGTGTTCATCTAATATTGGACCTAAAAGCCTCGGGATGGCACAGTGAAGGGCTGACGCTCCAGACTATAAGCTCATTTCTTTTTTATCATGTGCTGAAGAGATATTATAACTACTGAGTATTCATTTATCAAATGCATTTACTTTGCATTCATTTTGAAAGAAACTACCTCTTTATTTGTGTGGGTTTTTTTATTTATATTTTGCAAAGTGCAGTCCACATCTTTCCTCTGCTTGAGCTGTCTGCTGTCGTGCACAAATAAAAGATGACAAAGTCCCGTATGTAAGCAGTGTTGTGGTGTTACAACACGGAGCCTCGTTGATTGCTTTGCACATGTGCTTTTAATGTTTTGTATATTATTTCAATTGTAAAACAGATACAGAGGCAGAAATTGTATCGAGACTTTATATAAAGATGGATGACACTAAAGCTTCAAAGTAAAGGCAAAGCGTCTCGATTTCCCCCTGGTGGCTGGCTGCAGTATAGGTCATGAGTCCCACCTGAACCTTGTTGGTGGATGGGACCTGAACCAAACTAAAAAGTAAAAGTACACGTCAAGTACATTTTGTTTCAAGTAATGGTTTCTGTCACAGATGTATCACCAAGTGTTTTGTTTTTTTTAACTGATTTTATCACAAGCCAAATCATTTGTTGTCATCAGAAAATAGCACATTTCCTTTTTAGAGAATAGAGTAATCCAGTTTAGTGGTGTCTGTCTATGTTGTAGCTTTACTTTCCAGCTGAAAGAGAAAATCCCCATCTATGTGTGAAACTAGTGAGATTCTCACATTTGGTCTCAATGTTTACAGTTACGTCTTACTGGTAAATACAAACCTGCCCTTTATCTCTATCATCAGACTTTACAGTGACGATGTCGTTGTTACAGTGAAATCAGCAAGGATGTCATGATAGGGTGATCTAAAAGCATCCCTCTGTTGGACTGTGGCCGTGCTGGTTTCCGGGTGCTGGTGACCTTTTCAGCACAACACGTTTGATGTTGTCCCTGGCTGCCTTGTGATCTAATATTCCCCCCCGGAGCCCCAATGGACAGGAGGGAGGTGAAACTGAATTCCCCCTCACCAAACTCCTGTTGTTTTGCTCCTCGCTCCTCTGCTGCGGCCGGGGGCGCCAGCAGCCAAACGCCATTTGTGACGGGTAAAGAGTCGCTCACTGAGAACTAGAGAAAACACTGTCCCAGTCTGTGTCATTGTTTGAATAAAGAGAACAAACAGTTCACCTCAGGAAAATGTTTACTGACGATTGTTGGATACACACAGGATCTATACGTGCACTCCCTCTGCACAAAGATGTAAATGTTGCAAAAAAATACTCTTTATGTTGAGAATTTGGATATAAAGGATATAAAGGCAAAAGGGAGAGGTTTGCTTGTTCGAAATGTGTCTTGGGATGTTTCTGGAGCACTACAACTGAAAATAATCATTTAAAAAAGATGGTGGTTAATGGTGAAAAGCCTGAAGTTGGACAAAAATGGGTTATTCCACATTTTAAAGTGTTTTTCACATGCTGAACCTCCAGTGGGGCTGCAAACATTATGATATTAGCCGATGCCTGGCAGTAATATTTAACTTCAGATGAGTATTTGATAGACAGCCATACAGTCAAGTTTGCTGAAGCAGCATCATGACTCCTAAATCTCCATTTCAACGTGTGATGAATTAGGCAATCGTGCATCGCAGTGTGGCTGTCGCACATGATGATGGAGGGCACCACAGATGCCGTTCACACACACACACACACACACACACACACACACACACTCCCTCCCTCCCTCGCTCGCCCGCTCTCAGCTGAGCCCCACAATCTGCTGCCTGAGCAGAAAGCTGCCGGGCCGCCCGTCAGGCAGCTCAGACGTGACGATGCCTGGATGACTCAGCTGGGAAAGAAAAGGCTGAACACCTGCAGCAGATTTCCTCTTCAACTGAACTTAGCATCTCTGACTTTTTAAACAGAGCTTTTGAGCCACAACTTCTGTGACCACCTGACATAATAATAGTGTTAAAAGTTCATTAAAGTAGACTGGGAATAAAGATGGACGACAAAAACAAAGCCAAAAATATCTGATACATGCTCTTGACCAAGGTCGAGTCTCAGCTGTCAATCATGATGCTTGACCCTTGATAAAAAACTACATAATAAATGATAGAAGTCACCTTTTGCTAACGTGGAGGAGGCGGGGCTTATGACCGTCACGTCGTCCATCTTTCGTAGATGAGACTCTTATTTGTTCTCGTCCAGAAAAAGACCAAAACCACAACAATGAATAAATAATCCTGAGGCTAAACACTGAACAATTTCCTCAAACACCTGCAGTGTTCAGCGAATGTTATCCAAGCAGGTGTGAACGGTTAATTTGTTGTGGAGTAACATCTGGCGCACTCCTGATTTATAACTCCAGGACTAAGACTTCAAATAAACCACAGTGCCCGCGTTGGGGGGGAATGAAGGAACACCAGCGTAAATCCCTGATGCGTTTTTAATCGTTTTTGGACAACAACAGAATTCTATAGCACAGGGGGGAAAAGTCACATCAGGGTTCTTTGCCAGATGTATTACCTCAACCAAGGAGGATGTTTGTTTGCTTGCTAGCAAACTACTGAGGGGATTTCCACTGAACTTGGTGGAAGGACAGGAGATGGGCCAAGAAAGACCTCATTACATTTTGGCTTGGATCTGGGCAAAGGGGCAGTTCTGTGATGTCTTTTCCCACTCTGGTTTTTTTTTTACACTTTCACTGATTTCTCTGAGAATAATTCAAGGGATCTTGATTAAAATAATCTGGCATGTTTATGGAACGGAAAAACTACGAGTGTGTGCAATTTGGTGCAGAATAGATCCAAATATAAACCTGGATCTAAATGTGGTTTCTTTAGGGGGTAGGTCAGCTGCTCAAGTAGGGGAATTCTCCCAGTAGCTGAGATCACATGAATTCAATATGGAATAAATAGTTGAAATAGCTATAGAGTTACGTCCAAATACACGTGACAGGATTCGGCGTTGAGATGTGTGCTCTACTCAGTGCCACTCTCTCATTAATTTAACATACAATTTACTTTGTATGTCTCCTACTCCAAGGTAAAGTATAAAGACTTAAATTGTCCTTCTCCACAAATGCAATTACATGAAATCCAATTATTAAGACAGACACAACTCAGCAATTTTAAGTATTCAAGTCCTTTACTGAAGAAACACTAAAATAACACACTTTAAAAATGTTTGAGGAACGTGAGGTAACAAAATAGATTTAAAGTATCGAATCAAATTGACTCAATAAGGGGAAATGGTCCGTATAACAACTGAATGCTATTGTTTCTTTCTGAATTTCAATAGGGTTAACAATAGTCAGGTTTACAGAATCATTCTGTTTACTTAAGCCGTAAATTGATATCTGTAAACACTCCAGCAACCTCACCCGACAACACATTACTTATCTCTACATTCAGTCTGCTCTGTTTTTATTATCTCGTGTTGTGGAAACAAGACAGACCCTTGAAAGAAAAATAGAATAAACCCCTTAAGTCACTTTTATTGTTTTGTTTGCCTCGTTGAGCTCATCCAGCCTCGGGGAAGGCGTGAAGGCAAACAACGTGCACGACAACGACTCCTCTGCACGACAGACGACTGCACAACCAGTTGCAGCTGTTCAAATCCAATCATACATAATGAGCAACTTTTCCATGGTAACATTGCCAACTATGCGGGGGGGGGGGGGGCCTCTTTTCGTCAAATCGAACTCGTAATATTAATTACAGCCTGTGTGAGTTTGGTGATGATTGCTCGTGCAGAGGGCGCGAGGGCGCGAGGAAACAAGACGGGATTTATTATCATCTCATAATGCGACAGTTTCATGTGCCAACGTTTGTGCTTTGTCACGAGGGAATAACTCCAACATGAGAGGTTTCGATAAATGAGCGCGAGTGTCGTGTTTGTGCTGCTGAGATCGAGATGAACAGATTGGACCTTTAGCACAACAACAAACAAACAAACAAACGTGAGAAATAACCCATGTGCAGGAATCAGCATCTCATTCGCAACATATTCTATTTTTACACACTCACCCGTCGCCAAGTGGAAAATCTAAATCCAATTTATAATGAAACCCATTTCACTTTCTTTCAATAACCTAAATTATAGCATTACGCTAAACTAAAAGGTCCAAATAATTGAGTTTGCAGCAGGAATATGAGACTTTGGTTCTATTAATCTATCGATGAAAGGGTCTTCAAGCATCTGAAGTCTCAATAGCAGCAGTCGTATCAGTCGAGTTGGGATGATGAGCTCCGTTCTCAGACATCTTCAGTTGAAACAGGATTACACTCGTTTCGTACCGAGAGCCATTTAGGACACTACCTGCCGTGCTCTCAACCCAAGGACACATGCAGGGCGACACAAGTGCAAATGGGAAAGAAAAGAAAATGAGGCCGGGTTCGCTCTGCTTGCAGCAAATGGGACGTTCAAACTCAAACTGTGCCAACATCGGAAAAGGTTGTCGCCACGCAGCTGCAGATTCTCAAGCAATTCCTTTAGGTAACACTAGCCTACAGTAAACTGAAACAGTAGCAGGTGGAAGAAGGTGAAAAGTCATATAATACAAGGTTCTGAGTTTAATTAGCCTCAAAATGAAGTTATCACCATAGAAATGTAAAGACAGGACATTTTATCTTCATCTTTAAAATTTGGTCCATAAGATGTAGTAAAAAGTCACATTTCTTATAGAGCTGGGTTTGCAATGAGTAAATCTAAATATCCTGCAGGCTGCCTCCCTGTGTGAGCGTCCCCAGATCCCCGAGATGTGGCGATTAAAAGACTTGCGTGGAGAGAAATGGGACGCGGCACCAAGATTACAGTGTTTCACAAAGGCCTTTAACGTCAGCTTCCTAAAGCAGCTCTTCTCAAGTCTCTAAACAGCTTCATAACAGCGACTGTGACTTCACTGCTTAACAAAAGCCTTAGGAGATGAGCGGCGGCGGCGGCCTCCCTCAAGAACGTCATGTTCTCGCTCTCTTTCTGTGTGTGGGTGAAGTCTTATCCTGCCACGGCTGACTCAGTCACCAACTGTGTGTTTGCTGTGGGATCACTGGATTTGTTTGATCACCTGCCGGCTCACAGATTTGGCTTTGGTACCTTTGGGCAACAGGAGCTCAGCGAGTCCAAGAAAACAAAAGGGTTTGAAATGAGGAAAAACAAGTGTTTTGTAGATTTGACGATTTCAGGCAAATAGAAGGAGCCTGAAACTTGAATGGATGTTAATACACCAGCTACACCGAAAAATGTTATAATATAATTATGTATTTTTTCTCAAATTAAAGTTAGTAATTGTGTTAATATAACTTCTTTACTATAAGTTGAACAAACTTGATTTAATTGTGTGTTATCAGTCGAAAGTCATTTTTAAAGTTGGTCCAACAGTTTTCTCTTTTCAGTGAATATCGTAGCACTAGCTTCAATATATACTTTACGTCAACTGCTGACGTGTGTGTGTGTGTGTGTCATTACATCCATCGTCCCGACTCCAGCCGTTGCTTTTTAATTTTCTCATCCAGATGCGGCCAAATAAACAGGAAATGAGTTGAGACGACAGAAGAGGACGGGGAGTCATCGGGGAGTACACACAGAGAAATGATTGACGGAGCAGCTTTTGCTAATTCGCAGCATTCTAGGTAAATTGGGAACTCGGCTCCCGGGGAAGAGGTCTGAGGTTTTCAGTTAATGGAGTGCCTCATGCCTCGTCCCGCACCACACGGGCGTGTTCATCAGAGTGTTCATCTTCTTTTAAGGATTATTGCTACTGAAACAACTGCTCCACCCCCCCCCCAAAAAAATTCAATATCACGTTGTATATTACAGGCAGAGCCATCGGGGGAAATCAGAGATACCTCTCATAGATTCTGCGTAGAAGGCTGAAGCCTCGGCACTTACAACTTCTCGTTTTTAATTCCTGTTTAAAATGATCTAATTGAAGCATTGACGCCAGCGTTCAGTCTCTTCTTCTGCCGTTTCCTGACGAACTAAAGAACAAACGCTAAATAAGCACATGAAGGTGAGAGGCTCCACTGAAGAGGTCCCAGAAGATTGTCGTGCATAAAGATGAAGTTTAAGATAAAATTGGAATAATCTCCAACTGCGTTCGTAAGATTGAGGCGTTCATTTAAAACCTGCTGATATCAGCCTTTTTTTTTAAAGGTTAGATCACTTTATGGTTAAAAGGGATTGGACTAGAATGTGTCTGGTATGAATGATACTTATATTCTTGCTGCATTGAATGTAAATGTAACCCGGGGAGTTATTAAATCTAATTTCTTTCATAATTTCTGGATGGAGCTGCGCAGCAAAAAGAAAACCCTCCACTTGACTGTGTTTAAATTGTATCTGCAGAGCTTCCTCATTACTTCCATGCTCCCACAGATCCATAATCTCATGCACATCCTGCGTATTCATGGTGCGAGTTTCCCCTGCAGACTAAGACGAACCACCAAACACCCCCAGTTTGTGACATGTGTGCTTACTGGAGGTTTTTCATGCCCGGGACCCAATTTTCACACAAATTCTATCGAAGCCAAGATGACAGAAATGGGATTTAGCCTGAAAAGTAATGAGATTAAAAAAGCGTTCTCGTCCTGATGCTCTTGTGATAAACGTGTCGTGAGATTGGATAAAGGGCGAGCTGAATAACATCTTCCCTTTTCCGTAATGTCTTTATCTCCCTTGCATTTGCTGGATTTGATGGAGATAAAAGGTAATTATGAACCAGCTCGCAGACCTCACCATCAGGTAATAATTATATCTGTTGTTTTTTTCCCCCATTCACCGGAACCTCTTCTTTGAATAAATCTCAAAGAATAATTACTACATCAATTGCAATATATATGAGGACTCCCATGAAGAGCGCAGCGAATCCCCGAGCGTGAGCGTACATATGGAAGGCATTGGCCACGTTGTTAATGGATGCATGAAAGTAGGAGTGAAAACCCCCGGGGGCCCATCCAGCGTTCGTTGTTCCACGGCTCCTTAATTACTTGGGAGGCTGAAACTTAGCAGACGGAGCCGGCGAGACAAACGAGTCCCTTAATCATGACCTACAAAGCTCTGTTTATCAACAGGAGAACCGTGTAGACGCGTCACACGATGCGGCGGCGGCGGCAGAGTTATGGAAAGTGACGACGTGGTCATAACCATGTCCGGTAGAACGGTTGGAATAAAAATGCTTTACTTGATGTTATATTTTTGTTACAGGGCGGTTGAGAGGCTCAGAGTAAGTTCACGTCTTCTGCAGAGAGCGGTCAAGCTGTTCCACCTTCCTCCACCATCAAGACGCCGGTTTCTCCAGAGGTTTGAATGTATCTTTGTTTTTCTAGTCCTGTGATAGTCTGACAACATGTCCTCAGAGTTTCATTGCCTCCTGAGTAAATCAGGTCTTTCCGGCCCAAAATTCTCAGAAGGACGCACCTATTGGATCTAAGTTTAGGTTCAGGGGTCAAAACAGTTGATGGAAATCGACTGGAAAGGACTCTTATCTCTGATGACATTCACCCGACCTTCAAATGGAAACCCTGTCCCCTAGACAATACCTTTACACACCACGAATTTCCAAATAGAAAATAATAAAGTGTAATCAACATCTGGCGAGTGTTAATACGAAAATATCCAACCCGCAACACAATATTCACTAAATGCTATTTTCCCTCTCCACTGTCCCCAACTGTTGGGTTTCTCTCTGTGTTTTGGCAAAACTGAATGGAATTGAACCTGCAAGACGTGCACAGCAAATATTACAGGAATCAAAACAAACACAAAATCATCTCAATGTCTAATGAATAAAAATGTACATTTGTGCACCTATAAAACAACAGGGGGGGAATTTGATCCGATGGAAAATTGTTCAGAAGGGAAATGATGTGACGACAGGGAACTCAGTGGACGACAGTCGTTACCGACACCACATTTTCTCCTTGAAAACCAATTTAACAGCATCTCCCAGTCCAACAGAACAATCCCCGTGAACACAGACAAGACCACACCACCAGCTATTGTGTCTAATGCCTGTGTTGAGTCGAGCTGAAGTGCTCAAACAATCAAAGGCCCGTTGACAATACATTTATTACATATATTATACACGCAGGATGATTATTTTAATGGATGTGAGAGGAAAAGACTGATTTATAAACTGCTCACAGCTCGTCTTATTTGTCACTTCCTCTCAGCGGGAATGAATTGTTGTCTGAATCGATGTGGCTGTTAATGGAAACGTTGTTATCATCGGTGTCATCGGGCGATCTGCTGATTTCCGAGTCAATAAAGCGAATGTCAAGACTCCTCTGGCTCCGAGCCAATTCCGACCGAGAAGGCACCATTTCCTCTACCAGTTCTAATCAGGACGGGATGCTGGATTCATTAAAGGAATCGACTTGTCAATCAGCGGCAAACTTTAAAATCGACACAACTCTGAAGGCTTCCATCCTAATTGTAAAAGTAATCTGTTTTTTTGCTGTCCTCAAATCGCAGTGTTTCACGTTGTCAAGGTAAAGCACAGCTTCCAGTTAAGAGCTCGGTCGTTGTACAGAGTGCTGGAAAAGCCCATTGTCAGGGATTTCACATTGTTCGCAGCCTCTGGAGAGCAGCTATTATTTCCACACCTGCCTCAGCGGTGCCTGTTATCTCTGCAAATCCTCCCTCCGCGGCGCTGAGTGCTTCGTGCACGCAGGTCTGCGACAGGGGGACGGGGGGTTAGCTGAACAAAGAATAGATTCTCCATGAGGAACAGAGATGTGTATTTGCCAATAAGTTCTGACACCTGCTGTTTCTCTTTTTCGTGCTTAGTGCTTCGCAGTTTTTGACTTTGACGTTTAATCTACAAGGTCATTGTTTATCTTTTTTTTACCTCATGCATAATAAAATGTCCACAGTCGGTGTGTGTCAGGAAAGGTGGGCACTGGTAAATTATTCAGCAGCGTGGATAAGAACAAGTCAAGGTCTGTATGTGTGTGTGGAAGAGCGGATTGAGTGAGACCTGGGTTTAAACTGTTTTTTATAAATTATGCATTAATGTGAACTGATAATGTTTCCTGCAAATTTGAATTGTAGATGGTGCATCAGGCTGCGACCAGGACAAACGCTTCGCTCAGCAGAAACAGCAGGAAAAGTCCTGATGTGCAAATACAGGAAGAGGAGTCACATAACCAAAATACACCAGGGCTGCTGTAATTGGTGTGTGTGACACTGCAGTGGAAATGGAGTACAGTATGTAACGAGGACGTGAGGAGCACTCCCTTTAACCTGAGACTGACCCCGAGTCATTACAGACTTCTCAAACTCTCAGAACTTTATTTAAACGTGTGTAAAATAAAACTAAAGACTACTTTCTCGAGATTATTTGATGGAACAGTAGAGCCATAAAAACAGCAAGTGTCTGAATACTTCTCTCTGTGTGGAATAAAATACATTTCCAATTAATTCCAAGCGCCTTTAATAGTCAATAAAAGGCAGAACTTTTATAGATACGTTTAAAATATCAAATCAAAAGTTCTGAAGCGTTTGGGTAAGAGACCTCTGCTGGAAAAACTGAGGTTGTAAAACGATGCCGAATAAAATGTCATAAACACCCTGAGAGCCGCATCTTACTCTGACTCATCACTAACTCCCCTGCTGTCTGAGTGCGACTGTGTTGTTATGCTCCCGTTGCACTGTGATTGCGTGTTGGGCCCGTTGCGGGTTTGCCGGCAACCTGTGGCCCCGGTGCACCGTCAGAGCCAGGTACGGGGGGGGGGGGGGGGGGGGGGGGGGGGGGGGGGGGGGGGGGGGGGGGGGGACGCACATCTGCGGCTGGCAGACCCACACTTCCCATTGGCAGGGGAGAAGTAGCTGACAGAGCACAGTTAGGCTGAGAGCCACTGCACCATCTGGGAGGCTGATAAGCAGCTAAAAGGCCACTGTGGTATTGTGCTACCCTGAAGATCAAGGCTGGGAGAAATTGAAAAGGCTCTGATGTATTGTGACACATCTTCACATTAGCGCCACAGGATTCAGATCATGCTCAGGAAGGAGCGGTGGATGACAAAATGTGAGGCGTATAAATATGATAATTAAGATACGTGGAGCAAAAGAGGAGAAGGTAGAGGAGAGAGGTAAGTAATGAGGAAGACAACGTTCGATCTAATGAATCAATAGTCACATCGCATATCTTCACACAAGAATGGATTTGCTTTTGTATTTCGTTGTTGTTAATGAGCAATTTTTGTGGTTCTAGACTACACAATTATATATTCTATAAATATGTTCATATAGCCCCCCCCCACTGAAGTGTTTAATATAACCATTTCTATTGTAACAGTTTTTATTGTAAAAACTGAGCTTCATAATCTTTGGTCGTGTTATTGTGTCAAGTCCCTGTAAACATGAGCAGTGAAACGGCAAGGCAAGGGAAGCCACAGGTTTCATTAAAGGTCCAAACTATAGAAACAGACGTCTCAGATGGATCCTTGTTGTTAAAGCTTGTGTGACACAAACTGAACTACTTGATCAAACATCCAAACCTTTATGACACAAGAAGATCCATAGATCACGTCCGCTATTTGAAGATGAAGATGCGTGTATGTGAGCACCTCTCATCTTGACATTCTCTGCTCACAGACGCAATAATCCCAGGTTAATGGGGTTTTTTCTGCAGCAACTCACACGTTCTCCTTGATACAAGAGGCTTTCCCCCGTTGTCCTCAAGTAAATGATCTGTTAATGAGCTTCTGATTGACTGACGCTGGGGCTTTATGGCCTCCTGGTGAACTGTGGGGAATGGAAATAACTGCCATGTACTGCATCATGCATAATAACTGTGGCTGGTGTAGCAAGCGAGGGGATACGTGTCAGAAATGTTGTACGACACAAGGGACAGTAAGAAATTAAAGTCATTTATAATGTTAATAACTTGTTAATACATTATTGTATTACTTCCTGTCACTTTCAAATATATCAACTTAACTTAACGTCGTCTATGTGCAGGCTGCAGAAGTATATTAGTAGACGACTTTAAGCTTTACACACGTGTAGCTCAGCCTTCTGACCAGCAGGCGTTTATTATTATATTGTTCTATTGTCTGCTCATATTCCATCGTTTTACTTTAATTGTTTTTTATTGTAAATTAGTATCTAACATTGGTAAGAAAAGAACTGTAGAGATAGTTTATTATTATTAGTAGTAGTAGTAGTATCATTACTTTGTCCGAATCACCACCTCAAGTTCTTGTAATGCGTGGTAAGAAATGTCATAACACTGCCATCTAGTGGCAAAAGAGTGGTGTTACAAGCACACATTGTCATGCTGTAATCTTGGATCAATAAAAAAAAGTCTTATTTTATAACCAGTATGAGGAAAAACATAACTGCTAAAATCCGATGTATTTCTTTTTTCCATTGTGATTCATAAATACAAAAGAAAACGGACATTACACCATTTCATATAATTTTTCAAAAATAGTTTGACGTCTTATTTGAGTTTTCACAGGTAAAGTGCTGTTTGCTTTGCTGCCCTCTGCTGATTGTGGTAATAAAAAAGACTTTTAAAAAAGACTTGTGTGCATGTGCTCTTCTTCCTCACGTTTGTGTTTGTATTAATGGTTTTCAGCTGTATTCATGTTTTCATCCGGCTCATTACTTTTCAGTTTATTAGCACCGATAAAACTCCTCAAACTGAACTTGTAACCCAATCAAAGCAGAGGGTGTGTGATTTCTCTCTCTGTCAGGATTCCTCAGTTGCTCTCATTATATCATATGGCGTGAAATGATGAGAGAAACCAGAAAAGCATTCATCACGAACAGCCAGCAAACATGAAAGTCTCGTTCCTTCCTTTCTTTTTACACATGAGAGTCAGACAGCACATTAGAATAAGTGGAGTTTCAGGCCTCAGCCCTGAAAACAGCTGGAGGCCACAGCAGAGACCTGCCTCTCCCAACTCCCTCAGAAACGGCTGCAAATTATCCACTTTCTTCTTTCATGTCACAGAATCAAAATTATTATCAGCAGTGCACAGTGCAACTCTCTCAAACTAAAAGAAGTAAAATCTCTTCTAACCGGGAACACATGGGCATCAAATCAAAAAAAGGCTTGATGCTTCAAGTGTGATGAACTTTACAACTCGGGCCTGTTTACTGTACACGAGACATGACTCCTCAGATTGTAGTAAACTGAATTTTATAATTGTTTCCCAGAGTTTTATATAATTTTCATGTGTCAAGAGCAAGAGCTCAGAGAGCCAATAGATGATGGACTGCAGACATCAAACTGTGTGTGCGTGTGTGTGTGTGTTACTGTGTGTGTGTGTGTGTGTGTGTTACTGTGTGTGTGTGTGTGTGTGTGTGTGTGGTGTGTGTGTGTGTGTGAGAGAGACTGCGAGTGTGTGAGACTGCGAGTGTGTGTGTGTGTATGTGTGTGTGAGTGTGAGAGAGAGAAAGAGCGAGAGAGAGAATTATGGTTATGGCCTTTACACATTTATTGGAAGTTAATGCAAAGTCCTGGATAGCAATAAATAATTTAAATAAATAAATAATAATGTTTACATCAATAATTATTATATATATAATAATATGGCAATTATAAAGCAACGAAAGTCAGGTAAAACTTTGTTTTTATTAATAATTTGTCTATAAAACACACGGGGGTTATTTTATTTATTTTTTCTAATCAAAATCAGTTGTTTCAAAATATATGAAGTTACTTTTTTCTCACTTTTGAACAAAACCATCTGACATATTCTCTAAACACAAATCGCAGTTGGAGAGAAATGTGTTCGCGCTGCGTTAAAACGGGTCAAATAATAAAATGTCGGACTTCTCCGTCAAATCATCGGATCTGACACGAAGAGATTCGCGACCTTAAATCTACAGTTTGTTAAAGTTAATAAAAGCAGCGCAGCTTTCACTTCTCACGGCAGAAGAACGAGCGAGTGTTTTATCGACAGATTAAATCTGTTTATAACGATCTGTTCTTCATCTAAACTTCCTCACGCTGCTGAGCAAACTTTACAAACATGAACTCAATACAAAGTCCGAGTGTTGACGCTCTGACTGAGTCCAATAATAAACTCTGAGTTGCCTAAATTAACGTTAACACGTGAAAACAATAAATATACGATTATAATTTAGCCTAAAACTCTTTCAAAATTAAAAGCTGTTCTAAACAATTTCAAAAATATTTCTAAAACCTCAGATCAAAGCAGGGGTGATTACAATCGATAGGTTATATTTTAAGTGTATTGCAGCGGAAGTCCCTATAAGGCTACTTAGAAAGTAGGTTATATACTTTTTAAGAATATACTCAAAAGTGTGAAAACTTTTTTAAAAGTGTTTCCTCACAAAGAAAATTATGAAAATCCGCTGCAAATTAAAGAAAGTAAAGAAAAGCTCACATTTAAATTGCAGCTCTGATCCACATGTATCTTCTCTCAAACTTTATATATCCATTTATTTATTATTTCGTTTATTTAAATTGGTTGCTTGAAGTTTAACGGTCACACAAAACGGTCCCTGAAGTCCTCCCCAATTGGTCCAAATATTAAATAACTGTTAAATATTGTATAGAATCAACATGCGTGTTTCTACCATTTTCAATAGATGAAGTTTTGTGTTAACACAACAAGGATTTAAAAAAAACAATGAAATAAAAAAAATTCTAGGCCACAACCTTTCACGATAGAGAAAAAGAACCCTGTGGCGGTGATGCAGGTTTGATTCCCAGGGAAGCAGCAGAGTAGATGCATGTATGTGGCCTGTGCATGAATGGAGCAGGACTCGCGTGACAAGGAGAGAAAACAGAACCGGGACTTAGTGTCCTGCAGGCAAACGTTAAAGTGACTCCTTCATCTTTCATGCGGCTCCTGCTCTGCCTCTTCCATGTTCCATCACAGGAGAAGGAGCTCAGCGGTGAAACACATCCGAGATCCACACTCGTTCCAATCAAACAGGGAAAAACAACTGCATCATCTGGGGGGGGGGCGGGGGGGGGGGGGGGGGGGGGGGGGCGGGGGGAGAACAGGAGAGAAGGAAAATGTCTTTATAGACTCTTTACATGTTCTATCGTTTTATATAATCCTAATAATAATATATAATAACACTAATAATAGAGTTAATCTTATTATTATTACTTTTCCTACTAATAAAACTACTATTATGACTTATAATAAAAATAATAATAATGGAAGTGTTACTATTATGATCTATACTACTATTATCATTAGTAGAATAGTTACATTAAAACTACTTGATCTACTACCACCACAAATAATGATAATAATCATCGAGTATAAATCTTAATGATAATGATATACAATCAATCGTATAAATATTATTGTTAATAACTACAATATTAATTATAATAGTAGTAGTAGTAATAGTAGTATTAGTAGTTGTACTAGTACTAAAACGACAACTATTACAACAAAAAGTATAAATCATAATAATACTATCACTAATACCAATACAATTATTACTATATTTTACATTATAATTTATAGATTGGATTATAGATAAATTATTACTATTATTAGTGTTAGCAGTAGTAGCAGTAGTAGTTTTAGTAGTAGTAGTAATGTGTTTCATTTATATACACTGCAGATTTGAATACATGTTTTCACAGATTTGTTTTTTATCTCATATCAACTTTTATTTAATTCTTATTCAGGCCCTTATTTGATTCATACAAGATGTTTAATCAATAAACCCTGATGTCTCCTTCAATATCAGCTTTTTCCCCAACTTAAATTTCAGGGTAGATCTCAATAATAAGTTCTTAAAGTTGATAATAATCGTAATAATAATGCAAATAATTTACAGAGTTATTAACAGAATGAGCTCCTCATTAAATGTAATTCAGCAGCAGCAGTAGGAGGAGGACTCCCACATGCAGCTCTAATAGCTCGTGTACTCCAGTTCTCCTTCAGGGGCCATGATTTATTGAAAAATATGGACCATGTGTATAAGCTAATATGACAGAAGTGCTTTGACCTCGGACAGGAGAGGGGGGGGGGGGGGGGCGGTGCACTCTCCACGGACATCAGCTGCTACCTCTGAGTGTACCTCGCTCCTTTCACACGCAGCTCCTCCTCGCCGAGGCTCCTCGGGCCCTCGGCCTGCGCCTCCTCCTGCAGATTCCTATCCAAAGAGCTCCCGGGTCAGATAGAGGCTGCTCGGGAGACACCGGTTGGCAGGAGAGGATTTTTTATTTTTTAACCATCTACAACTTTCATTTAAAAGTTGGACCTTTTAGCTGAAACCCCCCCCCCCCCCCCCAAAAAAAAACCAAGTGACATTTGACCCCAGTTCCTGGCACAGCTTAAGACATTAGTGGTATCACAAGGAAGCTGATGTTCTCCCATTGATCTGATGTCCCATAAGCCTTGGTATTTGCGGTGGGGCCTGTAATCCGTCAGAAGTGCCCCGTCTTTCCCACCCCCTGCGGGAATAAACCCGGTTTCCTGTGTAGGTATATTGTACCTGCCGGCTGCTGCACTTATCTCATGTGATTAACCTTGATGGCTTTACCGTGCTGGGGAAAGAGCCGATGATTGTTGCAGCTTAAAGTGTTTTTCTCCCGTAGATGCTCCTTAAACTCACCTTTTCGGAGGATAGAATCAATATGGGACAGAGTTTCATGCTTCTGGGGGGGGGGGGGGGGGGGGATGTTGGCTTTTCTTTTTCAGAGGAGGTTGGATGTGTGACATTAGGCCGTAAAGGACCCTACGTATTCATTTTACTTGTTTGCATTCATCTGGCAGCTTTACAGTACTTTACACAGTAGCACACTTCTTTAAAACTGGACTTTACTTAACTTTACAGTGATTGTTTTCCCAATAGAAGCTTTAAACTCACTTTTTCTGAGGACAAAATCAAAGTTTCACACTTCTCGGGGGGAAAATGCTCGCTTTTCTTTTTCAGAGGAGTTCAGATGTGTGACATTAGGCCACAATGCAGCTAAAACAACAAGGACTCTACGTATTAATTTACTTGTTTACATTCATCTGGCAGCTTTACAGTACTTTACAATTGATGCCACTTTAAAAACTGGACTTTACAATGATGATTGCAGCTTAAACTAGTGTTTTTCTTCCCAATAGAAGCTCTTTAAACTCTTCTTCTGAGGTTAAAATCAATTTGGAACAATAGGGGAATAGGTTCGGTTCTCTCTCTCTCCCAGGGGTGTGGATGTGTGGCATTAGGCCAGAATGTGCCCCCCCCCCCCCCCCCCCCCTCCCTTTGTGCTGAACTGACAAGCTGGCTCTAACAGGGGTTAATTTGCCGTCCAAGGGGTTAAACAAACGGGCATTAATAGTTTATTCCGGCCAAGAGCTAAATGTGATTTTCTTTCCAGGCTTGAAAGACAAAAAAAATCAAACTCACAAAACTTTTTTTTTTTTTTTAAATCACACACACACACAACAAGCTTGTGTGTTGTTAACGGGGCTTTAGTGCGCGGCTGCAGAAGCTGTTGCAATAAACCCAAACAGCTCCAGAATGCTTTCGCTTTGTGCGCTGCACGAATCGGGCTGCGGGTGCAGCGAGGGGAGGCTGATGGGGATTAAGCAGGAGAAGTATGTGTCAGTTTCAATGGTCGTAATCTGGAGTGTTCTTTTTGGAGTTTCGGAGCAGGTAGAAAACGCAGATTAAGGGTCAGTTCTGATCAAGTGACAGCGGGAGCCCAACGACGACCTCTCCGCCCACGAGCTGCCAGAGAGAGAACACAGGTTTATCTCCTCTGATGGGTGTGAACGTGGCTTTTTGGGGGGGGGGGGGGTAAGAAGTGAGGGTGGAGCAGAGCAGCAGCAGACTGCGAGCAGAGGTCGCATGAGAGCCCGGAAAGAAGAAAAAAAAGTCGTCTCCAGCTCCACGCTCGATGTGGCAGAGAGAGGCCCTTCCGGTTGGCCGCCCCCGTTAAGGCTGACCTAAGATGTCTGGACCTCGCTGACCTCATATACACTAGTGCATTCTGGGCCGTGGCTCTGACCTCAGCAGCTCGAATCGCCACAGTGGCCCATTATAGTGGCAGAAATAATGATGTGGAGGACACCCCCCCCCCCCCCCCCCAATACGTGGATTCCCTTCGTGCATATGGAAGACAAACATATACACTGCAGGAGAAGCTCCTCTGCATTTGGACTCATGATGGTTGTTACGGATGAGCCGACTTCAGGAAATCATAGTAATCAGCAGGACATAGGCTCGATGTACATAGGACAAATACTTAATAAGAGCTGATGTTTTATTGAGAACTCAAACTCGTTACAAGAAACAATAATAGTTCTAATGCAGTTGAGTATTTACATTTCCTACTACTTTAAACTTGTTCTTTACTTTAATCCATTGTATTACAACTATATATTTTCATTCTATGCTAGACTTTTTACTCAGTACAGTATCTACAGTATTTACATTGCATGTTAACTGGATCTTACTTTAATTTACTCGATTACATTACATTTATCTGGAAGGTATATAGTTTTTACATTTACTTTAAACTCAGACTTTTAACTCCACTACATTTATTTTGCACTTACACAATAGTAACTTTGCAAATCAGCATTTTCCATAGAACATATGGTGATGTTCTAAAATACAATATCTTAATTAACTGCAGAACAGTATTTAAATCAGCAACATTAAAATGCATTAGTAATATCACTTAAATTAGTTATGCATATTAATACAGGGGCCAACGAGTACTTTAACTTTTGATAAGCATAAAGTACATTTTCTTTATATTTATTGTACTTTATTGTAAATTATCTTAATTCTGCTTCCATCACTATAAATAAGAATCCTAACACAATAAGTGAGTCTGGGTGGACATTGTTTTCTTATCCTGGGTTGAAGAGAATTAGATGTTTCAGTGTATTTGTACTGGAAGATTGTTCTTATCCCCAGTGTTCGTTCATCAGGTAGTCTGGAGGTTCAGTCCTCATCCACCTTGTAAAGGTTGCAGTGTCGTCTTTAATTAAAAGATCTTGAACATGCCCCCCCCCCCCCCCGCTTCACAATGAGGCCAGACAGGACAGGAAGTGTTATGTTAGTGTTGCTGCTGGCGAAAGTGGCCTGAGATCATTTCTAGCTTCCCTCAAAATGACACAAAAACATGTCCGTCGGAATCATTGTTGGAGAATAAAAAAGTAAAATCCTTCATCTTTTAAAACGTCACACACTGCTCCGCTTTGCAAGGAGACTCGGGCAAGTGTGTCAAATGGGGCCCTCACAGCATTTACTGCCTTTAAAAAACTTATGAGTAGTTTTACAGTTTTTTGGGACATTTTATCAAAGTACGGAATAAGTCAAAATGAAGTCTTAAAATGATTCTTTGGTCAAACATCTGAATACTGAATGAAAAAGGAATCGACACGCCAGGAAATGACGTGGAAGCGTAAACCAATCCCAGAATTATAGTTTTCTTTTACTTTCCTTGAACTTTATCTCCTGTTTTATTCTTGTTAAATAAAAATTTATAAAAACTTATCTAACAGCATCTTGGGGTCAAACATGAACTCTCAACTTTCTGCTAAAGTTTTGATTATTACAACAACAGACAATGTGTTTTTTTGTTTGGTTTGTGTTTCTTATAGTTTAAAGCCGGCTGGGGATTTAATTTTGAAAATGGAATGTCACATATTTTCTGTGCACCTGATCTGATCACATCCATACAACAAGCAGGTCTTTAAAGTTAATTGTTACCTTTTTGATTATATAATAGTTAAAGAGTCAAACCTTTATCTAAACAACACATTTCCAGGGTCTTAGGTGAAAAACTGTTTTGAATCCTGTGTATAAATGCCCATTAATTTCTGTATTGAGCTATTTATGCATTCAAACATCAAATTAGAGTAAAATTAACTTAATAGAAGTGTATTCTTATTCTTCTAATTACCCGGCTCATGAAATATATATATTTGCTACTACTAGAAAACATACTGCCAGTTTGTGCTGCGGGATACACAGTCACAGAATGCTGCATATACATTAAACGTGCTGCTTGACTAGCTTAATCACTTTTGCATGTTTGAAACTTCACAAAAAGCATATATTTGGAAATTCATGTAAAATGTGGCGCGCCGCTCAGAATCCAGAGTAATGGGTTGATAGGCTATTAGCAGCAAAGAGGCTTTTACAAAGTCAATTCTGTGGCACAGTGAAGAGCGAAGAGTGAGCAATTCCTCAGAGAACACAAATGGTTTGTTGTTCTCTGCCTCTCTTCACCGCTCGGCACTGAGATTTAACATCACTCCTCCGCTGTGGTGTCTTGTCTGTTTTCTGATATTTGCTGAATTGCTGCGAGGTACCTTTCAATGCAAGAGTTGGATCTGCTGTGGTTTGTCAACATGCAGCCTGACAACGTGCAGCCTGGAATGTCCTGAGCATTTGCTAAAGCTTCCCCACAGATGAAAGTAAGCTTTTCATGGTGTTTAAATCCTATTGCAACTCCAAACATGCACTGCTGTTTTTACGCCAGCGTCCACAGTCTTGCAGCTGACTAAACATTTTTCCACCTTCAGTGTTAATCAACTCTTTTTGCTTTAAGCTGCAACACAGTGTCAAGTCCATCTACGGGCATTTAACAAGGGGGCCGGTTCCAGGAAGAGAAAAATATCAATTCTCCACAGATCATCTACACTTGAGTGTTTCAGTGAGGTTGTGGTGAAAAGCTTCTGCTTCAGCCTGTCAGTGTGGAAAGGAGACGGCTCTGTGAGGCCTGTGCTGGACACTGATTGGTCCTTAAAGCCTCGCTGAGGGAGGATCGAGTCCAGGAAGGGACTTGATGGTGAATCTGTTCATTCCTGTGTTTGTGTTATGGTTAATTTGGAAACACACAAACAAGGAAAAGTCATTTTTTATCATTTTCTCTGTGCAAATCAGGAACAGAGCTATGAAGTCATCCATGGTCAAACATATGTTTTGCTTTTCTACTTCATTTTGACATTAGGAGAGTTTACCACTGGAAAGTTGTTTTTACTTTAATCAAAGTTTGTCTGTGCTCAGCTTAAATAAATCAAGAGTTTCAGAAGCAAATTCTGTTCCAGAATGCAACTTAATAAAAAAGTAACACATACAGAGAATTAACAGTGAAGTAAAATCCAGTTTCCAACTTTTGGAATTAAAAAGCATTTTCATTTACATAAATTATGTAAATCTGGCAAAAGTAGATAAAATGTGACTTTTTAAACTAAATATATTTTTTTATATTTTCCATGAAATATATTACAATAAATGAATAGATAATGATAAATATATCTGTGCGTCTCAAAACATGTTTACAGGATTGATTTACAATTGAATCTAAACAATTTGTTACACATATATTTAGATATTAGACTATATTTACATATCGTATATTTATAGAAATTTGCAAAACAACTATAAGCAAACAAATATAATTAATGAAGACTTTTGCACTAGACTGCTGAAAAGCTTTAAAACGTTATTCCGTTTTGTTCCAAACAAAGAATAGAAATGAAAGTTCTGCGGCCTCAGAAGTCTTTGGCTCACACATTCAAAACTCTGATAATCTGTTAATCCCTTGACACATTACCATGATTAATAATGCTCAACTAGTGTAATAATAACTATTATAATAATAAGTATTTTAGGCTCTGATCTATCAACCTTCTCTTTTTCCCTGATGCAAACGCAAACGAAAGGAAATTGGTTTAATGTTTAATATCAATACAAATATATAACCGTTCCCAAATCGTGTATTTAATCATTATGGCACGACTCAGTAAGAGTTTAAATCTCATACAGTGCATAGTAAATACAAAGTGTGCATGGACCGATGTAACCAATAGGCGGTACTGTGCCATTCTTCATGAAGCTCCCTCCATCTCTGCAGCCCCGAGGACAACACTGCGTCTCTGCCTGGGTTTGCTCCCTAATTGACCTAAATACAGCGTCTCTGCTCTGCCTCGAGACAGACTCCGACAGGAGAGGCTCCCGACAACGAGACACACTCGGGTTTGGATTTATTATTTTGTGTTTGTCTGGAGTTTCGTCGCTTCATGGGGACGGTTTGATCTCTTGCAACTGGAGGCTTGAGCTGTGTTCGCGCTCATGGATCGCGTCTGGGCGGTTTTACGCGGAGCAGGGGACACTGCTGTTTGGGAAGCAGACACATTCCCGGGAATGATTTTATAACGTTCGGAAGGGGAAGTGTTTTTTGGGGGGGGGGGAAGTCACAATGCTGGACGATAAAGCGCCGACGTCGAAGCGCAATGCTGCGTCGAGAGTTTCGTCTTTTTACATTGAGAATTTGCTGGGAACCGCAGACAGAGGAGCTCCAGCTGAGGAGCGGGTGCAGACCTCGGGCTTCAGAGCTCCCGTCCACAGCCCGGCGGTGTGTCCGGGACGTCTGGAGAACGAGGAGCTGAACTGGAGAGGGACGTCACCAAACACAGTGAACCGCAGCTCAAGAAGTGAGTGTCCATCTCCACACGCTTTTATTTGTTTGCTGTAAATCAGCGAATAAAAGGAGCAACGTGATCTGAAATCAAATGATCGCTTTAATTTGACCGGCAGATGACCTCGCTCATGTGTTGGATAAGCAGGATTAAGAAGCGCTTACTAGGGTCGCGACAACACTTAAAGCTGATCTAGCAAATCGGTGGAAAAGCATCACTCGTGCACAGTGATATAATTAATTACGTCACGCGTAAAACCATCCTACCCCGTGCGTAAAGGTCTAAGACAGGGGCGGGCAAACTTTTTGACTCGCGGGCCACAATGGGTTCTAAAATTTGACAGAGGGGCCGGGCCAGGAACAGATGGATGGAGTGTTTGTGTGAACTAACATAAATGACATGTCAAAATCATTACTTGAAAGGATTTGGCCTTTAACAGGTAGCAAAGCATTTATTTGCAAGGCAATTCAGTGTTTCCCCTAGGTTTACATCTTTGGGGGGGCGGGGCGGTGGCTCACCTGTGTGTGCGCGCGCACGTGTCAGTGTGTGTGTGCGCGCGCGCACGTGTCAGCGTGTGTGTGCGTGCGCGCACGTGTCAGCGTGTGTGCGCGCGCACGTGTCAGTGTGTGTGTGCGCGCGCGCACGTGTCAGTGTGTGTGTGCGCGCGCATCGGGATGGAACTCCGCCGTGCGCGATACAGAGAGCAGAGGAGAAATCTAAACGCGCGACCATGTAGCGCAGGGGTGCCCACACTTAGGCTTGTGAGCTACTCTTGAAATGACCAGCTCAACAAGATCTACCGGCCGAATAATGTTGGTATCCACCGCCGCCACGCCCCCCCCGCCCTGTACAAGAATTTACTGGTAGATCGCGATCGTATTTATTTAATTTAATAATAATAATATTTGGACAAGTTTGGTGGGCCGGATTAAAAAGCCCAACGGGCCGTATACGGCCCGGGGGCCGTACTTTGCCCATGTCTGGTCTAAGATCACCACGTGGATCAGAATCGGGCCACAACAGCAACTAACGTTTATTAATTTCTCATAAAATATATCAGCGTGGTCACAAGTTGGCTCGACCAATGGTCTGGAGCACGTGTCACTGTCTCTGTGCGTAAAAACACCCAAACTCTCCAAATATCAGCCTCGTACAAGTTAACGGTGTTTGTCATCCACACAACAGTTCACTCTGGTGATTCAAGCAGGGAGTCGATGCCTATTTATAATTTTGGAAAGGACAGGGAACAATTAATATGCGTTGTTTCCCTACTGCGTTCTTACAGTTGTGGACAAGAGTACGAACCCTTTAGCCTATAGCATGATTAAGGGAGTTTTCTTTTTGCAGGTCCACGGTACAGGCCCAGCGACCCGGAAGAGCACGGAGACCCTCTACCGAGCAGCGACCGGGATTCCCCAGCTTTAACGGGACAGGCGGAGGAGAAGGAGGGGGACAGTTTGACGGATGAGAGAGAGGACGACGCACCCTCCTCCTGCTTCTCTCGGGAGGACGGCTCTGACCCAGGTGAGGCCAGAGCAAATAGAGCCACGCTACACCCTTAATTTAGGTCCACCTTTGGCTCTGTGGAAAGCACAAGCAGCCATGCGTAATTACGCTCATAAAACAGGCTACAAATTGGCTGCAGACTTTAACTTGTGGTTTTTTCCCTTTAAGCAGTGAGGTGTATAAGACATAAGTTTGTGTTTTTTATTAACCATCAGTATGTCCTGCAGAAATCAATATTTTAGTCGTTTTCACATATATGAGATAGCAGGGGCGTAGCAGAAACGTCCTGGATCCATGTGCAAGAAAACTGCCATGGGAACCTTTAGCAAAAAACATCTCTCCCTCTTCCTCCTCTCAGGTGACACAAAAGTGGGCCGGAAGAAGAAGACCCGCACCGTGTTCAGCCGCAGTCAGGTCTTCCAGCTGGAGTCCACGTTCGACCTGAAGCGCTACCTGAGCAGCACGGAGCGGGCCGGCCTGGCCGCCTTGCTGCAGCTCACGGAAACACAGGTGAAGATCTGGTTCCAGAACCGCAGGAACAAGTGGAAGAGGCAGATGACCGAGGACATGGAGGCCGGCAGCAGCGCAGGCGCCGTGCGTCCCTACGCCGACACAGAGCGTCATCCGAGTTCCCGTGCTGTATCGCGAGAGCGTCGCCTCGCCTATGACACTGAGCGGCCTGCGCCAAGTGTCACCACTGTCTGTGGGCTTCCATAATGCGATTAACTATCCATTGACTTCTCACTTCACTCATCCGGTGTCGTTTTTGACGCCACAGATGGCCGGACTGGTGGGACTTTAAAAGGTGCACGAGAAGTTACAGCGATTCTTGTGACTCTTTGGACAATTTATTAAATAAAGATGCTGCAAAAATGTCAATTTTACTTCCAGTTCAGATTTTGTAAAATCTAATTTTCTGCTCATGCACGGCAGATAATTCAACCTGTGTCAAACTGTTTCTTTGGGACTTTTTCTAGAAGCAACTTTTGGGAAATAAAGCCAGATTTAACTCAGGGTGGATCACTCATAAGCCATCGGGATCCTTCTCTGTAGCTTTTTAAACAACCTCGAACAAAACAATTTGTCCACATTAGCAGTGTTTTTTTCAATTCATGTTAAAAACCTGATATTTGTTATGATTCTCTGTTAGATTTAATAAGGATGATGGATAGTTTTTGGGAGTCTTGAAGCCGCCCCGAGGACGCTACACACAAGATCACACAGTATTAAAATATGGTTCTATTTTGTGGTCATTTCTCAAAATTGTATGGATGACCCACAGACAGATGGGAACACTTAAGTGTCATAATATTTCGAGCTTGAGGAATAATGGGTTCGGACATCACTTCAAAACTAGTGTTTGACTGTGACACAAATCTGCATGAGAAGTACAAATGAGTGGTCACGAAAATGTGGGAAAAAAAAAAAAATTGTGGAGAATTTATATCAAGGAGAAGTTACACAAAGAAGAAAAAGTACAGATTAAAAAACTCAAAGTTCCTACACTGGGGTTGACAAACACATTTAAACACATTTTCTTTACAAGGAATGTGTTAAATGTTATTTCTTTGTGTAACACGAGCTGGAACCTTTTCCCAACCGATGCCACTGCTTTTAAAGTTCTCTCTGAACCCTGTTTCACGAGCTCTAAATCTGTTGGACCCTTGTTTGAGCCCATACACATCCTCCTGGGGATTTAATCACTGGATCATTTGACAAATGCAGAGAAATTGAAATTGACCATGTGCAGAAATTTCTATCATTTATGAAAAAGACATGTTAGTGTTTGTGAATTTTTATAGCATTAGAAATACCCTAACATTTTTTATTTAAGAGGATTATAATACAGATTGTTTTGTACACTGATGTTCACATGTGAATAAAATTGATGCACAAATTGTTTTGTGGTCTCTTGACTGACAGGGTCACTGTGTCACATGTTTGCTTCCCTGTTACTTCAAGCACACTTTATATTTACTATAAAACACTTTTTAGTTTTATTTGCCATAACGACCAAAGAGACAATTTTGGATTGACCTTTATTACTGTTTTAGTTCCATATGTTTAAAAGGGAAGATGGGAATGTGGCATATCAATTAAATAATTTATTAAATAAAAGAAATAAACAAGACATCAGTCCTGGAAATCTATGATGATGATGCAAACTCCACGATTTCAAAATAGCAGGACTCGAGCCACGTCTGTTTTGGGTCGGGAGCCTATAACAGGGCGCACTGAGCTCCTGGTGACAGCGAAGTGTTTAAAGCAACAACATGGCAGCCAGACGGGAAACCTGCATCCCGCCCTCATCTGCCCCGCAACCCGCACCAATCACGAGCCGCCAAACCGCACTCTTCCGGGTCGTATGAGAGCGTCGCGCCGGCTCCTCCGCGCGCTAGTCGCAGCCGTGGAGCGATGGTGCTCGGAGCGTCCGGGGACGTCGGTGTTTCGGGAATCTCGGAGGAGCGCGTGAAATGCCGGGGACCATGAGCAAAGGGGACGCCCCGGGTCGCAGCGCCTCGTTGACGTTCACCATCGACAGCATCCTCAACCTAAGGACGCAGCGGGACGCCGGGACTCGGACGGCGCAAAGACGCAGCGGGACGGCGGGTGCAAGGATGAGTTTAAAGCGCAGTGCGAGGAGGCGTGGGACGTCCGGAGGAGAGAGGACCGCGGCTCGGAGGGGACAGGTAACTCGGGGGGGGGGGGATATTCGGTTTATCAGAGTGGTTACTACATTTATACACAGATTTACGTGTTTTAGAGGCAGAACCATGCGTAAAATGTGGATTTGAGCAACGAGCGAACTAGTTCCTGTAAATGTCTGGATAAGGATCTCAACCTGGATTTTATGAATTACGAGCGATCTGTTAACGTACGTTTTTACGCGTGATTGATTTTTTTTTTTTTACCATATTCCTCCTAAAGACGTTTTGTCGCTTTGTTCGCAGTGAAGCCCAGAGTCCATCCGGCGGACCGCGGGGGACACACACCGTCGCTGACCGCCGCCTCCGGTCCCGGGGCGCACAGAGCGCACGGTGCCGAGGACGCGTCCGAGCAGCAGCAGCAGCAGCTGAGCCCCACGGACTCCAAAGCCGCAGTGAAGAAGAAGACGCGCACCATCTTTTCCAAGAGACAGATCTTCCAGCTGGAGGCCACGTTTGACATGAAGCGGTACCTGAGCAGCTCGGAGAGAGCGTGCCTCGCCAGCTCGCTGCAGCTCACCGAGACCCAGGTGAAGATCTGGTTCCAGAACCGCCGCAACAAGCTGAAGCGGCAGCTGTCCACGGACATGGACGGACCGCTGGCCGCCGAGCACCTCTCGGAGGCGGGGAAAAACGTGCAATTACCGACTTTTTACAAAGACAGCAGCCTGCTGAACGGATGTTTGATGCCCATGCCTTTCCCCGTCATTTACCCGACTGCGAACGCGGCGCCTTACATCTACTTCTCCAACACTGGCAAGTATTTCGGGCTGTTTGACGCGGACTGATCGTTTCCTCTGGATGTCTGGACTTTATATGAGCCGGTCGCTTTTTCTTATTTTGATTTGATTTGTTTGAGTTCATATAATTCCTGAAACTTTGATGTAAACATATCAACTAATCCAAGACATGCATGTGCCACTTTTTGTCCTCCCCCCAAATGTTTATTATTATTAATTATTATTATCATATATTTTTTTATAAGTTTTTGATATGTTGAAGTTGTGCATGCATTAAAGTTCCTCTGAGCAGTTTTACTCGGCGCAGTAATGTCACCAGACTGAATGTACGTTAAGAGTAAAGCTGCAGCAACTTTGGTTAAAATACGGATTTTGTCATCGTTTCCATCGCTCGTGTTGAAATGTTGAAGTTTCTGTGGAGCAATACTTGGTTTTGTATTTATATGGCCTTATATTATTATTGTTGTTGTTGTTAAACACTTTTCTGGTTTGTTTTCACTTGATCTTTCATATGACAGACTGTTGAACTGTGAATACAGTTGTTATATCATGACGATGACGAATTTTGCAATAAAAAAAGTAATGTTTGAAGTTGTTTGCTGCGTGTTTTGGCTTCAAACGAACTTCAAAACTAGACTTTTATATCGGGCTTCAGTGGTATTTTATTTATCCTTATTCTTTGAATGTGTTTAGAAGATGTAGAATATTTGTGATCACAGTTAATAACGGTGGTAACGTTTATTTATTGTTTTCCCTCTGCAGTGCCAAACATGTTTTATGAAACTTAAATGATCCCAGAGAAAAATGGCTCAAATTTGGCTCCAGGTCGAATCACCTGTTTCATATCCTTAATCTCTCATCACACCTTACATCAGGTCACTTCCCTGTATTTATGTATTCGTTCATAAGCTCGGCCTCCCTCAGTGAAGTGTTGAACTTGTCTCAGCTCTACAAGTTGTACATTTCTGTGCTGCAAACAAAAAGTCAGTGATGCTCCTGCTTCCTGTGCGAGTCTTTAATGTTGTGCTAAAGAAGTTTGAACTTCACAAACTTGCCCTCAGGCCTTTTCCTGCTCCATCTGTCAGACATCCCAGCTCTCTCTGTTGAAACTGCTGCGTCAAACCTTTTCTCAAACTGAGTTGACGCATTAAAGAAAGTATTTTTCTATTGCAAAATTAAATTACTACTGTTAATTATTACATAACTTTGCTTTACCCCCGAACTGAGATGATTATACGTTTTGATTTTACACGTGAAATTCAAAAACACACACAACTTGGTTTCTACTAACACCTCTGTTATATCACTTTGTACCAAGGACTAAAAAAAGAAACGCATGTGTTTTTACTAATGGTTTTAATACTTAAAACATGTGCACGTTCTACTGGTCACAAGTTGGATGGGAAACTGGTTGTGAATTATTAGATTGTTTTTTCCAACAGACAATTTATTACTGCATTAATCAGGTTAGTGTTTGTAGTACACACACACACACACACACACACACACACACACACTCTACATGTGTGTATATATATGTATTAGTAGATAAGTTCCTGCTATACACCGTCAACCATGTTGACATCAAGACTAAAATAATACAATTTGAATATTATTGGCTGATACTGAAAAAAAGTCATGAATGTGTGAAAGTTATTGCAAAAATATAAATTTAAATGCAGAGAAAGTTTGTAAACAGTAAGTTTGACCAACTGCGATTAACGTTAAGTGTAACATAAGGTTGACAAAAAAATAATTATATATTTTCTCTCACATTCTTCATGGACTCAGGGCCTGTCTGAGATCATTTTAAATGTAAATAATATATGATAATCACAAAAAGTGGTTTGTTTAGTGACTTAAATAAAAAATTAAAACAAAGTAGTAACAAATTAACAAAAGAAGCTTCTTAATGGGAGTAGAAACACAAAGACAGGCTTCACGGGTACTTTGATCAATTTGCACTTTATCTGCTTTGTGTAGCGAGATGTGCAGTTTCATACCACACAATAAAATCTGAGCCGAGCTTCGTAATTCAATTATACACACACACACACACACACACACTAAAGGTGGGTCAGGCTGAGTCAACACACTGGCAGCAAAGGTTGATCTGCATCCATAATACAACACTGCTGTCCCTCGCTTTGACCAAGTACTTTGTGTTTTCTAAGTACTGAACATACGCACAAATCAAGATTCAGGGCGCTTTCTGGATACAGCTCTCCCCCACTATCTGTTTTCCTTTGCCGTTAGAGCGCATGAGTGTAGCTGAGTAATGCATCTCTGCAGCCAGAGAAATGAGAGAAATGTGTGTTTAGCTGGACTTGCATCAGTGCTTCTGGAGAGATTTTTCCTAAAGGGCCCAGCAAGCTGCACTTACACACCGTTTCCGGGTCACTTCCCCTTTCAGTGCTGGAGCCTCTCACTGCTCTCTGGCTGTCACAGCCATTCAAGGCCCCGCCGCTGCTAACCTGCTCACTCAACCACTTAGTCTGCCTGCAAATCTGTTGTTCTCTCTGCTAAATTCCTGCCTACCTTTGCTGTGCATGTAGAGATGTACTGTATCTCACCCCCCCCCCCCACACACACACACGGTACATTGTTTTGCACACAGGGAAACGAGCAGTTGTTGTTCCGATGTGAAGTTAAGGAATAGTTTTCTTGAAAATGTTGGAAAATGAAAAGGAGAAAAGACAGAAATGCAGGATCGAGTTTTGATGTTCAAAATAAGGAAATCGTTGCAAAATAAATACAGATTTAAGAATTTGGGAAGTTGTAAAAAGGAAGCGAGTAGATAACAAACAAACTTTTACTTTTAAAGTAGTTTGTATTTTAAAAATTGAACAAATGAAGTTTTTCCTTTTAAACTTGAAACTGACGGCAAACTAAATCAGTGTGAATACTTTAAAACATAACAGCTACTTGCTTTCAAGTTGATACTATTTTATCATTAAGTATATTATGGTCTGAATCATTTATCATATATATTTGCAGCCAATGTGCATTGAACATTTTTAACACTAGTAGGGAATTAGTTTACTGTTTTTAAAGAAATGCAATGAAGCTTTTTACAACATAACTTTTTATTCATCATATTGTGGAGACAAATATCTCAACACAACTATGGCGTCAAAACTCCAGACCCCACAGAGCTGCAGGTTTATTGAAATGGATGTAAATATTTAATTTGGTAATCTTTTAGTTGTACTATAAAACATAAGGATTACAGTTTTGCCTGTTCAAATAAGGTTAGTTACTTTTTAAATGATATATTATTAACTTTTTTGAATTAGAATAAGATTTATGACAAAGGAAACTTGGATTAACTATCTATTATTTAACACATTTATATTAAGACCTAAAATATAAGGCACAGGGCCATGTGTTAACCCCAAATATAATATAAATTATGTAATTTGTGGTTAAAAAATATACTGAATTGCATGTTTCTATATGTTTAAAGTTTGTTTACATATCTCAAGTTTACTGGTGGTAACCTAAATGTTGGAAAATGTGTGTGTGTGCATGTAAATTTGAATAAATGAGCTCCAGATGAATACAAATATTTTCTATTCATTGCATAATTCAAAATGTTGTCTTAATACTACTGATGTAACACAAATTAGTAAACATGATTTACTAATAATGAAGATTTGACCATTTAGTGGTGTTCATAGTGCTGGTGTGTTTATATGTGGATTAGAGATTGTCCCTTAAACATTATAATTAAGTTAAAGGCGATGTAGAGGTTTATTCACGGGGCAGATAATGAATGCGAGTGACTGCAAATGTCCTCACAAGTGCAGTAGTGCAGGTCTGTGCGCGCCGAAGTGCCCGCTTGGCTCGTCTCGGAGTGTGTGTGTCTGGGATGGGTGGTGGGGTGGTGGGGTGGGGTCGGGGTCGGGTGGGGTTTACAGTCGCCAGACTTCCTGACTCTCCCTCTGTCCGACACTTGTGAACGCAGCGTTGGCTCTTAGTGTCTCAGCACTCTGCTCTGCAACCACAAGGTTCAAATGACCCCACCGGCTGCTCGCATTCTGCCCCGAGCCGGCCTCGTCTGTCAGAGGCAGAGAAAAAATCCATTAAAATCTCCACCTGATCAAAAAGACGCCCAAAAGCCAAGACACCATATGCACTCATTTAGGGCTATCGATGACTGGCGAGCATTGTGGGGTAGTTTAATACATGCGATTGACTTACTGCCAACCGGGGCAACAAAGCTTTTTTCTCTACCAAAAGGAGCAGCGCCGCAAGTCTGGCAGAGGTATTCCGGGTCTGATGTGCACCTCAAGGCCGTCCAGAGCTGTCAGCACGTTTCTCCACTGCGACCATCGGTAACCCACGCAGCACATGGTTTCCATCCACGGCTAAAAACGTACGAACGCTGAGAGCTATTGTTTGAGATCATTGATGGTGAATTGCATGTGATAATGTGGCCCCCGCTGCAGGACTGTGGAGGGAGTCTCTCCCGTGCCACTAGCATGCAAATGTGGAGACGTGACCTGACCACCGAGGCGTCGTTTTACCATAAGAGGTCCCATTAGGAGAGCCTGTGAAGTTTGGATAAGTCATTTTAAATCACGTTGAGAACGCCGAGGACGTAAACGGAGACCTATGTTTGCACAAACTGCCGTCGCATTACGAGCCCTCTGTGTGCTGCAAATGTGTGTGTGTGTGTGTGTGTTGTGTGGTTGCGTGTGTGTGCGTTGGCTAAAGGATCTTCATCTCGTGCTCGGTCTCAAACAGGCTGACATGTTGTCAGACCCAATTTCATCTCCTCAGCACTGAGTGTCAGCTTTGATTGGGATTTCCATATCAATCATCCAGCACTGGCCCCGTTTGTAACCGGACCCGCACGTATGAATAGTTGTTTAATAACCCTGATAATGACCCATTAATCTACATTCACACTACTTGGCACTCCGCGGTGAAAAACAGGCCTGGTTTTTTTTTTTGCCGTGAGCGTTTCTTTGTGCATTCTCAGACCGGATTTATAATTACTACCAATTACTGTAAAAGCTGCCCGGAGATAGGCTGGATCTGAGGCAGCGGCCGCTAACTGTGAGGGCCGGGTTGCATTTTGCCAACACGATGCGTTCGAGCTGAGAGGAAACTGCAGTAAATTACTACAAATGTAAGTTTTTCACCATTAAAATACCATAAAAACAACAAGAGCCACGTTTTACATTTTGTTGACTTGTGCACTTGAGTTGTCCCAAGTGCTTCCGGCAATTTTCAGACTTGCAGAAATCAGAAATTTTAGTCAAAGTAGCAGTTCGCTTTATTTGGTTGCCTGTAAATGGCGTAATTTCTCCTTTGCACGTGGGTTTTCATTGAAGTTGACTTGTTATACATTTTAAAATCCACAGACGTTTTAGATCTTGGTTGTTTTTTGTGTTTTAATCAAATGAAGGATTTGAGCCATCGGATGTCTGGATGTTAAGTTACCAGAGAAACATTAGCTGCAGCATTGGAGCGTTTTGAACAGATTAATCACAGAGTCCTGCTTGTTTTTCAGCTTCCGGTAAAAACCCAACGATTATCAGTTTAATCCGAACTAATGGTGAAGACAATTTCTCCATTGTCACCAAACTCCACCTTTAGGAATTGAGAGCCCCCTACTGGCAGAAGATGGCATATCGTGCATTGAAGTCAAATCTTGACGAGTGGAGAGAGACAAAAAACTGAGGAAATGATGTCACAGTTTGAAATGCTGCCAAATAATGTATGGTAAATTTAAACTTCAATTATATTTTATCTAAAAACTAAGAGTAATACAGCCTCTGCACGACATCAGTTGTATTTCCTGCTGATCTAAACTCTTAAACATGACACTTGTTTTCCTGTTATGGAACTTTGAATCTGTCTCTTATTTTGATCATGGTTTTGTTCAATATTTCTTGTTATGGAAAACTGTGTTTGGCTTGTGTTTAACATTATAAATGTTTATAGTCTGTGCTTTGTTGTCTTGTCCAAACTATGTACACGTCCAAAGTGTCGACTTTTCATGTGCTCAGAAAACGGGCTGTGTTTAATATTTGTAGATAATTCAATGTATTTTAGTTTTCACAAGCCATAGATAAATTAAAAAAAACTAAATCTGGGAATACATGGTTTTGACTAACCATGTGATTTTACTGACGAACCAAATACGTGAGAAGGGAAAGAAAACGTTTTGAGGAGAAACATAATAAACAACCATTAGCTTATAAAGATTTAACTAAGATGTTAGTTACATAATTGGATGTTATAACATTTTTTTCCACATTTAATATTTACAGTGTCCCAAGCCTCAGTGGTGTAACGTGGGGGTTTGTTCAGAGGACTCAGTGACGCTGCACTTTACAACATAAACAACACCCCATTCATTATGACTGGTAACTTGATAGTGACTGGGGGGGGGGGGGGGGCAGGCTTTCAGAGGCGTTATTGATCCATTCATTTTGTCGACTTTAGTGGTCTGCAGTGACAGAGTGCCTCTGTAAATTGAATGGGGGCTGTGGGATTACAATGACCGTATCTGATGAAAAGGTCCTGCACGAGTGGCGACGACATAAATAAAGCCAAAGGTCGCCCATCGTGCTCTCGGGGGGGAGGGGGCCAGGCTACTGTGTTAAGGAATATCTAATCTCGTGCCTGGGGGCCCCCTAGTGGCAAACATGTCACAGCAGCGAGGAGCCACCAAATGTCAGCATATGCTCTTCACACTTTGGAAACGCTGGGACTCGCCGAGGGGAGGGAGCTGTGAGGAGGACAGAGGCACCTGGGGGATACCTCCTTTGCATTTCCTGTGGAAACCAGAGTCATTACTGGCATTGGAAGAAACAGCACAGATCTCTTTCTCAAAGCTTCTCCCCCTTTTGTGGTAAACTCGACCAAAGCTGAGGTCACTGAGGTCACGTCCTCTTTACTCTGGTGGATGTAGAGGTGTCTGCAACTTTCTACCATTTTATTTTGTAGATACCAATAACCACTTTTGGTTCAGTTGTGTGTTTATGGCTTTATATAACAATTTATTTTAATTGAAAGTAAATGCTCACAGATGCAGTATTTGATTAATAAAATACTGTACACATCACTATCTCCTTAAATTTTAAAAAGGACCTTGTTTGCTTCCAAGTGTGCACCTTAGTGACATTTGCATAAAAAAAACACAATCTTCAGCCACTTTTCAAGGAATGCACCTATAGAATTTGAGGGAGATTTAATGCGTTTTATTTATTTAACACCTCATAGTGGAAAGATGAAATGAGGGGCCCCATGACCCCCAAAAGGAGGAGTGGTACAGCTAATGGACGTGATGGATGGAAATGAGGGGCGAGAGAGAGAGAGAGATGTAAAATGGGGGTGTTGCCGTTCACGGTTGATGACGATCACCCAAACACCCTTAAAATTATATCATATTTTTATTAAAAGCCAAGTTTACTTGTTGGAAACCAATAATATTCATTCAGTTATTGGTAAGATTTAAAACACAATCTTCAATATGAAGAATAGTTCGGTTCATCAAAGTCTTTTTCCTCTACTATTTTAGTTTATTCATTTCACACATGATAAAAAAATACTGTTTGGGTCACACGTGACTTATTTCACTAACCTCATTAAGAAAATATTTGCTGTACATGGTACATTCAGTCCCACTCTTAAATCATTCAAATATTAATAACTATTTAAATATTTAATAACATGTACTTAATAGTACTGTAGTACATGAAGGAAAAAGATTGTCCACACAGATATGAGATTTCAACTGTGGAAAAAAGTCCCATATCTCATGTTCTACGTTAAATATCTTGATTATTATTGTAGGTTATGTAGAATATATTGATTGGTATATATATATATTTTGGCCTTAATCATTCAATATAATTGTTGTATTTACTTTTCTATGGCATGCTAACATGTGTAACATTTATCATGATCGAGCATTACACAACACCTTTAGTAACAGATGTATGTTGGAACTTCCTAACCCTGAGGGATTTGTGACCATATTGTGCTTCAGTATTTGCTGTGATATTCGTCCATGTGTGACAACAACGGGTCATTTCATTGTGTTGTCGGAGATGAAGAGCCCTGACCTTCGAGGGCACACTTCAAACTGCATGTCATCCGATCCAGACAGCTGCTCAGCGCGGCCTCACGGACTGCAGGGGCTGCTAGAGGCAGTGACGAGAGTGAAAGTATCACTCAGGGTGACAGAGGTGACGGAAATCATTTAATAAGCAGAATACAGAGGAGCCCTGATGCCTGCGTGACAGAATCGCCCCCCCGCGTGCGACGCCGTCCCCATCTTTAAGACCCGCGTACATGCTGCGAACAAAAAGACCCAAATCAATAGCACAAGTCGGAGGAAACAGATACTTGAGACTAATGGACACTGGGAATTGAAGCTGATGGCTGCAAAGGGGCTGAAATTCATATTGATACGGACATCACAGGCCAGTGGGCTCCACGAGGGCGAGAGGAGGTCACAGGTTGCTTTGACAGCCTACCCCCTCTTAATGGAAGCCTATCGACTGAATCGGAAAGAAGCTTCTGTGACCGGCGTTGCAACAGAGAGGCACCGAGTCTGCGTACGCTCGCCCCAGAATAAATGTGTCTGTGCACGGGCACTAGTGCATCTTCTCTGTGCATGGTGTGTGTGTGAATATCAGTTTCTCTGCCCTGAGGGATTCTTGTTCTGATCAATAGCAAGTTATTAGTTGCTCCATGATGACTTTCGTTTCTGCTCAGGGCCAGAAGGAGATCCGAAATGCTCGTGGTGCCGCTATGAATGAGCTCGAGTGTCCTATCATTTAGAATACTGCTATTTTAACGTGCCATTTTAAAGTTCCACTGTATTTCATATAGTAAGTCATAAGGGGAAGGGCGGCAACTGATCTGCTGCCACTGGTGTGACAGTGTCAAGATTAAACTGGAGATAACTGGAGAGTTTCAAACATGCTCCTCATTATTCAAAAATGTTGCTTACAAACCTATTTTCTCAATCAGCTTCCTACTAGGACGTCTCACACACAGTTTGCTGCAAAAGTTAGTCGTTTTAATTATCTCAATTTGAGGATTTCTGTTTTTGTCTTTTGCATTTCTCATGGTTTAAGCAGTAAAAAACAATCCAATCATTCAGACTTTGGCGATATTAGAAAATGATTAAATCACACCCCACAGTCCTGATGAAGCATGAGCTGAGGTTGTCACAACGATCCCAGAGGTAAAAGAGTGAATCATCCGTCAAACATTAAATAAGAGAACTTCTTTCTTGTTGGTGACACCTTGAGATTAGTCACGGTGAATAAGTGTTTCTTAAAAACACTTATTCACTGTTCCTCTTTGCCCTCAGTGGTGTCACCAGCAGCCAGAGGCTCATTGACCTTAGAGACACCCAGTTGACCTCTTAGATCCGTGATTCCCAACTTTTGATCCTAAACATGAAACCATCTGTTGTGAAAATCACTTGTCTGAACTTTGGAGATGTTTTCAGCTTTGTCACAGCAAAACGTGTCAATGATCATTAATCCTGTCGCGACTCAACAAGCGACTCAAGCTGTTGACAGACTCAGATTCGTCTCCACGCTACTTTGTGGGGTCGTGACCTCCCACTGGAAACTGTCTTCTCTGAATTTTAACTCTTGATCGCACTGAGCATAAAGTTGAGAGATCAGCGTCATATCCAACAGTCAGTATCTGTACTGTTTGTACACTTCTTGCCACATGAGAGAGTTCGCTATCAGATAGAACATGAAAAAAAGGAAACGTCAGTAGTGTTCCTTACAAACTGCTGACTCAACATGACACCGTTTGTGTGAAAGTGACAGATAATTGACTGCTGGTGTATTTCCTGCTGATTTCCCCCCCCCCCCTCTTCCAGGCAGTTGGCGACAGGACACAACCTGACCCACATCTCTCACCAAAATAAAATGTGATGTATCTGTGCTGCAACAATTTGGCCTCCTTCTGAATCGGCAGCATGTGCTCGGGAGCTCGGGCTCTGACCCGGGGGCGTAGCAGCTGCGTGATCGCTCAGCTCATCCAGTGTGACAGCCCGATATCGAAAGTGCAACAGCTCAGTCATGGGAATTTATCATCTGTAAACACACATATCACTGAGCAATCTGCGGGGCGAGCCTCGTACGAGTGGAGCCGCGGTCACGCAGCGATAAGGACAACTACTCCCCAAATAGGGATCATTGGATTGTGAGCTAATTGCCCGAGTGGCCGCCTGCCAGGTAGATGCACCTGCGGCTCTAAACAGACTGTGTCATCGCTGCAGTTAAATCATTACATACGGCTGAGGAGGACCAAGAGAACCATTCGAAAACAGCTGCTGAGAAACAACCTTCAGTCTCCGCAGCAATAAAGGAGCCGACAGCTTAACTCGTTCTACGGTGAGACATTTTACACGATGTTTTACGGTGGTGGCAGAACAGCAAGAGATTGTCCGGTTGAATCACATTTATACACAGATAGAAGAAAGACTACAGGATGTCTCACTCCATAGACTTTATATAAAGACGGATGATATGACAGCTACCAAAAGTGAAGCCAAAAAAACAAACAATATCATGATCACCCCCCTGGTGGCTGGTTGCAGTATAGGTCATAAACCCCACCTCCTGGTTTCTGATGGTTTGTTAATGCAAGTCCAAGTGTTTGTGTTTTGCACCGGCTGAATTTGAGTCCAGTATTTACTCTCCTTTAACTCGTTTTTGGTCTCCACCAACCCCCCCGAGGGATGTGTCTGACTCTTAAGCTGTTAAATGCTCCACTGTGTTCACCAGTGAGTCACTAACTTGCTGTAAAGTGTCCTTTGAGCGCTTTTCCCATGAAGACAGCTGTTTGCTGCATCTGGAGACGATGCCGATGATGTGAGCCGTGAGACTAAATCAGAAACAGTGACTTTGCTCGTCGGGAAAAAACCAAAACGTGTTGAGCAGACGAAAGGGCTTCATTGGGCTGATGGGAGGATGATTTCCCTTAGATTTGTCAGCCAAATATCTCCCTATACATTATGAGATTCACCATTATTATATAAATATTTTCATCAGTGCAGCTACAACCAGGAATGAAGAGGAACGAAGCAGGCCAAATGAAATGTGTAGGAATTAACGTGTGGACACCTGACCTGAATATTCGGGTTCAGTCACATTGGCTCGGCCATCTATTAAATATTTTTTAACAACAACTTTATTTGTCCCCTGAGAGCAAAAGGTTCATGGAACACGTCAAAAACAATAAAAACAATGATGATATCAGTGCAATGTCCACGACAGTTAAAAATAACTATTCCCAAACAGTTTCCCATTCCACTCGTCGCCGGTCACTTCGGCGCTGAACGGCGAGGAGCTCTGACCCGTTCACCAGCTCTCTGGCCCTCGTTGGAATCTCCACTGAAACATAATTTGTAACAGCCCCGCCATTTCTGTGAGAACCGCTCATCTGAAACAAATCCAGTGATATGCAGATACAGATGGTGCAGCAGAGCCAACTGTTGTGTGAGTTACTGCCCTGACGGACACTCGGCTCAAACATACTTCATGCAGAAGAGCCGACCATGTTTTATTGCAGCGAGTCGCGATGCCAGCTGACTTCCATTCGCGCACAAAACTATCGACGGACAACTGTATCTGGTCGCCGTGACGATGAAGGCTCGAAGACGCTCCGCTCAGTACGTGACAAGTCAACAAGTGGATCCAGCCCGACAGCAGCCCGAGGTCGAGCCCTCGTCAACATCATGATCCGACGCTCAAAAGACTCATGCAACCTGTCAGCTGCTGTCAGAGCCTCCACTCGCACGCTACTCCACATTAGCCATCAGCTCCGAGACGGAACAAAGTGCTGAAAAGGTCACAGTTCACAGCCACTTAGCGCTGTCGACAGGCGTCTCGTCAATTCAGTCTTACGTTAAAAAAAAACCGTGGGATTTTATCGGCGTTTCCCTTTGAACTAAATCTATTATACATCTATCAAGATACATTATAATCAAATATGAAGGAGCGGATAATGACATGTGTATTTGTATGTGATCTTCTGAAATAAACAATACAGGCTTTTGGAAATGTCCCAGAGTTTCTCTCAGAAACGGATCCAAACTACGGTTGCCAATGGAATATAAACAGATTCGCAAAAGGCAGAGAACGAGAAGAGAGGTTATTCACTTCTGGACTGAAGAGGAAAGCAACGAAAAATAAGAAAACCGTGGAAAAAGCAGCAGAACATGATAATAGCATATTAAGAAACTAGGGTCTAGTAATTAATTCAGAAGCTGTAGCTGACATTTCTACAAGACGCTGAAAGCAAAAGGTATTTTCACCGCCATCAATGATCTTCAGTGAGATCTCATCCATCAGTAAACTAAAGTACGTCAGTTTATTTTTCCTAGTGTAACATCAGCAGGTCACGAAAAATCCTGCTATTAAAGACGAAACTTCACAACCTCAAAGCCAAAATGTTGACTTCCTGTGTTATTCTATATGTAAAGAGGACGGCCCTGTTAAAACATCATCTGAGCGCTGAGGTGACTTATCATCCGTTTCCTCTGAAGTCAAACGACGCTTCATAAATATCTGTGCTTACTTGCGTTGGAATCCCCCGGTGTCCAGAGAAGAAGATGCAGTTCGGGGTGGGGGGGGAGACGGATGCTTTCAGCCATGTATTATTCACCCCTTTAATTCCACAGCCCTGCCGAAGAGAAAACAAGAGTCTGTGTTTATTTCATTCATCTTTTAAATCCACAAATAGATGGCTGCAAAATGTTCCTGGTTAAAATGTATTGTCGGGCATCAAATATGCATTTTGGTTGGGACATGAGGTGGATTTAGGAGTTTTAGTGCAAAGCAGGCTAGCTGTTCCCCCTGATTCCAGTCTTTATGCTAAGCTAGGTTGCTTGCCTCCTAGCTTTAGATCCATATACATGGAAGCAGAAAAAAAAACATGACCAATTTCTTTCAAGTGGTTATACATTTAATAAATACGCTGCACGTGTATTAAACCGAAGCCAAGCAGCGATCAAAGACGACAGTTTCTAACAGATTGTTGTGCGTCGTATTTTTGTCTTTCAGGACCATTTACTGCACTGACACGCAGAACAGGAGATAAATAAATAAAAGCCGCCGCAGATGAGCTGGTAGAAGCTGCATCTCAAACTCGATGATGTTTAAACTCACTCGCACGGACGGACGGACGTTTCAGACCGTCCCGCGGATCGGAGCACTCTCCCAGAATGCACCGAGATGCGGAGGTGGGGGGGGGAAGTGGCCGAACAGATTGTTATGTCACCATTAGGGAGCTGCAATAAAGTCATATTTCTTTTGCATTTTGCATGACTGGAGGGCTTTCCACTCTCGCCTGTCTGCTCCCCTCACGTCAGCCGCCCCGTAAGTGGAGCAGTTCTGGGCTGCAGGTTTTGCCTCGCTGCAGCCAGAGTGTTGTCTGTGCCAGATAGCATTGCATGATTACACTCAGCAGCGCACAATTTTGCAGACAGCGTTATAGTGGGAGAATAAAACGTCTCAGGCCTCATTAAACACCCACATATTTGGAAATTAGAAACCAGTTATTCACCATTGAGAGGGGAAGAGGGAGATCAAAATTGAATCTTTTGTAAACGCGCTATTTACGAGCCACAAGCGGGAACGGAGAGTGAAGTACAAGCTGCAAAACACATCACTTCCCTTGATTTCCCCTCTGTTGCGAATCTCAGCCTTTGTTTGCATGTGTCACGGTTTTTGTTTGTGATAAACAGAGACAATCAAGTGTGCGTAAAATGTATTGTGTCTCCTCTGAGCTATAAAACACTAAAGCCGTTCTGACAGATGTTGTTGTTGCCAGGAGCTGATGAGAACAGGAAAACAATGCCTCGTCTCTCTGCTGCTCGGCTGTAAATGTGGCTGCACTGTAAGGAGAACGCACGCTGTCATGTTAATACGTTCTCAGGCGGTAACGCCGAAATATACGGCCCATTTTTTCCCGGCTTTCACAAGAATATTTGACCAGTTGCTAAACTGGGTCCGCAGTCATAGTTTCTTTGTCCTGGTGTTGAAATTCAATTAAAAAGTGAAACGTGCACAGTAGAGATCATCTTTCACAATTAAACTTTGGCAGCAAGGAAGATGATCTGTCACTCTCCTTCTCCGATACTCTCCGACCCATGCTCTGCTCACTGAGGATGCATCACATCCATGGGAGTCTAATCTACACCAAGTCTTTCTCTGTTGCTAACCTCAATAAATAATGTTGGACACGTGCATTTGGTCTCAGAAGCCAAACATTGGGAACATTTTCAGCCCAGATTTCACAAACAGATGCATTTCTACGGTCGCCACATAAATGTTTATTCTTTTTTAAAAAAGGTCCAGGTGTAAGATTTAGGTGAAAGGGGAGAAATCGAATATAAAATAATCCTAGTAATGTTTTCACTGGTGTGTTTCATCTAAGTTGTATTAAATGTTGTTTTCTTCTCTATGGAGGCCGCCATGTTTTTTACAGAAGCCCAAACTGGACAAACTAAACACCTTTTGAGTTTTTATGACAACTGAAGGTTTCTACAGGTTCCCTCTCATGTATGGAAGGGGGGGGGGGGGGGGAGGTGATGTGTAGTCATCTGTCGCCAGTTGACAACAACCGGCAGTGACAGGATCTGAAGACGTGATATAAGAATCTGCACTTACTATCACAATATGATTGTATGTACTGCCTGTCAACACCACCAGTGATCTTCATGGGCAATTCAGTCAATGTGTGTCCCCGCCTCAAAGCAGTGGTGGAAGTATTCGGACACTTTACTTGAGTAAAAGTACTACTTTCACACTTTCAAAGTACTGCACTATAAGTAAAGGTCCTGCATTCAAAACCTTACTTAAGTAAATAATGTATTTAAAAGTATGAAAGTTGCTTAATGCCAATACTAATGTAAAGTATAAACACCTCAAATTTGTACTTAACAGTAGTTGAGTAAAAGTACTTAGTTTCTAATATTTGAGGCATGAAGAAGAATAAGAAGCAAAGAGAGATCTTGTAGTTTTGAGGCTTCAGACCCACAAACGTCCTCAAATAAAAAAAATCAACACTATTTCAGCAAAAGTAAACAAGCGGTCAAATGTTCCAGTAAATCTCTGGTTTCAGTCCCAAACAACCTTCATCTCTTTGATATTAGACGTACGGATGAAAGAACTGTGTGCGGAGCGACAGGCCCGTGTTAGACCGGCTCTGTGATCCCACACGGACTCGTTGAGAGATTACATTACCAGCCTTTCTCAAGTGGGCATTGCTGCCGCTCGCCTCTTCCTCGTGCCTCTCTGGGTTTAATTTGAGCCAAAAAACAGCCACAGGATACAGCTTCCAAGGCATTAGCATTTTCAGCAGTCACCCGGCAAAATATCAGATCTGGCTAGTTTAAAGTGACAGGGTGCTTAAACTACAGTACATGGGGGTAAGAAACAAGCGCCTCCCGCTAACTACAAACACATCGTGTAAGGCTCATGCCCTTTCATGTGCCGCAGTCTGCTCCGTACTGTACTTCCCAGCACTATAGTGTTACACCTCCTGGGTGCGCATGCTAATGTCTTTTTAAGCAACGGCGACTTTATGATGTGGTTCAAAGCAATTTGGGGGCAACGTGATGGAATCGGCCGAGGAGTCCAACAACTGAGATTTAATTCATTGTCCAAGTGTTTGGTCTCAATCTGCCGAAAGTGAAGAGATTAACTTCACTTGGATGTTTCTCTAGCGTGTGGAGGTGGCTACGTCTCACACCCACATGCCCATTAATCCAATAATGCTGTGCAGAATATGCCAGCTAAACATCAGAAAGATTCACATTTAATTTATATACACCACACGTTTATATGAAAATTGTATGGTTTCCTTTTAGTGTCAGATAATAATCAGTTTGTCGTAGCGTAACAAAACAATCCCAGAATGAACCTTGGCCTACTCACTTTCTTCCGGAGCTTTCCGCTACAACCCACAGTCTTCGTCAGTGCGTCATGGACCTGTTGACAGATCAGGAGACAGTGTGATTAGTTTTGTTTATAAAGCTGAAACCACTAAAAAAAGGCCAGTAAGTCGACTTGAGGTGAAATGGTTTCGTTAATAGATTGTATATAAAAATGGAGGAAATGACAGCTCCACAAAACTGAGGCCAAAGTGTCTCGATGGGCTCGATGAGCTCATAAATCCGGCCTCCTCCATGTTCATTGAGAGGATGTGGAGCAAAATAAAAAGTAAAAGTACACATCAAATACATATTTCTGAATTGTAGGTAGTTCTTATCACACTGATGTTTGTTCAAATGTTCGTGTTTTGGATAAGTTTGGTTGAATTTGTTATTGATGCTACAAAACGTCACGATTGGTCAAATGCGTACCTGTTGGTAACTGGGATATTTTGGCTTAAATCCTTCATAGTGGGAGGAAGTGGAGACGGGTCGTCCATCTTTATATTCAGTCTTTGGACGTGTGTGTGTTATATTGATTAGAAAGTTTCTGTTACTTTGAGGTCGTCCATACTGTGATCGTACCAACAACACTTTGACGAAGTAGCAGAACTATTGAATCAGTAAACCCTGTTCTGCATCTTCCTTTAACGGCAGATAAACAGCATCACTGACCCTGAACGCGTTTGGCCCTCATGAGCTACACCCTCCTTTGCATCTGCCCGGTTTGACACTGTGCAGCGTTTCTTTGCGTGAGCTCTCAACCTCCATTTGCACAACATCCACCGTGGTGTTTTGAAACATCCTGTCCACAGGAAGAGTGGGCTGAAAACAGAGCCCCTCGCCGACTCCAGTGGTGAGAGTAATTTGATGTAATTGCACCGTGGGTGAAACCTTTGAAGACCCAGTTTGTGTTGTGAGTGAACTAATGATGATTAGAGCTTGTTCGCTTGTCAATAGCGATTAGAGGTGCGACCACTTTTTAAAAGCATATCTAGTTTAAATCACGAGCCCAAATTAAACATTGTTTTTGCTAAAAACACCAAGACATACAGTAGTGGTCTACCTCCCAACAATCAGGGACATTTGTACATTGTCAGGAACCATGAAGATCAGCAGTACGTGACTGACTGTGGGATCAGCCATGTGGAAGGGACAAAAGAATATATTTACATTTTAGCTGCAGGGAAAAACTGTGTCGGTTACAAACAATACGCAGAGCGAGGAGACGGGAGGCTTGAAAGGCCGCCGCTCGCACCACATGATATAGATTACCTTTGGGGAAATCTGGGCGCCCATTAACGCCACTGTTTGATCTCAATGGCACAAATTGATCCAAGGTGAAGAAATTGTTGCGTAATTATGATTGATGACGACAAGGCGGGGGAAATGATTTGTGCCTTTACATCCTCAGTTCCTAAGGAAGCTCAGATGAAATGTGAAGACGAGGCGCAACTAAAACCGGGGAGCGGATAGGGTCGACTACTGTATTTCTACAATTCCTCGTTGGCACATTTCAAAAGAGAATAAACCGTCTTTTAGGCCAAAAGAGATGAATATATGTAGGATTCAAAATCATATCACTATTGTGCAGGTATTTATATAGCACTAGTCTTCACAACCACTCAAAGTGCTTTATCACACTGACACATTCTCTCGCTGCCGTCAGGGGCAATTTGGGTTCAGTGTCTTGCCCAAGGACACTTTGCCATCCGGTCTGAAACTGGGAATCAAACCACAAACCCTCTGATTAGTGGACAACCCGCTCCATCTCCTGTGCCAGTATACAGATGGTTTAAATTTGTTTTTGTATTAAAAAAAAAAAAGGTCTAGACATTAATGAGGTTATAATTTTGCCTTGTAATCATAATATTACATAACTAGAATCACACTCAGTCGAGCGCAAACCTGCCCCGAGGCCCAACAGTCCTAAATTAATCCTTCCTTAAATTCAACCACGCTGCACTAATTTCACACACTCACACAAATCAGTCACGTAAATATTCCAGATTTTTTTTCATTAAGATCCATGATATACTCATCTAGCAATGTTAAAGAAAGTGAGAAAAAAAAACTCCTTTATCCGCTGATCTGCTAAAATGGGTATGGGACCAGTTTTGTGGAAATCTGCTCAGTATTCAATATTTATTATATCGGTCTACTGCAGTATCTGTAAATCAGTGCATGTAACGGTCTGTGCAGATATTCAAACATCTGTATTAATGTAATGTCGGTAAAAACAGGTCAATTTAAACTGAATCCTGAAGGAAGTGGACACACTGTTTATGCAGGAAACTGACAATATGGAACACATTACACACAACACATCCGGAACACATTAATACGACTACATTTCAGGCCCGAGGCCAAACATCCGTGTGAACTAAAGCACATTTCATAAAAGGACCCCACTGTTAACTAATACATTCAACTTAGACATCCACGATTTAACAATTTCATTTTTACACTTGTGATAAAGTGAATTGTGATGTTGGTAATCTCCAGAATAAAATGTCAACAGCCCAAATCTGTGAAAACGTATCCGAGACAAACCCAGGACTGCTTTTCACATTTCCCCCTAAAGACGCTCGAGCCTTCGACGTTTTCTTCCGACAGCCTCAATTGAGCAGGAAGGATTCGTACAGTGGCGTGGCATCTGTGACTCAGTGTCTAGAATAACTCGCTAAATAAAGAATAAAAGCAATCTGCTCTCGTTTCACTCAGTGCACCTTTCTCCTTCCCTGTTGCCAGGGGGATGACCGAACGCATTTCGTATGCAGGCGTCGCGCTTCACTGCCTTTTCCCCGAGCTCAAAGCAAAACCATGTTCCACTTTAAAAACGTTAATTTTACATTTTTAATGACCGGCTGATGGCTCTCAGTAAGGGAGTCCTGCTTACATGGGAAGATGGGATGTTCTGGAAATCCTCCCTCACACTCCTGCAAATCCTCATCCTGGATTAAATGATCTGTCCTGGAGAGACGTGGTTTTATTTGTGGACCTAGGAGGAGAAAAGAAATGCAATATTCAAAAGGATTTAAATAGAAAAACTATATTTTTGGGATGGAAAATCTACTTTTCCCCCCCCACACATGCATCGTGTGTTAACTTGCTGCGATGGAATCCAGTTAGTCAAGGAGATTCCTCAATTTCACGGCTGATTAGGCTGATGCCAGGATTATCTCTTGTTATTTTAAAGGCATATAATACAAGATTATGACTTAATGGGATGTGTGAAATCAGCTGGAAGACACCGCGGGGGGGGGGGGGGACATCTACAAAATGCAGTTCATGCTAAAGGAGAAATTATGAATTGCTGACCAAAGCTCTGTATCCACGGGAGTGTTTGACACATAAAAACTGTCAGTGCACCCCACATTAAGAGTTCAGCGAGGAGTGAGGAACATGAGGTCATCCACTTTTTCTTCATGAAACTCCTCCTCTTCCCAGCGGACAGCTCGCTGACCAGTGTTGGGATGAGAGGTTTCAATGTGTCTGAGATAGGAGCTCAGTGGTTTATAGCACAAATTCTGCTTCCCCCCCCCAACCTCTACGGTAATTAGCTTGTGCTCAGCGCTGTCATATTCAGAAGTGCATCTGCCTCGGAAAAAAAAAACAGGGCAAGAAAACAAGAGGCCAGGCCTCCCCAGGGTCAGTGCCCACCGCAGCCTGGATTATGGCACCAAAGGAATCCTGGGAAGCGTGTATTGATCTGGCCTGACACTTGCTGCCACATTTAGCTTCGCCGCCGCTGACTCGCAAAGGCTTCAAGCAGTTATCTGCCACATTCTCTACTATCTTTAAAGAGCAATGAGAAATTACCTCGTGCCACGGAAGATTTATCATCACATAATTAGCCCGGTGCACCAAACGGCAGATCACTCTCGAGTACGAGTTTAAAGTTCATGTGCACGGGACTATGCTTAATTAACTTTCAGCAGGAGCACGCGGTGACGGGAACGCTGGCCTTTATAAAACAGCGTTGGTTTCGCAGACGGCACTGTGAGGTCTGAGAGTGGATCTGCTGGCTGCCACAGTCGGCTCCATGATACTTCAGCGCAGGAGAAGAAATCCAGTTCAGAAAGAAAAGATACGTTCACACGTTGTCAGAGGCATTTGTGTTTTTTTGGGGTAGACAGTCATTACCTCTCGCTGCCGCTAATCCCCTGTTGCTGATCTGGATTAGGGGCCAGATCCTTGTCCAGGGAATCTTTTATGGATCTTGATGAAAAGAAAGAGAGAATCAGGACCTGATATTAGTTTAGCTTGATTGAATTCAAGGGGACTGTTGGTGGACATTCTTTTCTTGATAGGAAAGTATTTTAAACTTCATATTAAATACTCATTCTACACAGGTTGAGTGACCTCCTTGGTCTGTATCCAGCCATCCACTGACTCCTGGTCCACATCTCTGGCCCCCGACTGACAGGTCTGGGTTGGAGGTCGCATGACGACACCTGAGCAAAGTCAAGCTGCTGGAAAAAGGCAAGACGCTACAACAAAAAGCCCTAAAACATGTGACGTGTGTATCTTGAGTTAATGTCTTTTTGACAAAGTCAGAAATGTTGATTAACAGCATTACTGCAGCAATATGCATAGATCATTTACATTATTAGCATGTAGAATACAATAGGGACATCGAGCTCCTTTTAGTACTACTGTTAATTGTATCAGCCAATCAAATATTAGTAGAGTTATATCAGTAAGATACATTTTTTTATCCTCTAATATATCAGTCAGGCTGAATGTTATTACATGACTTTGTTGCTTTACTTCAGGTTGTGTTCAAAAAAAAAATAAATCTCTTATGTCCAGATTGCTGTTCCACAGAATGAGCCGTTAGCAGCAGCATGAGCAACATCCATAATAAGAACTAAATAACAGAATATAAAGAGGAAAACTAAGATTTAAGCTTGAAAAAAAAAAAAAAAAGGCATGATACAGACATTTGAACAGACGCTGTCACAGAATGAAAGCATCAGCTCGGGATGTGTTGCACAAGCAGCCATGTTAAGCCGTGCCCTCCCGCGACATTTGATCCGTTATGTTTAGTGAAATTTGGTCCAGTGTCATGAGCAGATTTGACTCCTCACATGCCCAGTGTGCACATTCCCCCGCTCAGCTGTAAACATCTCATCACCCCACTGTTGCTGCTCCGCACGATTCCGGGCAACTGCTTTGTGCAAAGAGCAACTCTTGGCAAGCAAATTCGTCCGGAATCATCCAACACTTTAGCCTTTGGAGAACCCATTGGCTTTAAGTGGCCAAACGCCATCTTCTTTTATTCATGTGACGGCACTTGTGCGCCCTTTAATCCGGCGCTCTCTCCGAGCAATAGAAGTCTCACCCCTTTCCCCGTCTACAACTGTCAGCCAGATGTGATTTCTCGTTTGAATGTTTTCCATTTGATTTAATTCTCTGGGCAACAGTTGTAACATCACAAGGCATCTTCCTCTGCGTCTCTGTCAGCTACAGATGCGGTTGTGGGACCGCGCTGGACGAAATGGGCACGGACAGCTTCACAACTGCCAGGGGTGTTATTCTAAGATCGGGCTGGAATCAGAAGTTTTGTCGGTTTCAGTTAACCAGGCCGCCGCTAAATGGCTTAAGCCGGGTACGGGCGAAAGCTCTGAGATGTCGCTGCATGACAGCTAAAGTAGCCGGACATGTACCCGGCCTAAAGAGCCCTCAGGCCTTCTCTTCTTCATGACCGACTTTTAAGTGTTTTATCCGAGGGACGCAGCGATAATGTGCATTAAGATCAAGAACACTTATTTCAATTGTGCTTCATGTTTTATTCTGGCACTGAATTTCGGCAGCGTCTAGACATGTGCGTTGCCGAGAATAACTCGCATGGGAGGATCCCAGACTGTGAGAGCAGAGTTGACTTTAAGTAGGCAAACATTCATCTTCCCTATTATTTTGTTGCCATGAAGGAATTTGCCTTTTAAGCTTCGTTAAAAATGCAAAGCCAAAGCAAAACAATTTCTCTCAACACATTTCCAACATATGTTAAGGGTATAAATATACATTACAGAGGGATTATTCTGTGCACTGGTCCTCTGTGGATAACAATAGCAGTATCTGTGGTTTGAAGGATGAGGATGATGTTCGTCCCATTTCTCTTACTTTTAAAGAAAATAATCCAAACCAACAATGTGTCAGTCCACAGCCTGCTGGTTCTACTAAGAATATAAAATCTTAAAAACTGGATCACAAATGTATATTTTTAAGTATCAGAGCCAAACACCTGAACAATGTAGATCACACAAACAGGTGTCAGTGTATTTGGACTAGAGAGTATTCTAGAGTACTCTACTGGCAGCAGGAGGGGGGGTGTGAATCTATCAGACTAGATCAGACATGGGCAAAGTACGGCCCCCGGGCCGTATACGGCCCGTTGGGCTTTTTAATCCGGCCCACCAAACTTGTCCAAATATTATTATTATTAAATTAAATTTTACCTTTCTCCTGTAATTCCCCCATTTCCTCATGTCATTTCTGTCTCTGCATCAGGGGTGCCCAATACGATCGCGATCTACCAGTAAATTCTTGTATAGGGCGGGGGGGCGTGGCGGCGGTGGATACCAACAGTATTCGGCCTGTAGATCTTGTTGAGCTGGTCATTTCAAGAGTAGCTCACAAGCCTAAGTGTGGGCACCCCCCCCCCTGCTCTACATGGTCGCGCGTTTAGATTTCTCCTCTGCTCTCTGTATCGCGCACGGCGGAGTTCCATCCCGATGCGCGCACACACACACTGACACGTGCGCGCGCGCACACACGCTGACACGTGCGCGCGCGCAAACACACTGACACGTGCGCACGCGCACACTGACACGTGCGCGCACACAGGTGAGCCACCGCCCCGCCCCCCCCAAAGCTGTAAACCTAGGGGAAACACTGAATTGCCTTGCAAATAAATGCTTTGCTACCTGTTAAAGGCCAAATCCTTTCAAGTAATGATTTTGACATGTCATTTATGTTAGTTCACACAAACACTCCATCCATCTGTTCCTGGCCCGGCCCCTCTGTCAAATTTTAGAACCCATTGTGGCCCGCGAGTCAAAAAGTTTGCCCGCCCCTGGACTAGATGGTCGACATGACAGTTCTTTAAAAGTGAAGCCACCTGGTGGCTGGCTGCAGTATATGTCGTAAATCCTGTCTGAAATCTTTTTCTCAAAGATGGTTTCTGTTATTTTAGTTAGTTCTCATCACACTGAAGTATTTAAAGTGTGTTTGACTCACCATTGGTCGTAGCACGTGTATCGGTGGGACCTCGGTACCGCGGCGCCATCCCCCGACCGCACAGACTCTGGCTCCGAACACACAAGATGGCAGCGTTTGGGCGTCCGCAGATATTTTGGCTTCATTTCTGGATAGTGGGAGGAAGTGGAGACGAGTCATCCATCTTTATATACATTGGGTTATTGGAACAGTTCAACACTGTGGTTCATTGACAATATGAAAAATAATCACCTTTAAAACAATGTCTTCCAGAAAACAGGACAAAGTTATACATGACATTTCATTAAGTATACTAAGAACTACAATAACATTCAGTAGAGCGCATTTCTTCAGGCCGAACAATCCGACACATGATCAAGTTACGAGCTAATGATCTGATAACATCATTAAACATTAAAATCAGTCATATTTTAGTCGTTAAATAAGTTTACCCGCTTCAGAGAAATAAACGTAACACGGCATTAAACACCACAACATGCAACAGAAAAACTACAATTTAACAACAAATCATTTAAAGACATTTGAAAGCATGCAGCAGTTAAAGAAAGACACGGCACCAAGACTTCATTATTCATGTGTTTGTTTATTTCACAGGGAAAATGCAGAAGAGAAACATTGATACACATGTACTGCATGTTGGATTCATACTGCTAATCTAAAAGAAATTGCAATACACCCAAAAATCATTTTGTAGGTTTTGCATAATCCTGCAAACAAACTTGACAGAAGTAAATATCAGCATTGACTCTCAAATGCTTCTGTTCAGGTAACAGCAGTGTTTCCCTCTTCCTCTTCCTGTACCTACTCCTCCTCCTCCTCACACACAGGTGACGCCAATCACAGTCCATGAGGGTTTGGAGAAAAAAAACAAAGATTATTTAAAACTGTTCAAATGAACGCTCAGGAAGTGACAGCAGTTTATAAAGACTCATCTGACGAATCATTAGGAACAAGAAACACACAGAAGAGCATCTGAGGTCAAATCCTCCAGCGTCACTGAGTTCAAGCATCCGAGCCCAAAAGAAAACCAGTGAAACACAACACGTGTTGTTAATGCAGCAGAATATTCCTCCGCTCTTCTCCTCGCTGACACAATCAATTTCAATCCAAGTTTTTCCACATCCACGCGATATGAAAAGCTCCAGAACCGTGTCATTACCGAAACACGCAGCTTCAAACCTGATCAATCACAGTGTGGGGAATCTTTAATACACCGAACCAGGCTCATCGGTGCCAAGCGTGGACCAGGACACTAATCAAACAACTGACCCCATGTGGACACACACACACACACACACACACACACACACACACACCACACACACACACACACACACACCACACACACACACACACACACACACACACACACACACACACACACACACACACACACACACACACACACACACACACACACACACACACACACACACACCCACACACACACACACACACACACACCCACACACACACACACACACACACACACACACACACACACACACACACACACACACACACACACACACACACACACACACACACACACACACACACACACACACACACACGAGCAGCCTCAAAACAACACAACACTGAAATAAGAACAAACTTTATCTAAAGGAAACAAGGAGAAGTCTCACCTGTGGTTTCAGAGGACACCTGCAGGAGAAGGACTAATTTACTGACTGTGGCGTCATCACTTCCTGGGCTTCGACCAATGAGGACATCACAGATTCTGTCAGAAGTCCCGCCCCCTTTCACTGCTCTGGTCAAATCAAACTCCTGCTTGAGAATCCCCCCCCCCCCCCCCTCCAGCGTTTCACCAGGAAATGCACCTCATGAATAAATGAAGCACGTCAGAAATCCCACTTTACAAGCAGTTTGCACTTCTGCATGAAACTTGCATGAATTCACCTCAATTGAACAAGAACAAAATCCACTTCCTGTGAGTTTGAACCTTTTATCAACATCTGAGTTTTACTTAAAATGCTCACAATGGTTATTCAGTTTCTGTTTTGCACCTATAAACACAAAGGCAGGCAAATGCAGCATAAACACGTGATATGTTACATATGTTAAGAATAATTTTGCAAGTGATTGATCCGGAGCTCTGACGGCCTCAGGACTACATGTGATCATATATATTCTTTATATTGAAGATGGTTTCACTGGTTTACCACTGGGGAAGTTAAGCACACATAACTTTGTGTCTGGCATTATCCAAAATTATTATTAGTCACAGAATAACACACACGTTGCAGTTGTTCCCTGTTAAAATCACGTCCTAATTTCCGACATGTTTTTTTTTTCCGACAGTCAAACAAATTATCAAAGTGAGTGAAAATGTGTTTTTACTTCTTTGGGGGGTCCAGACCCATCATGCTCTAATTTCTCAGTTTCTCTGTTTATATGACAGCATGTTGGATATTATTAATAAATCACTGGGCTCTGATTAACCACAGGTAATAAATCATCCTATGTAGTATGAACAGAAATCATTTGTACACAGTTAAACAAGAGAGAGGAGAAGAACTACTCAGTGTGGTACTGCACAGTCCAAGGTTTGACTGATCCCTGAGCTACTTGAGTAAATACATAATTGTACTTAGTATTTTCTAAAACCCAGTTAAAGAGGCCGTTGGTTGGAGGAGGCTGCGTCCTTAAGTTTATATAGAGAGCAACTCTCACTCCAGACGTTTTATTGGTAAAAGACCAAAGCAGAAGGTCTCCGCTTCCCAGAATCACTCAGCACATGAGGTTTCTATGAGCAATCACAGACTCTCGACCACATTGTTTTGCTACATTTTTCTTCAACTCCATTGCTTTGTATTTTTTCTCTCACTCGCCAAAATGTGTGGCACAGCTACAAGGGCTCGGCTTAACCCGCACTTTGCTCTCAGAGCCGCCGCAACTCCTCGTGGCATCGATCCCACGAGATGATGGAGTCGCTCGTCAGGTGCACCTTCGTGCTGCCGGTCTCCTGTTCTACCTGAAAAATGTCGTCCATCTTTATAAATGGGTTAGAAAAAGACGTAGAACCAGGTGAAGCGTACAGCGTGTTAGCATTTTTGTGACTTTTGAAAGTATTTCTACGGCCTAATATTCTCTGCTTCCTCAAAATCAAATAAATAAATGCTAAAAACGTTGACGATGCTAACATGGCTGTTATTTAGCAGGTAGACACGTTAACATGGCTGTTGGCTTGTTTATGAACAGAAATACATCTTGAAACCAAAGTTACATAAGTGTAGCGTGTTTGTTTTGTTCAGAGAGATCAACGAGCTACATTTATGAATGTTAACATTAGCGTGGCGCCCCCCCCCGCCCCGTGCCACCAGGCGAACGCCTACAGCTGAACGAGCAGACGCCAGCCTCCGCACAATATCGCCTTTGAACCTTCCCCATAAGAGAGTATCAGAGCGTTTCGAGAGCCGATCAAAACATGCGAAACACAATCAAACTCTGCAGGAAGATGTCAACAAACACGATCGGCCATCAGGGCCCGCGGGTCACGGTGAAGCCTGTGTGGCCTTGTTTGTAACGCGACCTCTGACCGTCACGCTGAAGGAGAAACCCCAAACAAACCAACAGAAGAAAGGCAACAAAGAGCCCCTTGAAATCCTCGGCGTTACCTCCCAGGTTCAAAAACACGCAGCCTCTTATTTTCAAAAGGGGAAGTGACTCCTGCAGACGAGCAGCTGTATTCTTTTCTTCTATTGTAAAGCTTCTGTTGTGGCCGGGGATCCCACACACTATTAAAGTGGAATCACCTTAACCCAGTTGGACCAGCTTTTTTCATAGCTGAGGAGTTTTCCACAAGAGCGATCGGTGGGGTTTTGTATACACTCACGCTCGACTGGCCGCATTATCTTTGCTTCACGTGTTTCCCCCTCGAGTTTGTTCAGGGTCCGTAACAAAGAAAGTGGCTTATTATCACCCAGTGGAGGAGTTGTCTGCACATGTACGGTTTGGTAATTGCTGCCGCTTAACAAGCAGACTGAATTGGACTTGACATTGAGCCATTATTGGGAAATGAAATGCTGTTTTTGCAATTATGGGACTTTGGCAGGGCTCAGTGAATCTCCCCTGTAAGAGAAAGACGGGACGAGAGTAATAATGTATGATTTTTGGAGGTTTTTTCACAACTTTATGAATGAAAGAGGATTTTGATCTGGTGGATTGTTGCTCTGAGCACCGCGATTCACTTACCGTGGTTTAAATATCATCGTGGGAACAAGAGTCAGTGACGGCAGCAGTTTCATTCTGTCTTATCTCAGCTTTTATATACACCTGTTGCAGATCAGATCAGATCTTATTAACTTATCAACTATGACACTTCATATCTCAGTTTCAGAAAACATTCCCATCAAATTCAATTTATTTAGATTTTGATCTTTTACTTTTTTATTCTTCTTTTCACCAAAGATGTTGTTCTCCACGAAACTTGGGGGAAGGATTTGGAAGAACCCAATACCACTCTCATTCAAAGTCTTTGGTGTCAAGTTGGTTTCAAAATCAATCAATCACATTTTATTTGCAGCCCATATTCACACATTACAGTTCATATCTCAAGCGTTATACTCAGTCATATCTTAAAATCATTGAAGTGTTAAAAAGTAATCATGAAATAAAACCTCCCCCCCCCCTCCCTGCTGTGCCACTGGCACCTGGTGGCACTACACTCACATGGTGGACTGAGCGTTCATAAATAGTCATAGTAACAAACTGATCTGGAGGAGGGACGTAAGCGTATTAGAGCTCCTTTGAGAACAGAGAGCAGGTTCACTGAGCTGCAGTGGGGCGTTACTTACCTACGTGCCAGAAGCGTGACGCTAACACAACATGGCAGCTCGGGGCGGCTCTCCGCTACTTTCTCAGCCTCACCGGGTAATTGGTGACCCGGCACCCCACCTGACTCGAGTGGCTCGAGGTGCCGGCCCCCAGAGAGCCATGAAGGGTCAGTCCAACGTGGGATTGTCGTATGCTTGCTCGAAGAAAAGCATGTGACGAGTCAAAGCAGTCGGGTCCTTGAGGCGGAAAGCTCCAGGTCTTGTTTGACACCGTGTTTGGTTTGGGTGACAATCAGTCCAATCACATCCATGTGAGGGATTATTGTGACATTAACGTCAAGGTTCGACGTTCCTGGTTTAGCTATAGACGCAAACTTTACTTAGATAAATAACAAATACATTCACGCTGCTGCCTACAACTTTAAATACACACACCAAAGACCAACAGTCCTAAAGAAGCACACACTCATAGATATCAGTGCCGTAAATATGGCTGATTTTGTTTTTTCATCAAGGTCTATGAATTGTTCCCGGAAAATCGGTGGAAATGTCAAAAAACAACCAACAAACAAAGGTAACTAAAAAGTTAACAAACTTTCAAACATCTTTGTGCAGCCTCCCTCTTCTAATATATTTACTTTTAGAAATCGGAATATTCCCATTACACTATATCCTGATTTCCACAACTGAGCGTCTGTCCTGTGTGTCACTGGGTCAGTATTTCTCATGGAGGTTTCTCCTCTGCTCTTTTGTGAGTTTGGTGCCAAATCATGTGTTTGTGTTTGGTAAATCCCCTGAGAAGCCGGGCACTTTCTTTTTTTATCCCACTGACTTGTCATGGGTCATGTAGTTCACTAACTGGACTCCCCTCTATCCCTCTGTAATAGTTTTTCCTCGACCTATGTCTGGGGGGTAAATTTGCTTTTCCCATGGTTCTCCCGTGACCTCACGTAAAAAATCCTTCAGACGCCGTTTTTGTTTATAAGATTTGGGACTTCAGCAGGTCCTGGGGCTGGTGATGCTCGAGCAGGCGTTACTCCATTATCTGCTAATAGGTGATATTTGATGTTGTTGTGATGGTTGTTTCTTAGATGATCATGATTTTAAGGCAAACTGTAAAACTGACGAATAGAATTTAATATTACATTCACAAAAGATTTCTCAGGTGTGTGGGAGGTGGATTTTTCAGAAAACTGATTACTAAACACCCTCAAGTCTCCGAAATAACTTTCTTTATTTGTTACAATACATCAAATGTTGAATACATTTGTTTAATGTACAGAATGTGTGATAATTCTAGTTTATAGTCAATGCAATGAGGTCATTGCATTAATAACTTTCTTACCTGCATCAAATGAAGCTTCAGAACAACCACTGAAAGCTAAAAGTTGTTGCCACAGACTTAACAACAGAAATAAACCTTGACTCAGCATCACAACCATGACACACGTGCACCAAAGTATTTCTGCTGTTTGTGAAGATTGTAGTAACTCAGGTCAGCAGTTGATATAGCCTGCCCCCTGGTGGCTAGTTGGCTTCATTACCAACTACAAATGAAATAATCGAGCCAGACTTCTAAAAGCGGGTCATTCCTTCAGAATAAAACAACGACCTGTGTAAACTTTAATATGAGGTTTGCATGTGACACAGTGAGATCACATTAAATTCTTTATTTATGCTGTAAAATACAAATATAAGTCTTACATTTGGTCACGGTTGCACACTGAAGCAGACTCAAAGCTCTCTGCGAAATCCTGACTGACGCTCACTTGGGGATTAGAGGTGCTTATATTAAGATTTTATAAAAACATCAAGCGCTAAAAGTGTGAAAGCTCAGGCCAGCCAGCTAGCGCTACACGTTTCAGCTGTGTATATACATTCATAAAAAAAGCAGCACGTCCTTTACATGGAAGCCTGGCGTGTGTGTGTATACCTGCAGGACCTCTCTCATTAAAGCTCTAGTAGTGTTGTAGCAGCCAGGTGGGGGCAGGATGACCCGGCAGGACAAAGTAGCTCCACCACCAGGGCTTCTCTGCTCTCTCCTCGCGGTTCTGGCTCAGGTCGGCCGCCGTGGTGTAGCGCGCGTACTGGTTGTAAGGGTCAAAGCGGTCGTAACTGGACGGGACGGTGGCGTCCTCCTCCTGCACGTCGGGCTCCAGCAGCGCCTTCTGCAACACGAAGTCCACCCGGCCCGCCGTGTGCATACGACGAGGCAGGACCACTCTCTTCATGGCCCTGGTGTAGCCCGGGGCCGAGGCGCCCACGATGTGGCTGCCGGGGTTGATTAGGCGCCAGTATTCTCCAGTTTCACCTGAGGGGAGACAGAAAGGCCCAATGTGCTGTTTAAGGATAAAACACTCCACGATGTTACAGGTCATTTGATTGATTTCTCAGAGTAATTCATGGATTTTGCTGATAAAATAAATCAGGCCTATTAAGGGGACTGATATTTATGAGAGTGTCCATTTTGGTGCAGATCTAATTAAAAATCTGGATCTAGAAATATTAAATGTGGTTTCATAAGACGACTGTTGGACCTTGGCGGTGGTATGTGCCATTCTAACTTGGGTGTAAGTAACTTTAAGGATGTGGAGCCTCCATGTTGGGTCTTCAGTCACTTCCAGTCGAACATACTGGAGCTTTCTCAGAAATTCTGGGTTTCCTGGTTGTCAATTCGATTTGGACATGAACAGATAATTGCAGTAGACTCCTAAAGTGAGACAAAAAAGCTGAGCGAAGTTATGAGAGCTGTGCAGTAGCATGCAGTTAAAATGATAATCATCACCTGTGGTAATATCATGTCGTACTCCTCTGATGGAAATCCTTGCGCCTTTTATTGCATTCCCCCCCTCATCTTGTACGATGCCTTTAATGCCATGATGGACCTGAGGGACACCACAACACACATCGTTCAAAAACAATTCATACACAGGAATTGAGACTTTAGTATCTAATAATCTCTCTCATTCCATATCAACTAGTTTAAATGATGTACTTATGAATCCCTTACTTACAAAACCCAGAATAGTCGGGACTTGTTCTTACCAGTTCCATGAACGTGAGCAGAGCCTCGTGGTTCTCGTGCCAGCCGATGAAGAGCTCCTCCTCAGCGGGGAATCGATCACAGCCCAGCTCCACGGTCACCTCAAGGCAGTTGGTGTGAAGGTAGTTGAAGTCCTGCATACCTGAGCAGTGACAGAACAGAACTGCTTTACCCAGAATCCCTTGGGAAATGTTGCTGATGCCCCCCCCCCCCCCCCCATCCTGATCATAACTGATCGTACAGTGACCCCTTGTGGCTTCTGGACACTTAGAGTCAGATTTCACATGAACGTTCATGGAGCAGTAACCTTCACTTGTCAGACTCACTGCCTGCGATGCTGAACCACTGGGCTCCGTTCACGATTCCCTTCACACTCTGGTCCCGAGACGATCCACAGTTGGCGTGTTCGTTGGCCATCCTCTCGTGGGAGTTTGCGTATCCTGTGGCCAGAAACTTGAAAACCTACGAAATAAAAAAACTGGTGCATTATTTTTTCCTTCTTCAACGTGGGTTATGTACTATAAACTGTATTTATCCATTATCAGTACATGCAATATCTTTCAATACTGTATGTGCAATATTTCTGATTTATCTATTTATTTGTACTTTCGTTTAGTTGTGTGAAATATCCTGTTTTTACCACATTTATAAATTGTTGTTGTTAGTCTGTAAATCTTTAGATTCTAGTTAAATTAAGGTCAGATTTTGAGTAAATGTTAATATTATAATCTGGTTTTATGATATCTAATTATTGGAGATTAACAGAACAGAGGTGTGACACCATATGAACCATTTTTCATGAATGCGTAATTAATAAACTACTTTATTAATGAACCCATGTGTGCTTTTAATAACTATAAATTGTTAATGTATTTGACAGCAGTTCCCTGTCCACCGGTATTAATTGTGATTAGTTGGTACTTTTTTGTGAATATTGACAGCAAAGTCTGTGAAAACAACATCTTCCTGTTCTAAAGGTGATTATAATCTTTGAAGGAACCCAGTCACCTGGTCGTCCGGTGCTGGGGAGAGGAGGTTGCGTTCCAGCGGGTGTTTGGACAGATCGTAGGGGTACGACACCACCAGGTCCCCGCCGTGGAAGTTGGCAGAGAGCACGAACGGGATGGAGCGGATCCATTTCATGACTGCGTACGTCTCCGGTGCAACCTGGATCGCAGCATTAAGACTTAATTCATTCAACTCCCTTGACAGTATCACTGGAGTACAAGTCACTGGCATGTATGGATAAGGATTCACACTGTACCTTACCAAACCAGTAATGGTCAGGGATTGAGACATGGTCAGTTCGGAAGGTCCTTTGTCTGCGTCGGCTGTAAACCACGGAGGTCAAATCAGGGAAGTTTCTGTTCAGGTCGATGTTCTGAGCGTTGCTTCGACCGATATTCGAGGTATCGTATCGTTGACCCTGAGGAATTCACGGGGGAGCATGTTTGAAAGCAAATAAAAAACACATCTCGAAACATGATGCATACAGAATTTTGAACATCTAACGTGGAGAACTGACCTCCTCCTCGTCGCCGTAGTTACTGTCCTGGAGTCCAGAGACAGCCACCTCGTACCCGTCGGGGTTCATGGAGGGCAGGATGTGGATGCGGGTGGTGTTGATGAGGTTCTGGACGCGCTCGTTCCCCAGCAGATACTCCGAGCACAGATACTGAGCCAAGTAGATCAGCAGCTCGCGGCCCAGGACTTCATTTCCGTGCATGTTGCCAATGTACTTCATCTCCGGCTCCACTACAGAGGGTCACATTTACAGTAACTTAGTGAGAAGGAAAAAGGATGTAGGCTATTTGCTAGAGTCGGCTGTTAAATATCGGCCAATTTATATTTACATTTTTAAGAAAGGAAATGTTTATTCTCTCAATTTAAGTTCTTTTTATTCATAGTTCTTCATCTGATACATTTTTTAACTCCCCAATATTTGTATCAGCCCCAAACATCCGTCCCAGTCCGGCTCGAGTATTTCCACAGAGTCCGATGGGTTCTACTTACGCAGTTCGTGTTGACCTGGGTTGTTTGAGAACTCGATGACGAGCAGCTCCCGGCCCTCCATGCTGCGGCCGATGCTGTAGGTCCTGGCTATGCTGGAGCACTGCTCCTCGGTTTTCTTCAAAATGCTGATCATCTGAGGATTGGTGTGATATTTGAACTGCAGCGGGGCGAGGGGATCCTCCTGAGGAGGAACCTCCATGCTGTCCACAGCCTCGGCACCTTCCTCTGCTGTAAAGAAGAATTATCGGTTTGGATTCATGTGCTTCTCCGCTCGACTGACTGACCACATTTTAGATCTCTAATAAAAAAAAACGATGCCTCCATTCCTGCAGCGCTGCCAGGGTATAAATAGGACGATCGTAGAGTCTGGTATGTGCAGCAGGAAAACCAGGAGGAATGTGTGGAAATTCGATGTGACACCAATCGCCTGATGAAACGTGTGCGCTTATTATTTCAGCTGACACATTAGAAACTGTTAATCCTGCTACTTTTATTTTTACTCACCTTGTTTTTCCTATTTATGATTATTTTGACATCACGTGACATTTTCACCAGTAACTCATGGATGTTGATGAAAAGAATCAGGGATATTTAAGGGACTGATATCGGAGTGTGTGCAGTTTGGTGCAGCTTCAATTAAATCCAATTTAAATGTGGTTTCACGGGAGGGAAGGATGTTTTCAGCTGCTGCACGGAAACTAATAAGGATATGAAAAAGAAAATGTGACTACCCCCAACGTGTGGCTGAGATAATGATGATTCATTTGGAAGTCAAAGGTTTACACGAATCTTCAACAGTTGTCCAAACAAACGTGATTGATTTGGTGCGGATCTGAAAACTGCGGCGACTGGGCGTTGTTTTGTTGGCTTCGCTAAAAGGCTTGATTGAAATGAAAGGAACTGTCGGACGAACTCGAGGTCACATTAAAAACAGTAACAAACACGAGTGCGATGTGAATGTGGGAATAATCACACGCGTTTCACCTGCTGCCAGACATCTGATCCACATCGTACTTGCCGGAAAAGAAGAATTAGCACACCAATAAAAAGTGAACCCTTTCATTACAGTGCAACAGGTCAAGACCGCGTGGTGCGTTTCATTGGTCGACTTTGAGACTTTGATGATCGTGAACACGTTCGACTTCACACCGAAGCCAAAGTGACATGACTTCGAAGTGTAAATCAAGACCTCCTGTCTGAGCAGATGTTCCCGTTGTCCATGTTCTCATATGGCTCACACGTGATCTCGTCCTCCAGCAGCAGCACGACTGTGTCTTTTCTCCTCTACTTTGGAAAACTTCAACAGCTTTTTTACAAAATAACTACCAGACATAGTTTTTTTCCCTTTGTTTGTCTTTAAAGACGCTGTTTACAACACGGGGCTTTCAAGTGAAAACACTTGAAAAACAACCGCGGGGACCTGGAGCGAGTGAAGGTTTATGTGGCGAGCTGAGGCGTTCCACTTGGATTTTTATGTTGAGGTGAGCCGCACTAGCATGTGAACAAACCAGATGTCTGCAGAGAATGTGTTTGTAGAAGGAGCTGAAACTCAAAGGACAACACAGATAGATAGATAGATAGATAGATAGATAGTAGTAGATAGATAGATAGATAGATAGATAGATAGATAGATAGAGATAGATATGATTGATTGTCCTTGTTCTCACCTTTGAGCCCTGCCAGTGGGTCATAGCATCCTTCTTCATCACTGAAAAAGAAGCGATCACAGTCCAAGAAGTAGGGCCAGGCCATCTCTATCCCCTGGAAAGCATGGCTGCATTTCTTCTGCACGGCCTCGCAGGTGCTGCGGCACGGCTTCAGCAGCTTGGCGTTCTCGCAGCGGGGGGCCAACACCGAGCAGCCCAGCATGCGGATCTCGGGGTTGCACTCGCCGGCGAGCAGGGACTCCACCACGCTGATGAGGAGGTACTCGGCGCCGCCCTCGGCGTCTTCGCGGCTCTTGTGGCCGAGGATGTTGGGGAACATGGTGTGAGTGTAGGCCATGTCGTCGCAGTAGGCCAGGGAGACATCGGTGCATTTGGCTGAGGTGAACAGAAAACATCAAATTCAGATGTATTAGGGATATTTTCGAATTAAATGTTAATAAGATTTCTCAGCAGGAGTCTTCATCGGTCTTATTTCGCTACATCTCCATCCGTCACACACGAGGTCACGAGTCTCACTTTGCTGTCTTCAATCATCTGCTCCCAAATACTTCTATTATCTCTGGAAATTAGAATCTGAATAATTCACAGCCCCATTGATCATCTAAAAATACACGTGACGGCTTCATGGCTCTGGGGCCAGATTCTATTAAGACTACGCCCAGTGTGTGACTTATGATCTCAACTTCGGTGTTGTTCAAAAACACTGACTCCAAACCAAAGTCCCCAGGGGATGGAACTGAGCAAGGGCTTGACCTGTCAGGGGGAGGGTGGGACGACTTCAGGGGCCCAGATCCTTCTCTAATGTTCACGGATTTCAGGCTCAAAAAGTCACAGAACATAAAGCATTTGGGAGTCTGGCAGCTGGAAGAGGAAACAGCCCAGGAGTGTGACACCCATGCACAGGGGATACTTACGTTTTTCTTGCACGGTCGGCTTGCACAGTCCTGCAAAACACATCAGTGAGCATTAGCTGACACAGTGGCAGACACTAGATGGCAGAGTGGTTTCTATAAAAGCCTCAGTCTGGCCTGTAAAATAAAGTAGTGTCGTGCTCAAGATGTGGTCTTGGCTTCTGCAGCTTTTCTGAAATCTGTCTGCAAAGGATCACAATTCACAGATGTTCCTGGTTTTATCCAGGGATATTACAAAAATATGCTTTAATCAAGTATATTCGTATTTGACAAGTCACAGACCAACACGATCTCATGAAATCCATCATCATTTTCAGCTTTGTGTTTCTAAAAGTTAAGTTAAACAACAGTTTTTTAAAGCAAGTTTTTACTGCATGAAATTCAGTCCAGTGCAGCGGCTCCATTTGGAAAAAAAAAGAAGATGCCACATTGTGCAGCAGGTCCAGATGCACACATGGGAATAAAGTTTGGGATCATAATAAAAAAGGAGAAGAACAACATTTTACCTCTGACTCTCGGGTCACAGCGCGGAGGAGAACACGAAGCGAGGGCGAACAACTGCAGCAGGATCCGAAGCATGATGCTCATTTTCCGACACATTGTTATGCTCCGATGTGGCACCTCACACACACGCAGGAAGAGAGAGCGAGAGAGTGTGTGCGTGTGTGTGTGTTGTGTATGTGTGTGTGTTGGTAGAAACTCCCTCTGAGCCGCCTTACTACAAACATTACGGTCAGCTATCAGGTTACAGAGGAAACGGCTGAGAGGTGAAGTGGGGATAAGAGCAACTGGAATTCTTCTCTCTCTGTTACAGTAGAGTTGAAACTGGATTTAAAGATAAAGAATAAGTGTTAGCTCACCTTAGATCGTCTTTATTGACACAGTAGCCTCAACTATTGATTCATTGATTATTGGCGCCTTCTTCAGTCACATGACACCGATTGTCCAATAGGAAGCTGTTAAAACCAAACTAAACCTAATAATTAGCAATTTACTATAACTTTAATAGTAAAATTATTGTTAAGTTTGTCTATACTTAATTGTGTTATTGATATATTTGGTATAAAACCGTGTGGCTAAGTTAACAAAGAACACTTTCTGTTTGAACTGTGGCTAAATGTGTTATAGTATCAGTGTGGGCTACTTTTATTGTTTTTGAACCAAACCATATAAAGTGAAGTTCATGAAGTTCTATTACACTATCGCACCAATGTGGAATAAGTCATTTGATATTCATACATTCTCCTTTTTTAGCAGTTTAAGCTGCTTTTAGATGTAATGTAAATTCCTTCACTTAATGCTGCAAATAATTACTGTTGTTCTGTTTCCATGCGTCCAATCAGGCTGGAGTCATCACTGAGTCTGAATAAATTAGAATCACTAATCTTCCAAAATGATCTTTACCCCCCCGATTTAATTACACTTGGCAATAACGGCGCCGCAGCAGAGATGGTGCCGTGACACCGCGGTCGCTCTTCGAGCCACATATCATCCGCAATGTAATTAGGGCCACGATGAGGCAGAACAATGTGAGGAGCTGCCGGGGAAAGAGGAACCGAAAGAGTTGTTTTATTTGCCAATAGTGATAATGATTCATGTATCTATTGATTTTTGGATATTGAATATTGCCCCACAATGTTTCCATAATCCTAATTTCCCTCCTATTTGCGGTTAACTGCACCGTTTGAATGTGATGTTGTAAAAATCAAGTCTGAGGACATTTGACGGTACCGTGAAAACATTCATATTTTTTAATAGCTTAATAATTGACAGCTTTTTATTGCACATATTCCACTAACAGCTAATCACACTGTCAAAGAACAGCAAGTGGCTCACGGGAGGAAAAGTACACGTGAATAAAATACATCCAAAGAAACAGATTTTTTTTTCTTAATATTGATAATAATAATAATAATAATAATAATCATGATAATAAAGCAGCTATTCTGGTTTAGAGCAGCTGAAGAAAGTCACAAATGCAAATCTGGCACAAACACAGAACAGTGTGTGTTTTAAAGCACTTTGAAAGCGTTGCTATGCTACATCACGTTACCCCCCCACCCCCCCACCCCCATCTTCATCTATAGACAAAACATTGTTCCTGTACAGTGCAAAATATAGAATAACATCATGTAAATATCCATTAGAAATGTTTTCTCCGGTCAACTGGCAGAACAAAGCACAGTTGTACAAATGCATTTTCCCGGTAAAAGTGGACTATCTCTAGTACATTCAGTTACACTTTAACACACACACACACTTTAAAGGACGACTGGTGAGGCTGCGTTTTTTTATTTATTACTGTCAGCAAAAAACACACGAGAAGACTTCAAACCAGAGATGAGCTCATTCACCTTCCCGTTGTTTAAAATAATGTGGTCACTGCACATTATACCGGGTGTCTTGATATTCATGAAAAATGTGTGTATTTTTAAGAGTGTACTGCACTGCACTGAGGTTATGTGTTTTAAATGTGTTTTTACCGGGTATTGTGGATTCTTCTAACCAATATTTTATTGTATTAAATTGTATTATTTAAATGTTTTGATTCTTTTAATTTACTATGATTAATATGCGTATATTTGCTGTTATTCTTCTTTAAGTAATATAATACAATTATAGGGATTGTCAAGTCTTCAAATTTTGCAGACTTGACCTTTGTGTCATATCAAGTAGAAAACGTTATTTTTACTTGAGTAGATTTTTGTCTATTTATTTGTACTTTTACTTAAAGTAAAACGTTTGAGGGCTTCCTCCATCAATGCACTCAAACATGCTGCTGCTTTAAATACTTGTGCACCAAACTTGTAATAACCTGCAACTAAATATATACTATTTACTCCTTATGTACAGAGTCCAGCTGAGAACATACATCTGAAGACTCGGAGCTGCAGGCAGGCTGGAGAGTTCTGACAGCACTGAGAGGCAAAGTCCGTTTTTTTTGTTGACACTAACAAAAACAAAGAACCTCACCAGCCGCGTCCTTTAACATCGTGGTGTACATGTTATTTGCCTTTGGCTCTTGTATCTATAGTAGCTCTGAGAGGATTAGACAAAGTGCATCAATATTCAGTGACTGACATGACACTGCAAAGTAGTCTAACGCGGTCAATACGGAAAAATGGCAACAATGTGCAGCAGCTGAGCCTCGACGCCGAAGAGCACACCCGTCCAGTGAAGCTACTTCCTCCGGAAGCAGGGACGACATAGTGTCCCCGGGTTTCAGCGGCAGAGGAAAGAGGAAGAAGGTTCGTCACAAAGTGGTTGGTCCAGCTCAAAAGGCCACTGTTCTCTCAGAGTCAAGACGTCTCCGGCAGCGTGGTCCTTCAGCTCCATCTTGGACCCATGTTTCATGGAATTGATGTGTCTGTGTGTGAAAATGCGGGGTGGTGGGTGGGGGGGGGGGGGGGGGGGGGGGGTGTGATGAATTAAAGATCCCTTGTTTACCAATACTGTCTGAGGCCACATCATCCCTGTCGCTCCCTATCTGTCTTCCCCCTCACCCATCTCGCCTTCCCCTCCGTTTCTTCGCCTGTTCATCCTCCCCCTCATTACTGTCTGTTCAATCTTCCCCACCCACCATCTTCCTTCTCTTTGCTCTGTCCCCCCCCCCCCCGCCTTCCCCCCAAATCTGTCCCCTCCATCTAGTCTTGTTTCGCTTCCTACTAATATCCTGTCCACTCCGTCTCTCTCTCTCTCTCCCTAATTCTTCGCCTCCGCCCATCCTCCTCTTCCTCCAAAGAGGCAGCCTTTCTGTTTTTTGGCCCGCTGTGTGGTGTGCATCTGTCACGTACGCACGTTCGCCATTAGCTGATCCTCTGGAGACAGTAGTCGTTCTCTGTGTCTAGAGAGCTGTTGTGGCCAGATGAAGGGTACAGGTCGCGCCGGAGCAGCCTGTTGACGACGGAAACCAGGACTTCTTGTACTGCTGACGTAGGAGGGAGTAGGCGAAGGGGTCAGACGCAGCCTTGCTGTATGTGAGGCACTTACTGATGATTCCCCAGTGGCGGTTGACGTCCACAAAAGGTAGAAGCTCGGCCAACCTGAAGGGGCGGCAGCAGAAACATGACTAAACAAAGTACCAGACCAGCCTCTGACACGTTAGGGACAGTGTGACAATTAGAAGATAGGATCAAAAAGGGGGAAGGTCTTTCTATTTTTATTCTTGCTGACGAAAAAGCAGGAGATGATCTGTAATTTGTTCAGCCTTTCCTTGAAACAGTAAAAGCAGTCATTAGGCATGAGTCACTATAATGACCATCATATTATCTAATGTGTAATCTTATTGATATTGAAAAAAAGGATTGCCCCTTTAACATATTTAGTTTTCCACGATTTAAAAATTGTATGCATGTATGGAAGAATTGAACTGCCTTAAAAAATAAACTCAAATAAACCAAGAGTTTGGCTTTAATAACTGATTTAATTGTTTTCAAATCAAATCACTACACAAAAAATGAGGTGAGGAGATGGCAATTTAAATCTTCCTTTTACAACTTTGTTTCTTTATTAGATTTGAATATAGGCATTTTTAATCAAACACAAAATAATATGTCTACAAAAATGTGTATTTCTGTCATTTAATTGCTTTGTTAGATTTGTTTGAGCTTCCATATTGCCACGTCCTTTCAGAACATACCAGGGGACAGGGGCAGTTTTTCTATGTGCAGGCTGAGAGCTGTCATGAGCAGATGATGTGTTCAAGTGCTCAATGTAAAAGTAGAACAGATAGCACATGTTCAGGAATTCTGAGTATAATCAGATGTTCTGGCTTCAGCTGTCACTCAGACGTGCACGTAGGCCCGGTTCAGGAGGTTCATCCAATTATCGGGACACTTTTTCAAAGAGAGAGTGTGCGTGCCTCGTGTTCCCTGCCACACACCACGCACTGTGCCGCAGCAGCAGCCACATCTGGCAGTAAACAGCTTCTCCTCTCTTTTGTTGTCTGTTGCCGTTTTAAGTGTTTTCCAGTGGAAGCAGCGTGGGGTCTGTTTACATCACCACAGTGCAGCTGACCAATGAGCTGTGTCCAGGCTCAGATCAATGATAATAATTCTGAGCATTAGGTCCAAATAAGCCGTGTGGTGCCAGGTGAGCTCACACACTGATGTGATCGTGCACTTCAGGTGTTGGATTGTCTTTAATCCGATAGATGTGTGTGGCAGATCTGTGTATTTTTAAGTCTCTGCAATTACCACAAGGTTATTGCTCATTCAAGCAAGGTCGTTTGTTTTGAAGACTCATGCAGAAGTTTTGAATAAAAATGACATGATGCATGGTGGCTGTCGTTGCACTTACCTTGTAATTACATAAGGAGCAAAGCAGATGATGAACGAGCCGATGAAGATGCTGATCTTCTTGGTGGCTCTTTGCTTTCTCCTCTTTTGCTCTGTTAAACATCTCTGCTTCACGCTGGAAACAGGAATGGGGGCGTTTAGTCCATTTGACAAACAGTGTGAAAACTATATGCATATTGTGAGAGTTATATGAAGAAACTTGTAAATGAGACATGCAACTGTACCTGGGGTGAATGTCGACCAGCAGGAAAAGAGTCTGCATGGTGATTATGTCAATCCTCTTGCAGTGGAACCTGGCGACTTTCAGCACCTTCAGGTAGGTGAAGCAGAGGATGAGCAGGGACAGCATGAAGCTGGTGGCGTGGAAAACCACTGTGAAGATTGTGAACTTAATCCTGTCGCTGCCCCTCGGCTGCAGGGTGCACGACGCGTACACGTCGCTGTAGTCGACCCAGGAGAAGAGCAGCGCCGTGAGGGAGAAGGTGAAGGAGTGGAGCCAGGAGTAGCACACCATGATCAGCGCGTCCTTGTAGCGCATCTTAGTGGAGTAGCTGAGCGGGAAGACCACCGCGATCCAGCGGTCGATGCTGAGGGCGGCCATGCTCAGCATGGTGTTGGCGGTGAGGAAAGTCTCCAGGAAGCTCACCGTGTGGCAAACGAAGTCCCCGAAAGGCTGCTGGTTCCGGACGATCCCCACCAGCGTGGCGGGCATGTTGAGCACAGTGATGAGGATGTTGCAGAAGGACAAGTTCATGGTGAAGACACCGGGCACCTGCCGGCGTATCTCGGTGCTGTGCACGAAACATAGCAGCACCAACAAGTTGGACAACAGCGACACGACCGCGACCACGACGATGAACAAAGCGAAGATAATGTCAGCAAAGTCCATGTCTCACTCCAGAGCGTCCACCCTCGGGTTACCTGCGCCTGTTGTGGACAATGAGCACTTGGAAACAACCATGGCCGCGCGTCGCGCACCTCTCCTCCAGCGGATCCAACTATTCATTCCAATTAGATCCGTGCGCACCGCCGCGTCCTCTCCAACTTCCCACGACGAGCGCTGTCCAGAGTGCTGAGGACGCGGGCGGCCGCCGCCACTCACACCCGCCGCCCAGCGCGCGTCAGGTGCGGGAGAAGGTGAAAAGCTGCGGGGCCAAGTGGAGATGTGCGTGTGGGGCGCGTCTTTCAGCGGCTGCGGCCATTCAGACAGCGAGCAGGCGGCTCACTGAGCAGCCACATACTGAACTGGACTGAGGAGGACCCGGGTGGAGAGGCAGCGAGTCTACTGAAGTGAATGATCACACCCAGAGCTGCAGGGACAACTTGTCCTACAGTCACTAAACACACTTCCGTCCCTACTTCCTACATACTGGAGCATCTCTAGCAAATCCTCGTGTGTTGTTTGATTTTGTTGTTGTGCGCAAATACGCATCAATCCCCTCGCATACTATAAGTTATTCACGCGTGAGTTTCTCGCGCCCCCCCCCCGCATTGATTCGACTTGGCTCGAATCCATGTGGATGTGGAGGCAAAGGGGCGCAGAGAAATCCGGGGATGAGCTCTTGGATAATTGGAGACGCGTCTGTCGTGGCCAAATGGCACCAGGTGCACCGGCGCACCGGAGAGGCAGAGGGGGCGAAACGATCCCTGTCCCCAAATGAATTATTTATAGGCCGGGGGCTACTGGAGATTCACTGTTTTTATTGGAATTTTGTGTTTGGGATGCAAACATATACAGAGAGAGGATTGGTGGTAGAATGTGACCTTTTCAAAAAAAAATAGCCGAGGAAGAAATAAAATGAATACGGTAAATATCATTTTCTTTTCACTCCATACTTATAGATTTTGCTGAAGCAATGAAGTAGCTCACCAAAGTCAAAACAATATCACATTGCAATAAAATCACATCTAATCATGTACCAACACTGGTGGTACATATGAAATGATGTTTATTAAACATTAGCCACAGGCCTTTGTAAATGGTTCGGTACCAGCAACCCAAACTTTTTGTTTATTATGTACAACTATGTCCTCATATCATCCTGAGGCATCATTGAGGAACAAAGAAAAATGATTTCACGATGAAAACAAAGCTCCAGTAAAATATAGTAGAGCATTAAAATGGTACCTGATCCAAATTGGAGGATTGAGTCAATATGGATGCGTGTGCTTGTTACTGAGTCATGCCCACTCCTGGAGAAGTGTGTGTAGACAGTGACTCACTGGGGTCAGACGCAGCCTGCATGGCTTTTCTCTATCTTTTCTCGTTTGCACTCACTTCATCCTCCAACTTGTTATGAGGCTTGTGTTGTGCTTGTTCCTGTATCCCCCCCCCCCCCCCCCCATCCCTTCCAATTAAGTGCTTCGTATTTATTTATGTAAGACCGACACACTGTCAGAGAATTTGCATCCCTCCGAGCCCGCTGCCGTGCTTCTGCCCATCACAGTGGAGTATTCACAGTGAGTAGGTGAGTCATCATTAAATGCAGTTGAGGGAAACCCTGAGGTCAACTATCTTTGAAGCGACTGTCTCCTAAAAGTGTCGCCGCTGATGAAAGCATTTTCCACATATGCTATTCCAGCGGTAATGAAGCTACTACAGCACCGAGGGTGTGTTTTTCTTAGTGTGTGTTTTTCCTAGTGTGTGTGTGCAGGAGTGAGAGAGCCGGGGGAGACAAAGCAGCAGTGGGCGATGTCAGTCCCCTACAAACTAGAGATCAAATGCCTTGGAGAAAGCTACAGCTGGGCTCCTGGGGGAAAAGTGCAAAGCTATTTATAGGCCTGATGGGGTGTCACCTCCACTATAACTCTCAGCGCCGGCGTATTACCTAACCGAGGTATCAGGGCGCAGAACGCATGCTTCAGAGCCACAAACGGGATCGCTTGGAGAAGATGCTTTCATGTGAGAGGAGTAATCAGTTACTGCAGTTTTAGGCGGCCTACAAAATGCCTCGAAGGGCCCGTGGCTGTTTAACAAAGTCATTCAAGCAGAGGGGGGGGAAAGATGCTGATCCTCCAAATGCACCAAACTACCACTGATCATGAATCAGAGTCAATCTCAAGAGAAGGAATTAATGCCCTTGATGTTAGAGTTGCAATTTAAATGTTGGTTAATCTTGTTAATTATCTAGTTCATGCAATCGGAGCCCAATTTCTTTTAATGTGTTTTTCTTTTATAGCTCTACTTATCTAATCATAGGTGGAAAAACAGGCTCACAACACATCTCAATAACATGTGTGTTATTGCCGGATCAAAATTAAACCGGCACCGAGTAGCGCTCCGTGCACAAACAGAGCAACACAATAAATGTTGTGTTGTCTTCAAGACCGGATCTTTACTGGCACCTCGTGACCTCGGCCTCGTGACGGAGACAGTCCTGAAAGCTTTCCACTTCGCCTTCGAAACCAGTGATCTTACGTAGAAGCAACTGACCTTCAACACACAAGTGTGATCTGAATCCCGGTGGGTATACCTGGTATTTCACTCTGAGCTTGTACCTGCTCCAACGCCTGAGTTCAGGAGAGGAGCTCAGCGTCATGTGTTAAATAACTCTGTGATTGGTAGGAGGCGTCTCAGAGCCACAGCTGAAGATACTGTGGTGGGTAACATGAGGCTTTTAGACCTGATATTTAAAACTCTTTATCATCTGCTTTTAGCCGCTGAAAAACTGAGATTAGACTCATTATTATTTTAGATCAATTTTCAATGTTAAAGATGCATCAGAAGCCAATAAATGAACACTACTTAACCTGTCTTATTTATCCGGAAAAGTTATTATTGGTTAGAAATAATAATAATAGATAACAAAACAGAGGATTGTCAAAATGAGGATTTCATGAAAATATTATATTTTTGTGACATGAATTTTAACAACAACAAAAGAAGTCGAGGGATTTAAATCTTTTTGTGTCGCAATTAAAAACAACGAGTGAAACCTTCGAAAACCGCCGACATAATATATAATTCTGCGTTACTCAGCCTGTCTCTCTGCTCAGCTGCCTGCAGGTGAGCATATAAATAGAACAGTCAGACTGCAGGTTTGCACCGAGCGGAGATCAATACATTGTGGTTGACTTGACCCCTGATCTCTTTATTTTCACACGTCAGCACGACATGTTCCCTTAATACAAAGAAAACCAGTGGCTTGAAATTTTGAGCAAAACAATTACACAAGATCATCAAATCAATCAGATTATAACAACGATTACATTTCCAAGTTTATATCTTCTGTTTATAGGTGCACAAACAAAATGGATTGTGGGTATTTCAGCTTTAGGTTTGCGGATTTCCTCTTATTCAAATCTCTATTGAAAAGAGGGGATCAGTTATTTGTCATCAGCCACGTTTCATAGGTTTTATTGATCTGGCTTTCTTTGTTTTCTACAGGTACTTGAATAATCAAAATAAAGCTCGGACCATTTTACCAGTTTTCGTCTGCGTTGGTTTGTGACTGGATGGATTACTGAGGACGCAGAATGGGTCAGGAAAGAGCGGGAAAATAAATACTGTACGGCAACAAATATTAATTTTAACATATCAATCAAATTCTATCGTATTACTTTTGACGGAGGAGAGACGAGAGACCTCAGGGAGAGACGCAAGTGTGGGCCCAATCGCCCTGGACGGACAGAAGTGGAATTGATGATCAACAAAATAAGAATATTTACAACATTCTGGAGAAAAGACTGAGTTTAATATATTCATATAGTCATCGCTACATCAGAGTCAAAGTGCAAATCTATTGTGATTATCTAGTGTTTGTAAATGTGCAAAAAACAGGTGACGTCTTCCTGCTGCTGTAATGATTATATAGGCGTTAGTGTTTATGATACTTTAATGGTTATTACAGGAGGCCACTTTTTGTCGCTGTGGCAAAAACCCACCACGCCGTGATTAGCACTTCACCCAGCGGCTGTGGGGAAGTGCTTAGTTGAGAGACTGTGTTGATTTCTTGCTGATCAGAGGTCAGCTCGTGCTGAGTGAGAATCAGGATTGAGATACGAACGGGGTCAGAAACAAGGTCAGAAGTCATTAACCTTTAAACGCTGCTGTGCTCGGATTCATACTCCAGTGATCCATCATGCGCGGATCAATATTTGATCCCGAGGTTGGCAATTCTTATAATAAAAACAACAGTCTGCGATCAATCTGTCGAAAAAGATAAGGCCACCTGAAGTGATGTGCACCTCCCACTCACCGACAAGACGACTTGAAGAAACAGACGTCTCCAGCGGAGTGCGTGAGCGACAGCCTCTTCTTCACCTTGTGTTTACTTTGCTTGGGATTCTGCCGTCACCCGTGCTGGGCAGTAGCCAGCGAGGATTTAAAAAAAAAAAAAAAAGGACGTGGGCCCGTTGTGAATGACAGCTCAGGATTTTGTTTACAGGGTTAGCAGAGCTGTGACAGATGGGCCTCCTCCACACGTCTCATACCGGAAGCACCACACAGAAACCATGCTGAGCTCAAACATCTGCCACACGCGTGTTTATGCTGCGCGGTTTGACCGGTGATGACAGCTGACGACGTGTGCGAGTACGTGTTGCACATTTAGAAAAGCTTGAGGATTGTAAATAAGACGTGAAAACCTGTTGATCTCATTCCATGTTGTAGGAGGTGAATCCTCACGTTGTCTTGACGACTTCCTCTCATTATCATCACCTTCGAAACTAAAAAACATAAGTGCTACATATGTTTAGATATCAACGTGTTTTGTTTAATTCTAACACATTTACATATGTTTTTAATCTTTTATATATTACATTTTTCTTTATCTGTTTTGTTTTACTGCATTGCATTTTTGTATGTATTGTATGTCATAACAGATTAAAGCCTTCATTATCTCAAATCTTATCTATAATAAAAATATCAGCTCTTACATTGAGGTCACTGAGTTCTCATATTAAACATGTTTTTTCCGTGTGGTTCCTCGCTCAAAGATTTATGAGACCGATTGATTGACTGACTCTTCGGGCTCAATCTCACAAAGTCCACATATATAAAGACAAAAATCCGCTCGCAACAAAAGTGTGTTTTCCCAGACACCTGATATGACGCGTTGTTGAAAGAAAAAAAAAATCAAGGCTCAAGCGCCGCTGGTCGGCAAACAAAAGGAGAATAGCTTTCATGAGCACGGTGCAGCTGCCACAGGTATAGAGCAGGGGCAAGACTTGCGGTGAGTCACGTTCCCATGGCAACGTCTCAGTCGGAGAAGTTATCGCAGCATCTCCGGCTCTCGATGTGGATGTAAATATCATTTACACGGGGGCTGTTATTGTCATCCGAGGAGATTATGAAGCATCTGTTATCTGCTTTTTTCTTTTATACATTACACACTGAGAGAAGTGCACGGAAAGTATGTGGTGTTTACGCAACGACGACACTTATTCCAGCAGCTTTCAGAGGCTTAAACGCCGGTCGTGACATGCGTGTGTCAGGGAAATCTCTCATGGTCCTCTCTCATCTGTCTCATAAGCCAGTGGTATCTCCCACCATCAGATAGCCCCACTTCTATCGAATCGGAATGGTCCGGTCCTCCGCAGGTGTCCAAAGCTCTGTCAAACCCTGTGCTTTGTTCACAATGAGCCGTCTTTTATCTGCAGACCTAAAGGAGGCGCGGGGAGATAGCCGGTGGTGAGGAGGAGGCAGAAATAGATCGCTTTGACCCAGTGAGGAGAGAGCGTGTAAAGCCACATTTGAAAGGACCCCTTTAGTATTTTATTGATGACCTGGTGAGCCATGCCCTGCCTGTTCTATTGATTCCTTCATCAATCCTTTCATCCGGTCAAAGAGTTTCTTTACGAGGCTTTGAAAACTGGCGGCCTCGCTGGAATGCTTTCGGAAAAGACACGAGGGGGATCAGTGCTGGAGTTCAGCATTGTTTCAAACTGCCGACTCCAGTATTTGAGTTGGGTTTCGAGGAACATTCCTGTGATTTGAACCGAACAAACTGTTGCAGCTGAGGAGGGCTCACGGCCACAGACCCAGAGCATCCGAACTGCAGGGGAAACTGGGGAGAGAGAGAGAGAGAGAGAGGGAGGGAGAGAGAGAGAGCGGAGCGAGACTGTAACCTGAGTCTGAGTGGAACAGATTGACAGAGCGCCGCTAAGCACATTGAGCAGACGCACCGGCATTCATTATCATTAGGCGACAGGAGCGCTTTGAAGCCAACAGGGGCTCCAGTGGGCAGAGGAAAGCAGGCCAGCAGGCACATGATGGAGCATTATGGCTTCTGTAGCCAACTATGACAGGAGCCTGGTAAAAAAAAAAAGGAAAAGGTGCAGGCTCACCGGTGAAGAGGAAAAGCACTTAACAAGCCTTTTAGAGGGAGGCCGCAATCAGGCCTGGAGACTCGGAAATGTAGTTAACGAGTTTCAGTGCAAATAAAATGGATTTTGCATATTCAGAATCAAATATACATAATTTGCTCAGGATTGCATTTCATCGAATGAGCTAAATCATCGCTAATATTACCAGCTATGCAAATGTGGCAGATGATACTTCCTTATAGCAACAAAACAATTCAGATCATGAAATTACTATCTTCCATTGCGATAGAAAGATATACGTTGATAATAAGACAAATAAAATGAAAGTCTTTCCCCTTATGAAGCCACACTTAAACCGGCTGGATCTATTATTTGGATCTGCACCAAATTACACTGGGATATCAGGGAAAACAATAAATAAATCTGCAATGTCTAAGATGGTCCCACACCAAAATTTAACAGGTTCTTTACGAACTCAAACTGATTTTTTACATCTTGCTCTCAAACAAACACATCAATAAATGAACAGGGTTGACAACATAACCTCCTCGAGCACTGCAGTTAAAATGGTTGCAACAAAATTCAAGCTTAAGCAAAACAAAATGGCAAAATCCAGGCTACATGTTTTGCCTCGGGGGAAAAGGTACAGTCTTAGAATTGCCTCCTTCTCTTCTGGCTCTTCTTCCTCTCTGCACACGAAATAATCAGACAGGTTGAAAGTTTAAAATCCTCAGTGTAGCGGCTAGCACTCACACGCAACCCCCCCCCCCCCGGCCCGCCTTGCTCTTACTCATCCTCGTCTAACCTTTAGTTTGACCCAGCAGCCTTAAGGACAAGACCCCCCCACACCACCACCACCACAGAACAGGCTGCATCCGAAAGCATCTGCCTGCTCCAGACATCCCTCAGTCTGGGATACGTGCTCCCAGAGGTGTGGACCACACTCTAGTGACTCACGATAAATACGTTGCATGAGTCATGAAGGGCCGAGCACGAAAACTGTGGTTACACAGACTGGAAACCAACCAGAGCCACCTTGTGCTTTGTGATATTTGGTATTTATATGGATCTAAAGGATGGTTAGAAGAAAGCTGACACCATTAGCCATTTGCTTTTGGATTCCATTTAGGGGGCGGATCCAGGAAACTATTTACAATTTGTTTAACCTTGAGAGATAAGGCGTTTTGTTTTTTTCTTGGACATTATCACGGTTTTCCCAGCGGATACTTCGAGGCTCGTGAAGAAACAAAGGAGGAGGGGAACGATATCTACGAGTGTGTAACATGTGGTGCAGCTTGATTGAATGTAAGGGGACTGTTGGGCCTGGAGTACCACTCTAGATGTTGTTTGCTGCTGCTGTTGCCTGGCACCGTCAAATTTGCGTTCTGTTTAAACAATCCTCTACAGTATTGAAACACTGGTCACCAGTTCAGCAGTGACAAGAACCTTGGGGAAAAAACAGATTATAAACGAGCACTGAAAGCAGCTAATAAGGTGAATCTATGGTTTCACTTATTTGGATGACACTTGCTCGAGATTATCCCAAAAGAAAGGATGCCATTAACAGAAACTGAAATGGCTTTTATTGAAAGCAGTACAACTAAATTAGAGGTTTTACTCCTGAAAGAAAGTTTAAAAAGGTGACAAAAGCCTCTGCTGCTTTCACGGGGATGTGAAAACTGAGTGAACTCCTTTGTGTGGCTGCAGCTCTGTGTCAGTCAGGAAACCCATCCGTCAGGGCTCGGAACAAAAGGGTGACAAATGAGGTCCAGCACGTGGAGCCTTGCACGGGGGGTTCATTAATTAATCATCAATTCAGATACATTTCGCACAAATCAGCGAGATTTAAGGGATTCAGCGGCCGTGAGCAGCCAATCAATCACTGCGCTGGGAACACGGCGGCTTCACGTTCTGCAGCCCGCACCGCGGGATTGATGCCGCCACACTGGCAGTGGTCATTACTGTTTTTTTCAGCGTGGCCCATGCAGTATTAACAAGTGTTACATAACCCTAATCAGAGAAGTAAAGCGAGGCTTTGAGAAAACCTCCACAACCAGCCGGCAATTTCTCGTTAATCTTTAATTAAGCATAAGGTGCAGCTTTGATTCCTCCTTTCTCGACGGGGGCTATTTCGAGCCGCCGTCCGTCCCACTCTCCCCCTCTCCGGGGAGGCAGGGGGAGTCTTTAAAAGCAGAGTGGAGGCTGCTAAACATTGCTGTCAAAGAGCAATTTGGACCGAGGGAAGCCGTCGAAGGTTCTGGACGTGCACGGTGCTCGTGCCGAGGACAGCGCGGGACATAGGATGTGGCTCTCGGAGCTCGCTGTCGTGTTAAAGATTCAGAGGCTGGAGGATGAGGCAGGAGGACGCACAATAGAACGTGTAAACAGTTCGAACCAAACCAAAACAGGAAGTACTGCATTTTCCATGTACTCTGGTACTTTGGGGATTTTGCTGCCGCCACAGATATACATGTGCGCTCAAAATAAAACCATGTACCTCGCATTTTCATTACATTCACGTCTCCCATGGGAGCATGATGACGACACAGAACTATAATAATCTCAGTGTGCATATGGCCTATATGGAGTCTTATACATTAAAATGGCAGTGGCCTGTTTAACTGGAAACAATGGTACTCAGCATGTAGAGCACATACCTCCGCAAAGGCTCATCAACCCTACACATGGTTGTCTAGTTCTTATAATAGAAATATAAAAATGTAATTACTTATTTGTCATAAAACACAATTAAAGAAAGTGGAAAATATTCCTGGATTTAATGGGTTCTTTTGATTGGTGAAAATCAATTCAGTAGTTTTTGCGTAAACCCGGTGACTCATTTCTTATTGTTTGAGTCGTGCATAAGTGAAATGTGACAATGTGATTTAATTATTTCCTTCACGTGCGTAGAATCAGCTTTTACTGAACACACACCCCAGCAGTCGCCATGTCTGTGTGTTTGTTGTCCTCCGCTCGGCCACATGTATCTGTCCGACTGTTTAACTTCTCCTTATTGGCTGCCGGCGCTGCTTTACCACCACGCAAACACACACACAGCTAATACAACACGGTATTTGTAGAGGCTTGCGCTTGACGACAGCTACATTTCCTGCCCTATTCAAACACAGGTTTATGTGAATCCATAATGTGGTGTCACGGGGATTGGACGACACACGACTGTGTAATGTGTTTTTTCTCTGGACGGCATCAGACGCCGCGAGTGTGGCTGTCAAAGCAGAGAGATCCAATCGGTTGAGCTGCTTTCTATGTCATCTGGGTCACCTTAGCCCGTCGCCCATGGTAACGACACCCCCCCCCCCTCGGTCTGCCTCTATGGTTACCCCAATTTTCACTTCACATCAGAGCTGCCGAGCTGCTCTCATGTCGGCCGGATGCATCTTCTTTAATCACTTCAGCAAGTTTGTGAAGAGCTGGATGCTCGCAGCACTTCAACGTCTTATTGGCTGAAGGTGTGATGCCACGGTAACAGTGGCAGAGCGGATTTGTATGTTAAAGTCCCCCTCGGGTGAAAATCGACTTTTTAACATCACCCCCCTTGTGCCTTATATTTAATGAGATATTATATTTTTAAAGATATATTTTTGAGCGACATAAGCAGGCAACACCATATCTGAGTATTTCCACCTGAACACTGAAGTAAATAAATGCCAGTCTGGAAAAAAGACGGGTTCAGACAGCCAGGATTTGTGATGTCACAAACCTAAATAACCAATCCTGTGAAGTTTCTAGATCTAAAATTGAACTTCTCATCATTTCTCTTCTCATCGTTTCTCTTGTTTTTCAGACAGTATGATGAATTCTGTTCAAGATGCTGACCGTGGTGGTGCTGGTGACTCTCGCTCATCCTCTCTGGAGACGTTCCCCCGAGACTCAGCTGCTTCAGCATTTTCTTTCTGGACTCCATCAAGCTACAAAGTGTGATTGTGCACAGTTTTTTGGGGAAAACAACACGACTGGAGCATGAACTGCAAACGGTTTAGATTTTTGTTTACTTCACTTCCTCATTGAGGCGTCTCCCTCCCTGAAAAAAGAAAAGCCAGAAAGCTGATTTTTTTTTAGCCGTATGAGCAATGTTAGTACTTCACTCTGAAGCTATGTATACTGAGACATGAGCAGAGTTTGATCTAAATACTGCATGGAAAAAAAGAAAATCTATATTTTGATCTGGTTAGCAGGGGGGGGGGGGGGGGGCACGAAGGGACCGTCACTGTGAGGCATCGCAATTTGTGTAGAACTCGGTATTAGATTAACATCTCATCAAATATTAATTCAGTGGTTCAGCTCCCGAGTGTCAAAGTGAAACAATATGTATATTGTGATGCAGTGTCGTCGCTCTGCCGAACAAGATCTTTCAGTTGAGGTGTAATATATGAAACCAACCGGTTAATATGGAGGTTTTCTACTTCGCATGAAAGCATAAGCTACGCTCTAATTTTAACTCCATGTAAATTGGAGTGTATTGGGCAGATGCCAGTGCACGGCCCATGTGTGCGTGTTGTGTATTTCCAGCTCCGCGTTGAGAAGAAGCGCCTTTCGTGCTTGGCAGTTCTCCACTGGTGATGGCACGACGCTAAACTCTCTGAATTTCCAATCAAGTATGTGCCGAATGGTGAAATGTCAAATTTCCAACCAAACCTCCCTTCACTATTCTTCCCCTTTCTCTCTCTCTCTGCAGGGGCGCAGGACAGTTCTCACAATCCCAAACTGAGGGAGGACCCAGTGTGACAGCCGAGTGCAAACTCTTATCTCCGAGCAACACCACGTTCTGAGCAACTCCGGTGACGTGGAAGGTCGAGGCAGAGGGTGATGGAGGAGGACGGGGGGGGGGGGGTCTACTGCAGGTACAAGGCGACACTCTGTGAGACGTACAGTACACGAAACACACTCAGACTTATCGGCTATCTGCTGTGACCATCCGCTCGCCAGCTCTGAGTTATTGATCGAGAGCCTGGATGAAAATATCATCCTGGACTTATCAAAGCCCAAGTGGGAGAAGAGAGGATCAGAGATGAGTTCTCTCTTTCTTTAACTTTGAGTTCGAGAACTAGGTCAGAAAAAGTTCAGATCAGTGTTTTTATTGAATCGAAACAATTCAGATGTATTTTTACTCAACACAGACATTTTAATAAACTTTGTTGATATGGCAAGAATGTTTTGAATCTTGAAGTTTATAAGGATGGATGGACGGACATACGGACAGTTGGGTTGGTGGGGTGGATGGATGATGGATGGATGGACTGAATACAAACACTTCCAGGACCCTGATGAAACCAGAGAGTGTGTAAGAACGTCTCCTGACCACTTCGGCACATTAACACACATGACCTCATCACAACAAATCCCACAGTGACTCACTGAGAACTGATGTATATTTGATAGTAGAGAGTCACACTCAGTGAGTAAGCTCCTGTCCCACGAACAGCCATTCAGTTTTAATGAGGCTAAAAAGTAATGAAACTCCTCTGTAAATCATTTCACATGATTCAGACCTGAGGCTGAAAATCACCTGGTTTTAGTGACAACTGCAGAATTACAGCCATGTAATGTCCGGTAATCTGTCATTGAACCAACGGAGACAGTTTTCCAGCCTTAACTAAAGAGGTCAAGTTCCTCATGCTGAAGTGTTGTGAAATGAGAAGCTCGCTTCTGTCAATATAGCTGCTTTCAGAAATGAACGCTGGAAAGTTGAACATTGCCTTTCACACGTGAAGAACGCAGCAGGAGACGTGTTCACAACAACAGGAGAATGTCCAGAACATTCAGGCGAGGGCTGGCGCCTCAGTAGAACATGCAGGAGGTGAAACATAACGTACAATTCCCATTTTCTACAGCACATTGACAAAGGCGTCAGATCTCTATCACCCAAACTTCTTCATCGGTGTCTTCAAGGTGTACGGCTCCTCTATTTATATCCAGAGTTATTTGTATTCGTACAGTTTAGCGTCTGTCGCACATTATAAATGTAATCAACACGTCCACTCGCTCACTGTGAATTTTCCTGCTGTATTCTCCGATGGGCTCACTCGAACATTTTACCGGGGGGGGGGGGGGTCAGGCAGGAAAAGTTCCAGAAAGTATCTGGAGCAACTGACTCGTCACATTCAGCCCCTTTTCGGGAAAGAACCCGGACTTCAGTGCACGTCTGTGTGAAATCTAGGGGTTGTTGTTGGTAAATCTGCCCCCCCGTTGTCAGCCCAAGAACTGAGATCCCGACAGGCAAGAGCAACGGGCTTTATAGAACTGTAGATCCCTGCATGAATAAACACAAACAGTAATGCACTGAAACAGCCTCTACCTCCAGAAGAAGCAGCGCACGAGATAAAAACCCGGAGGAGACAAAGAGGATTCTCTCTCTCTCTCACAAACAACAGTCAAACAAAGGAATGCATGGCGGTGACAGCTGTCAGTGCCCGAGTCCTACACGGCTCGCTTTGCTGCGCGGGACTTCTGTACAGCCAAAATAATGTCTCAGAGAAGCTGCATTACATCAAACCCCACGGTGCCACCATGAATAATGCATGAGGCAAACACGGGGAAAGTTGTTGGCTCGGGCGAACACATGCAGCCACTTCTCCCTGACCTAGATTTTTCCCGGGCATGGAAAGTCATTTTGTCCGTCGCGCTGCTGATGTGTTCCCCTCCGTCCGTTGGAGGCAGACACGTACAGTGCATTAGTGGGAAATCCGTGTAGCTACTGCTCAGTATCAGACGTTTGTGTAAAGACAGATAAGACTTCTAAAAAGGGAGGGCATTTGTTTACATAGTTTGCAAGTTTCACATTTTCCACTAGAACAGCAAAAGGATCCTGTTATCAGCGAGTAAATTCAACTAAAACACACAGTAATTCATGTCTGCAGCTATTTCAAACAGTAAGAGAGGTTAAACAAGTATCACACGAAAAGCAGAGAATGGATTTAATGTGTTTACCATGAAGGAAGTATTTGATTTATATTGAGCTCTTACTTTCTTCTCTCTCTTTCTTACTTTAAGCTCGTTGTGCGTTGCGGAGCTGACTTGGCCTTCGTGTCCAACACTTTTGACAAATAAACTTGAAACTGAAACTTGACATTTGTTTTTTCATAGGCTCTAATTTATCTGTAGATTCCCTGGAGCCGATGGGAACTAGTTTTCCATCTGATTCAACCTCAGCTGGACGATGGATTTCTGGCAATTTAGGAATTATAGTCATCAACATGGCTGCAGTCAACACGCCTGTTATATAATAACACTGCAGCTATTACACTATGCAGCTGGTTTTAAAAACACAGGTTCTCAAGCAGCAGTGCGAGGCGGACACAAACAGAGTCATAATGACATCTTATTGGCCGTTGGGAGTCAGAGAGGGCCGGGGATCGAAAGGTCAATAGCGCTATCTGCTAGGGGGGGGGGGGGGGGGGGGGGGGGGGGGGGGGGGGTGGTGAATGCCTCCGCTCCCAGAGCCACATCACACGCCTCGGCAGTAAAATGTAGGGTAGCAGGTCGATTGGAGCAGATGATCTTTGCAGACCAGGAGTATTTTCATGAATCGATTGCCTCCAGGAGACATAATGACACGGGGAGGGTGGGTGGGGAGGTGGGTGCACGAGGCGGGGGGGTGGAGAGATGACTTTAACAGGTCATTAAAACCCACACATGTTCATGTTATGACGGTCGCCACATTTTCACTCCCAGCTCTTTTGTAGACGATTGTTCATTTAGGTCGACGTGGCCTTTTATCACAGGTAATAAAGGATTATCTTAAACTTATCTCATCAAATCTCAACTCATCTGGCTTCTGTGGTCCAGGCCTTTTGGTAATAAATGCTGATTGTATCTTATCTTATCTTATCAGGGCTTTTTTTTTTGCTTCAGGCTTTTTGTTCCTTGTTGAACCTGTGATCAGCTTCAATAAATACAGATGTATATACATCAATATTCAGTGACACAGCCGTTGAGCTCCAGGGGGATACGGGGACATCCAATCTCCTAACTAACCTCAGGGTTTCCCTTTCCACTAATGTATGGATTTTTACACAGGGAACAGGAAAAAGAAGGAAAGGCTGCGACAGCTACAACTGGATTCACTCCCGTCTCATTGATGTTGACTTGAACGTGTTTTGTTGACATTGATGCAGCTGTTTTTAAAAAGAGTTAGTTCGACTAAATCACAGATTACTTCCAGCCAGTTAATTGCTAAGTTCAAAAATATGGAAGCCTGATGCAGGGTTTTTTTCTGCACCACATTACACACTCTCATAAATACCATGCCTCATTTTCTTCATCAAGATCCATGAATTATTCTCTAAGAAATCAACTAAAATGTTGGAAAATGCCCTGTGGTGTCATGTTAGAGAAAGACAAAAAAAAATTCCTTCTTGCATCCCCTGATCTGGATCCACACCAAAATTGTATGGGTTCATCCCCGACCTAAACCACACCCTCCCACTAAGTTTCATGGAAATCCATCCGGTAGGTTTTGAATAATAGACAAAAGAAAAACAACGCCCCCTTGGCAGAGGCACTAAAGTCTGTCACGTAAACAAACAAACCCCCGCAGAGGCTCCTCTCATCGCCCCGCTGCCGTGCCCGGGTGGGCTTTTACCGTCTCTGACATTTGAGTCACAGGGGCGACAGCGAACCGTGTTACAGAGACACAGCGGTGAGCGGCCGTCCAGAGGGGACGCCACGCAGCTCGTCCAGCTCACCCCTCAACTCCTGCCAACAAATAATTCATGTCGCTAACATTCACTTCCCTCAAAAGGCCGCCCGCTCTTTATCCAGTGCCCCGTCTGTGAACCCTGAGGCAGCGGCCTCCTCTGTAGAGGTGTAAATACAGAGAAACTTTAAAAGTATGGATGTAGTGGATGGAAAAGTTGAAATGGTCAGACGTCATAATCTTTAAACAAACACAACAAAGATGTTGTCCCACATCCACTTTAATATACAGTGAGAACAGATTGTTGACCTTTACAAAATTATGCTTCTTAAATAGGAGCAAAAAAGAAAAGCAGTCAGTCCCCAACAGTGAAACCTGAAGCAGCATCATATTTTGGCAGCTTCACACAGAATTCAAAAGGACACTGGGAAAAACCTTGATTCCCAGAAATGATGCAACATCCCGTCAATACGTCTTACAAAGCTCGGACCAAAACCTCCCTCTCTTCTCTGAGCTGCTACAGGAGCTGGTGTGGGTTCTTTTTCTACAGCAGGTCAGTCCATTGATGGACAGAGCTCTTACTGTTAATTAAAATCTAGTAGCTCATTGTAGAGGTAATTATTTTTGTTAAAAATAACTGAATAAAAACGTTAAATTAGTGTTCATGAGGATTGACTGAATATAAAAGCTTCATGTTTTATCTTCTTCAGAGGTCTGGTCGAGGGTCGGAGGTCATCGGCTCCGTGGGCGAAGGCACAGAGCTCAGCCTGCAGAGGGCAGCCCTGAGCGTGGTGGGCGTGAAACCAGCAGGGACGAGTTTTCAGGGCGCCGGGAGCCACAGGCTTCCTCTTGGCGTCCGCCCTGAAAGGCTTCCCGTCCCGCCAGTCCCTGATCCGCACCCTCCCCCCTTCCACTGAGAGAGAAGGGACCACAGGAAGTTTCAAGAGCTTTTCAGAAACAAGTGCAGGAGTTTAAATGAGAAAACAAGCTACATATTTTTTGTAAACGGATATTTTCCCCTCGGTTTTAAAACAAACCTCCGTCCACAGTGACCTTCGTTTGACAAAATATCTCCAGACGAGAACACAAATCCTACAAATGCTCAAACAAGCATGCCGAGTCAGTCGAGGGCAAAAAGATCAAATCTCCTTTTAGTGACTTAAAATTCTTTTTGTGTGTGAACAAGAGGCACAAACCTAAAAGAACAAGGTTGTTTTGCAACATATCCACATAAGTGTGGACAGAGCCTGAGACTATCCCTGAATTATTCCAGGTATTTTCTCAGTGCGGAAAAATATTTTATTCTAGTGAACTGGTATTTGTAACTATTGTAGACTGTTTATAAAGATTGACGATATGACAGCTCCGTAAAGTTAAGCTAAACAGTCTTGATCGCCACCTTGTGGCTGGCTGCTGTATAGGTCATAAACCCTGCCACCTCCATGTTAGTGGATGGGACATGGACCAATGTAAAAAGCCAAAGAACACATCAAATAAATGTTCTTTTAAAACTTTATTTTTCCAGTAAGTTTGGTTTACTGGAAAAAAACACAGTTATTTGTCATGATTGACAGCTGAGACTGGCTTGCGATTGGTCGAGCACGTGGATCAGTGGGACTTCGATACCACGTCTCCATCCCACGACCACTACTATTCCAATAGTGGAAATAAATAAGGGATGATGCCTTCAGTGTACTTCTTGAATGCAGTAGTTTTCTTACTAAGCCAATTATTGACCTTGGAAATAAGAGTAATTTTTTTTAATTGATCTATTTTTCATGTTGACCGACTGGGTCAGATGTGAAGAAGTGTGGCGTCGGACTACCTCTGAAGACTTGATGGTTGTTCTTGAGCAGCGTCTGAAGGCCTCCGCACTCCTTCTTCAGGAGCTGCAGGGTTTCCTGCTCCAGCAGCCCGGCCACCTCGCTCACAGAGAGGCTGCCTGAAGAAGACGAGGAAGGAAAAAGGGAGAAAGTTAAGTGTGAAGTGTGCTCAATTAAAGCTGCTCCAACAAGCCGTCAGAGCGACCAGCATGCATTTCACCGCTGCATCTTCCACTAGCCGCTTCGAGTGCATGAGTCATTGTCGTCACTCCCGCTCTGGGACAGTAATTTTAGACACCAGAGAGCAAAAAAAGAGGAGACAGGGGGGGGGGGGGATAATTGTAAGCAGATAATAACAAAAAGTTTCCCTTTTGCGTTCACGGCACGCGTCTGTGGGCTTCGTTTCATCACGAGATTCTCTGGCTTGGCTTTGCCCTTTCTCCCCCCCCCCCCCCCAGAGGAGAATTCAATCAGCGCTGACCTTTGGTTCGTACAAATGACAATCTTCCTCCTCTTTTCTTTGACATATTGGAGAGGGACGCACCGCGGGACCTCTAACGCTGCTTTGTGCTGTGCCACAACAATATTTGACCCAAATCCGCAGACATCTTAATGCGATCTTCATGGTGCTTCTACACCAAATCTCTGGTGGCACCTCAGACAACTCCTGTCGGTTTAAGAGCTCAGTGGAGACGAGACGCTGTAAATTTGAAATGTATGAAGTCTGAACATCTGATCTGAGCTCACTTGGTTCAATTTAGCAGTTTGATGCTTTTTTCCGCCACAGAAATTCATCAAAAAAGAAAAACATGTTCTGCACCCGAGTACATCCCAAATTCAGCCGCTCAAAACGCCGACTTGATCCCTAAAAACCGCAACACACTCCCACATTCGCAGGCGCCGCAACAGCCAAACGCAGCCCTGCGCTGCGAGTGTGAAACTGGGCAGACTGCCGTCCCCACAGCCCAGACGCCAGGGAGCTCCAGGCCTTAATATAATATCAATACAGCGTTTAAAGCTGCCCTTTGCTGCCTACAATGTTAATGGGGATTAATGGGAGGAGGGCAGTATTGATGGAGTAGACTCTGTTTGGACTAAGACCCGGCGCAGATGATTATTAATGGCTCGGCTTGACGTAGAGTTTGGACTTGTTTAAGCTTAAATAGCCCCCCCCCCCACGTGTGTGAAAGGTGGCCAGCGACTGATTGCTTGTTGTGGAGGATGGTTTTTGCTGCTCAAGCCGTTTCAGAATCAGGCTGAGTGGAGGGAAATTAGCTCCGAAGATGCTGAGAGGTGAATACAACATCTGAAGGGATCTCAAGTGTAATACAGGTTCACTCGTGTTCCCGTTTTATTTTTAAACTTGGATGTGCTTATAAATAGTGCTTTCTATTCCTTTACACAGGAGCATTGTGTTATATGTTCATATTGGTTTTTTTATATTTAAAAAAGGTAATTAATGATGAGGGAGGGGGGGATTGGTACACTGATCCAATCAGCATCCAAGCAGAAGAATGACTGGTTAAGAAACCCTCCCCCCCCAAAATAGAGACCACCACTGAGATTTAGCCATAATGACATAGTAGATTGTTGCATTAGGGAGGAGGTTACACCCAGCAATTACTTTTAATTCTTTAAAAGCAAGTACATACTTGAGTTAATGAGGTACTGTTTACTTGACAACATCCTCCACTACTACACTATTACAGGATTAGAGTATTATAAGTGAGGCGTAATAATCCTATGGCAGGTGTGAGGATGACGATGATAGAGGTGATGATGAAGCACAGATTACTGCGAGGGCTTCTGGATGTTTCCCACCCTCAGAGGATTTTTTTTAGCTCTGTGGAGATTCAGAGTTGCGCGATGTCACTTGTGTTAGACGCACACCTACTTTCCTTCTCAGCACGATTACATAACGACGCGAGCTCAGTCAGCAGAACAGCGCCCATGAATTAATAACCTGACTCACAGCTGCAGCAGCAAGATTCACATATTCACACATTTAACTGCTGTAAAGTCCAGTGAGCTATGAAGCATTTTAACTTCAGAACGCAGACTTCAGTGTGATGCAACAGCAGCAGGGTTGGTATTGATTCAACGTTTCCGATATAGGTTCCAGTGCCAAAACAAAAAACTCTTAGTGAGAGCTTGGGAAATATAAATATGTTTTTACCATTTGGTTTTTATTTACTAAGATGGCAAAATGATCAATTCATATAAAACTTTGACTAAAGTCTAGAGTTGGAGGAAACAAGTTTATGAATCTGGCAACGCTTTCAGACAACATCTGAAATTTGAGGCCTTTTAATTCCCGTTGATGAAACAAAGCTGGAGACAATAATATTGTCCACAAACGTCCAAAACTGATCCATCTTTGTTAAAACTTGGTCAACATTGATGTTCCTTCACTATTTAAAGCTTCGATTTGTCGCCTCCATAAATTTCAGAAACCCCATTTGTTCTGTTAGTTTATGAGTGTGTGTTTTAGATCATGGACTTGATAGAAAGATGGACTCTCCCACTTTTCAGAAATGAAGCCCAAATATTCCGGATGCCTTTCGGGGGGGGGGGGGTTCTATCGTTCTATGGTTTTAGACAAACTGATGTTCTGACAAGATTACTGGCTTATCAAGATTAATCCAGGAAGTTATATATCCAAAAGTCTACCTGATTTTCATTTTAATATCAAAAAATGAAAAGATTATAATATCAATATCCATCACAGTCTTTGAAGGTGCACTAAAAATAGACTGAATCGAAAGGCCTCTCCGTGACTGAGGCCACCGTGGATCTATTCAATATCAGCTGGCTCGGCCTGGTTTTACCCTTTGTTCTTACACAGCAGATAACTGGGAGGAATACCTCAATACAAATGCACACTCATGCATAAATCATAGATGGTGGTGCATTATTCATCTAGTCATCTCTATACCGGGTAACGCGCTCCCTTTATTCGCTCTGCCTCATATTTTCTATCTCTAATTTCAGCCCTGACATCCTGACAGAGAATTTTCTGTTTTAATCATAGTAGTCCTCGGCTCCTTATCTCGTTCGTATGGTGTGTGTGTGTGTGTGTGGCGGCGGGGGGGTGCAGAGCCACTGACAAAGGTGATGCGTGGGCGGTGTGTGTGAGCGAAGCAGTGCGTCTGCATGTGTGTGTGATGCAGCGTGCGGCACTCTCTGTACCGAGCGGCGCAGGAAGTGGCTGGCGGGATACGGTGTTCAAAGTGGCGTTGCGCTGTGTCACTAAGGGCGCCGTCGACTGATGCCGCGAGGGGACAGTGCGGTGATGAGAGGTGGGGGGGGGGGGGATCAGACGAGAGGTTCAGACTTCAGAAGCTGCCACGTGCGACGGAGCAGCTAGAAATGTGTTTTGAGGCTCTGACGAGGAATGTGCGAAGCGATTCGTGCGCGACATGTCGGAGGTGTGCAGGTGACATCTATACTGCCACACACAGGCAAACTACAGTCACTGCAGGTTTACAAAGATTTGTTAAAAAGGAATAGTTCGATATTTTGGAAAAATATGCTGAGATACAGAAGATCGCTAACACGCAAATGTCTGTTAAACACAAGGCGACAAGTAGCAGCGGATAATGAGCACTGTCTGAATTTCCGACACCCTAGTCAGAAGTTGCAACTGGAAGAAAAACCTAAATATGACTAGTTTAGCAGCTCTCATCCCTTTAAATAACATGCAAGTGCTGTTTATATGGATTTTATAACATTTTTTGTTTCTGATTCTTTGTGTGCGACGTTGTGTTGTGGTTTACCTCCTCGGTTCCAGTCGCCATGGCGCCCACCGCCGTCATCCACAGTCATTCCCAGAAGGCTGTTAGCAACCTGCAGGACAACGCCGTCGACAAAGTCCCGGGGGAGCGAGGCGCAGTTTCGTACCACTTCAACCCTGTCCCGCGGCTGGAACCCGGCTCCCCAGCTGCTCCCGCTGGTAATGTCACCGTCTGCGTTCCCATGGCAACAGTCGCCATCGTTTCTGACGTCTGACCTTTGAACTGCAACCCCAGGTGTTGTCTGTCGGCTCTGGATGTAATGAGCTCTCCGCTGCTCGGCCTCTGCTTCGGCCTCGGCAGATCGAGGGTAGCTTCTCGACTTTCCTACCAAACACACCTGCAGGAGGAAAAGCTGAATGTCAGGGAAGCTCCCACCGACGCTGCCGCCTGAATCTGCACAACCAGAAACTCAGAGCAGAAACGTAACTCACTGATTTCCAATAAGTGACAAGAAGAATTAGGACAAACATAATACAACGTTAATACAACAAATCTGGATACAGAGGGACCTACTTTCCTATTGGGAAACCCCATCGTATAATTACTGATTTCTACCGTTAACCTTTATTTCAACTTTCTAGAAAACACCTTAATGGCCCCATGTTTATCTTCCAGTACTTTTCCCATGTGTAAAACACATCAGCTCCTCCAGCAGCTTCTGCATTAGTGTGAAACCAGATTATGACTGATCCTTCCACATTAAAAGCTCAGTAAGTATTTGCTTGTTATTTTTATGTCTCCGCATGTGAATCAGTTATTAATGGCTGCCGGCTATCAAACAAATGTCCCTTTGGGAACAATAGAGACTTGATTTGTTTTAATCTGTCTTTGCTGAATGAGGCTCCTGTGGGAACGAGGTAAAGATGCACAGCTGTGCTGTTCGAAGAGCAGGAAGATATCATTTTGTGGAGCGAAGCAATGAATCCATGGAAAGAGCTTTTCATCGCCCACTAACAAGAGTTCGAACCCATGGACATTGTACATATCAAACGATTAGATTTACATTCAGTTTATTCATATTATTGTCATGTTTTCATATTCGTTCACTCATCATGTGAAAACAGTTGCATCTCGTCCTCTGTGGATCTGAAGGGTCCTAGAAAATTGACTCTGTTGTGACATGAATGTTAACGACAGCCCCTCAGAATAGTTAAGTGTCATTTTATTTCATGGGCCATGAATTAAAATGACACTGCCAATGACTATGTAGTCCAAAGCTGTTTGTGCCAAAAACGATGAGATGATGGGATTATGGTTCTGGACTCCGCAGCAGGCAGCACCACACCCACAGCCCTGTGTTCAACCTGGCACTGGGAGCATTCATTCAGCACACTGAGGAAATCTAACCGCCTATAGAGCAGACTGTGAGCCTGAGAGCTCATTCTGCATCTATGACAACAAATATGACTTAAAATCCATATTGATTTTCTATTATATCTGACTTTTGCCAGTATGGATATTAAGTTGACATTACCTTTATTTCTAAATGGCATTAAACCTTACTTGTTATTTGCATTTTCTCACCTTTGCATCATTTAAATTAGTGGACCAAACGATTAATGAATGAATAAAAAAAAAACTTGATTATTATGAAAATAATCCATAGTTGCAGCCATTGAGTTTTCTTGACGTGGGCATTTCATGTACGATGCAAGTTGCATTATGGGAAGTGTAGGATCCAGGAATTTTGGGGGGGTGAACCACACTAGAGACAAACAGGATAACTTTGGCTCTGCTGCTTTAAAACTGTTTGTTAACTTGGGTTCCACACTTTGACAAATGGTTACGGATGCGAGGCTTGTTTTAAAAGTATAGGAAGTTAGACACATAAGCCAAGTAGGTCACGTGACTGACTTACCCGTTTGGTGGATGGTATCCTCAGGCAGTCTTCTTCGGTGTTGAAGCCACTGACTTGGCTGAGCTCTGTGATGAAATCGATGTATTCTTTATACTGAGACTTCTTACACTGGCGACGCTGGTACTTTCCGAAGAAGTCAAAGAAGCAGCAGGGGAGCACGAAGTACCGGCAGGAGTAAGACGACCTGCGGCGTGAGAGCACAATACAGATTATTCCTCACAGTGCCAAAGAAAACAAAAGGTCATTAATCTTTATCTAGATCTGCTTCGGTTCATTTAAGTGTTTTCACAACTGCTCGAACGGAAACTGTTCAGATATGAGATATTATCATTCGTAGTCACAACAATGGAAAAGCAGGATTCTCAGACTGAGGCTCAGCACCGCCATCAGGTGGTTGTCTTGATAAACACACGTGAGAGCTGCCACACGCACACACACAGTGTTCACACATCCTCCCTCCACTGATGATGTTATTCCAAACTTGAGAGATCAGCTGGCACTCGAGCTGCTGAGTGAGATTGTGTCTGCTGATGACTCGCCTGGCTGCTATAATGGGGATCCAGGGTGTGAGCTCGTCCGAGTGGTTCCCAATCAGCCAGTCCGTCCCCGGGAATAAGGAGCTCTCACCGGGAGTAATTGCCTTTTCCTGAAATAGCAGAAATGATGAGTAGGGAAGACGGACTGTACATTGGCGTGATTCGATTCTGCATCACTTAATGGGAATGGTCTAAAAAGGGAAAACTTCTTAATTGTCTTCTTAATAAATCACACAACTGTCAATTTGATATTTACGATAACGTATTTAGTGTTTGGGGACAACAGGATTAAAAATGATGAGATTTCTGTGACGCTCATAAAGCTTCTAAATGAAGGTTTAAGTACTTTGGCCCTGAAAGACCCAGAAGGATTGTGGAGATGGAGATGCACTGTTTTGTTACCAAGGTCAAGACTGAAGTTATGGTCTAATACTAATCAAACTAACAGAGGAATCAATCATTCAATGCTATAAATCAGTTCCATCACATGATACAAATCCTCTGTTTCATGTTAAAACTTAATCACGCTAATTAAAAACCCGATTATGGTCACAGTTAATCTTCGTCACGCTCGGCCCGCTCACCTCCAGCAGGGTCTGCGCTCCGTACATGTCCCAGATCTTCCTCCTCCGAACGTCCACGCCCTTCCCCGGGTGCTGCAACACAAGATGGCGTGACGGTGAGCGACTTAATCACTCCGACTAGGAGGCGCGGCGTGTAATTTCCAATCACGCCTGTCCTGGTTTGAGACTGGACATTAAGACGACACGGTGGTGTGGGTGTTACGTATTCAGAGATTTGAATCCCCTCACCTGGGCTCCCAGCAGCTCCGTGTCATTGATTAAGCTGCTGCTGAAGATACAGATAATTGAAAGACCTCTGGCTTTGAGGAGACAGTTTTTTTTATATGACCCAGTTTATCTGGAGTTTAGAATTTTATAATTTAACGGTTATTTATCATTAATCCCTTAATCCTCTATTATTCAACAGAGAGCGTGTGGGAAATGCAATTATACATAAATCTAGTATAAAGTATTCATTGATTTTTTTTTTTGGGAGTAAAATGATGATCCTGGATATGAGCATAAAATGTCTCTTTAAAGATTTAATGTGTTCATGAACTGACCGTCTTTAAAAGAACATTGGTCCGGCCCCTCACTCACCCCTTCACAGGTCAGGATGTGAACCAGGAGGCCGTTTCCACAGCCGAGGTCCACGAAGGACTGCCGGGCGGCGAGGCCTTTCTCCTCCCGCTCCTCGGCCCACAGCACCTGCACAGAGACGGAGTGCTGTTCATGAGGGCTCTCAATCACTTTGGTGAAAACCAATTTACAACCGCAGCGCCACACTTGCTGCAGCTGCTGCTGCTCCTGACACCCTTTCACCTGCCTCTGGCATGACACACAGATTGATCTAGTGGGTCAACGCCATTTTTCACACTGAAATTGATTGACCCACTTCTGGCCGCATGACCCGAGAACACGTGTCGGATAGAAATGATTTTCACCCACAACAAACAAGTATGCTCATATAAAGCTACGTGCACAAACACACGAGACATATGGATTGTAAAAGAAGTATTTTTTTAAAGCACATATCAATCTTCTCAGGTCTGAACCCACCAGGAGATATGTAGCGATGGCAACATCCTCATAGACGAACTTCTCGGGATCTGTCACCTCAGGCCAAACCTAGAGAGCACACGAGAAAACACACATCCACAGACATTAACACCTCCAGAGTAAACACTCCACAGACGGGCCTCAGCGCGTCCTCTCTCTTCACCTTGACCATGGACTTGTACTTGTCCTTCAGCTGCTGGTACACCAGGCTGTACTTCTCCACCGGCAGCAGCGACAGGGTGCTCTTGAACTCGCTGCTCCGGCACTCGCTGCCCCAACGCACCAGCTTGGGCAGCAGCTCCGAGGTCAGCCACGGCAGCTTGGGGTACACCACGCCATCGGAGAACCACGCGTCCGGAGACAAGACGTGCAGCTCCAAGGACCTGAAGAGAAAACCAGCGATGTTATCTTCTGTTTTTTACTCCCTAATATCAGCATCAGCCCCCATGAACCTAAATATCCATCTTTATCAATGTTCTAATATTCATGTGCGTCAGACACAGAGGTCCAGGATTAGATGTGTGCGATGACTTGAGCCTCACCATCCCTCAGAGTCGTGGCTGCACAGCTGAATCTGATAAACGTTGCTCTTCTTCAGGGACACTCGTCCTTCTGCGTCCTCCTCCAGAGGAAGAAACGTCACCTGCTGTCTGTCAAAGTCTGAACAACACAAACACACAACAAGTCTGAGAAAAGAAACACAACAACAACAGACTCTCTCTCTCTCCCTCCTCCCTCTCCTCCATCTCTCACCTCTCAGGACGATTTCTTTCCGCAGGTTCCCATTACTGACTTTGGGGATGAACGTCCTGACGCTGGAGGAGCAGCTCGTGTCCCTCTCGTGTGTCCGTGCAGGTGAGACCTTGCAGGTGAGGAAGGACAACACATCCGGGTCATGGGGGACATCCAGCAGGAGGCTCACGTCCTCAGCATCTTTAGGCTCCGTCTCTTTAGCTCCACACAGACGCTTGTTGACGACGTGAGGCTTCTCCACCCACACCCCCACAGCCGACCAGAACCCCCCCGGGAGGGTCGCACAGTCTGCGGGGAACTTCAGGTCCGAGAGCTTCGGCATCGTCCGGCTTCACGCGCTCAGCCGGGAGCCATGTGTTTACACCTAGAGGGAGCACTTCCGGGTACCTTTATTTTGTATGTGGAAAGAAGGAAGGAAGTTGGTGATAGAACTGCCTTTCAAAATAAGTCTTTGTTTTACAGGATCACATTTATCTATAAAAAAAAATAAGTAAATAGAGTCTTGATGTTTTTTTATTATCTTTTTGATTTTAAAAATAAAGAAATATATCGTCACTTTATGATGACGTTTCGCAGTTGATGAATGCTATTACAGTGAGGAGGCAGTAGGTGTCGCTGTTGGTGTTATTATCTTATAACATTATTATCTTATTTTAATCATTTTATATCATATTTATTATTTTTACTTTCTTTAAATTGTTTCTTCATTTTTGATTTTGTTGACCTTTGTATGAAAGGTCTGATAAAAATAAAGTTATTATAGTATAAGTAGTAGTAGTTGTTGTATATATCCATCCCATTTTTATTATTTATATATATATTACTTTGGCATTTTATATTTTATTTTTTATTTAGTTTTCACTCTTTTCTTATCTTTAACATTCTATTACAAGCTTATATTTCTGCTCTAATGTTATCTGGTGTCCTATTGTTTGGCTTGAATTCTTTATTTTCAAAGGGATACTGCTTCAATTAGTTTTTTTCTTGCTTTAAACTAAATTATATGAAAGTTCTTTGATGACATTTTGGATTATTTCTGGGTTTTTTCTCAAACAATGCAAACGTACGCCCTCTATTCTCCTGTCGTCTGTCCTGTATCTAATTCCCTTCTCATTCATTTCACAGGAGCCATTATAAGACAATGACAGTGGCCGATTTTCACCGGGAGAAAAGCGACCCGTCCCTGAGGCAGCACTGCTTCATAACTCTGTCATTTATGACTGTGATAACGCTGCTGCTCGCTCTCAGCTCTGCACGGCCTCTGCTCAATGCACATAGCTTATACACACATAGGCCCTGTCCCTTCACCTCAGGCCGTCCCCGTCTCTCAGACACACTTCCCACACTGTCAACTGACACTCAAACACTTCGGAGACAAAGCTTAGGTGAGATTGAAGAGTGTACTCATCCGCCCCACACACTGCTCATCAGCCCTGGAGACTAGATGACAGTTTGCTGTAAAAAAAAAAGTCTGTTGGGTTAAGTTGTGACGCTGAGGTTCAGTCAACACTGTTGTTTGTGGTGTTTGTTGGCTGAGGCCCTGCTGTCAAATTATCAATGATGGTATATGAAGGGGGAAAAAGGTTTGACACCGTATAAGAAGCTATGAGAATAAATTGAACTCCCAAAGTAAAACACGTGCTGTGTGCCTCTTGACCGTTTTCGTTCAAAGTGCCTGAAAAGAAGCGTAAGTGGATCCCCGGGGCCGCTCCTGTTTGCAGCCTCCCTTTGAGTGGCAGAAATCCATTGTGTGCACGTTGAGCAATTCAGGCGGGCTGGGAGGAGCGAGCATGCGCGGTGCAGATACTGTACCAGGAAGTGCAAAGTGCAAGCAGGTCCTCCACTCTGCTGCCTGCAGGTTTATTTCACATTCAAATGTCTGGAGGGAGGGAGGGGGAGAAGACAGAAATCCTGTCAGACTCGTTCTGCAGCGAGGAGGAATGAAGGAGTGAAAGACAGAAGACGAGAACCATCTGAGTTTCTTGACTTGAGTCACAGTTCAGTGCCGGTTTCGTCTGAGGTCAAATGCAGGCCAGACCTGGTCAATGGAGAGAATTCATCACGTTATTTATAGTAATCATTTCCACCTTAGCGTTGACTAATAAATCATCATCATGGTAGCACTTAATAACAAGTTCCAGTAAATTACGCTGTGAAGTCAGAGGACAATCAACGTATTACAGCTTTAAAACAACAACAGTGACCAGTTTATTAGGCACACCCAGTCAGAGGTTCACAGTCCAAATTCTTTAGTGTTTTAGTGTTTAGTTTTTGTTTATAGTAGTTTTAGACGTTGTTGAGCTGACAGGTCTTTCTAATAGTTATGCTTCTATCAATGTGCAAAATATCAATTCTACATTGATAATAAGAGTCAGTTGTGGGGTTGCCAGGTTGTGCAAAACCCATCCTCCAGTATCATCACAGTGTGTTTTTATCTCTTAAGCCTATTAAGGATGGATGGAAACTTCTCCTACACCGCTGCAGGTTACCTGAACCAGAATCATTTAACAACTGCAGACCTATTATTGAATCACATCTATTAACCTATATATACTTTTAATAAAGTGTTGATTGAAAACTTTTTTTTTTTTTTACTGCTTCTACAATCCATCAAGTGAGTAGTTGTACTTGTTCATAAGCAGTTAATAATAAATGAATTACAAAGTCCTTCAACTTCCCCAATTAATTGCAAAGCTTGGAGTTATGGCATGTATTGGTGTATTTTAAAATACAATAAAAGCAATAAAATGAATAATAATAAATAATAATAGAGTACAACATATTTCAACTGAGTTTACTGTCTTTTTTATAACCTCACCTCGTCCAGTTAGAAATGGATCATATAGCTGTAGATCACTGGAGCCAACATGGCTGCTGTGCTGGTGATTTATGACATGAGATAATAGTAATATACCTGGACAGGGGATCTCATGTTGTGCGTTGTGCTGTGTTGTGCAGTACATGTTGTGATGTGTTGTGTTGTGTTGTGAAATCTCAGGTGAGACACGTCAGGGAGGAAGGGGTGTGGTCAGCCCAGTAACCGGGGAGAGGGGCGGAGTCAGCAGCGGAGGACACACAGGTAAAGAACACAAACTCACTTCTCGTTTCTTCCGGGGACAAACAACATAGAACAGAATCACAAATACACCTGGAAACCTTCACGTTTAAGAACCGCGCGGATCCACGAGATGGACCTTTGTTAGCAGGAGGCTGCAGGACTGACAGGAGAGTCGTGATTTGTCATGAAACCGTGCGTCGCTCTCAACATGGATCACTGGTCTCTGGGTGTGTGTGTGTGTGGATAGAACCAGGACCCACTGATTCCGATCAGGTGAGTGACTGGGTTCTGGAAGTGAGTGTGTGGACACAAATATCTGAGGTTGGAGAAGCTTGTGGAATAATCCGTCATTATGTTGTTTTTAAATGAAATGTCATGATATTAACAATTTGTGTTACACATTCCCTAAAACCATATTGCAGAATAGTTTAAATAAGCTTTATTAATGGTAGATATCCCCAATTTCCATGTTTACATAATAGTAGATTGTATTTAAGTAGATTAATAATCACTGTCAAATCCTGAAGGCCACTTAATTGTAATTGTAGGGTGCTTGAGTTGCTTATTTATGTTTTATACGGGTCTACTTTCTTTTTATACACTATATTTTAAAGTCAAATGTTAACCTTCTACTCTGCTAATACAGTTATTACTCACATCTCTGGTTTTCCATACATTATTTTGCAGCGGTCTCTTAATTTCGTTTTTTCCGAGCAGAGTTTAAAATCACAATTGGTTGTGGTGCAATGTGCCGGATTAAGTAAATAAACCAGTTTCTAACAGGTTCACACAGGGGCGTTGCAACAGGGTCGGCAATTGCCTGGGGCCCCCAAGCTGAGAGGGGTCCCCCCCCCCCCTGAGAACCACAACAGTTTAATGAGTAACCGCTTAAAAGATATGATTCAGGAGACTGCAACAGCACCAACACATTTCTGACTTCACTTTCACCGGCCACAACGTTACAATACTGCTTTTTTTGTACGTGCATTTTTCCACTATAGATTTGAACGTAAGCATCATTTTTATATTACAGCACTGCTGCTGTCGCACAAATATACGATCTGAATACGTCTTCTCTTCACTCTACACACACTCAAATGGTCTGTAGTGTTGAGAGACACACCCGTCACCCCTTTGATAGCAGGCACGTGTGTTTCAAGTGTGATCGAGTGTCGTGCGTTTCTGTGCAAATGAAGTGTTGCACTGTGGATTGATCTTGATTTGTTCTCAGCACAAAGGAAACAGGCATCACACCAGTAAGCGAACGCCTCTGTCCTTCTGGCTGAACGAACGCTGCTGGCTGTCGTTTGAACTCACAGATATAACGTCCTGCTGCTGTTCAGTCACTTTATACTTTAAACTAAATAGTTGGCCACTTGGTCCCACGTGCCATTACGCTGAGAGGATGTTTCAGTAGCCGAGCGGGTTAAAAATTCATCCGTGTGCACACAGAGGGAATGATCACAGAGCTCTGTTTGTTTACCAGCGAGCGTCCATGTCCCGTTTCTCTTTTTTCCCCTTTGAGCAACCTGCAGGGAGCTCGCCTCACGGTCAGTTGCACTTCATGTGATGATTAATGATTGGGGAGTTGCCCTCGGAAGGCGATGCAAGCCCGGGCCGGTACCGTCCTGCACATGTCTGGTTTTGCAGAAGACAATGTAGCCCCGCGAGACGTTTAGTGTGGACGTCAACCTTTCTCTTACCCAGCTGACATGGGAATGTTGAAGAGCTTCCCTGACTCATAGCTGCTGGGCTCGGTGCGCTGATAAGCAGGTGTTTTATGGCCGAACAAGCCTTCAGTGACTTCAGGGGGGAATTGCTGTGTTGTAGTTTTTCATTTAGTGGCTTAATCATCTTCGTTGTTGCACTTGTTGCAGGGCGCTCGCTTTAATGTGTCAGTAGGTGAAAAGGATCCTCCAACCGGCCTCATTACAGTTTATTCTGCCGTCTTGTGTCTCCTGCTGTTACATAAATGCGTGTGAACAGAATCCGGTCCGACTGGTGCCCCCAAACCACAGCTCATGCTTCCGCCTCTCAGTTTTTCAAGTTGCTGTAAGATCCCTGCAGGATCGTCCACTCTAAAGGTCAAACTGACTCACAACGCGTCTCACAGTCCTCACACTGGAGTCGTTTTTTCTGTTTCCCATCCGAGTAGCTCACGTTCTGTTTAGTCGTGTGAACATATGCAAATTACTCAATTTGCTCTTGTTTATAAAAGAGCTTAAAGATTAACAGTTGTTTCTCTTTTGGTTTGTGTAACTTGTATATTCTGCAGAATGAGATCAGCAGGCGGTCATTAGAATAAAGAATCACTTTTTCTATCAGACTGCAACAAGACAAGTTGTTTAAAATATGAGAATGAAAGATTAATTTGTATAACGCCATTTTCTGTCAAATCTACTAACTACTATCACGACTAAAAGCTGAACATTTCTGTTTGGTTTCCATGGTAACCTGTTGAGGGAAAGGACCATGAGCAAGTTACAGTTTAACAGGCTTTTAATGAAATGAGGAAGATGCAGAAACAACCATGGTAAAGTTAGAATTGCATGTTTGAGGTTTGTCTTAGATCCTTGGACTGGAAAGCTTTACAGAAAACCTTGCTTCTTGTAAACCTTGGACCTTTGACCCCTAGAGGCAGGTCGGCCCGGTCGTGCTGATGGACCAGGACACTCAGTGGCTGCTCCACCTCCTGGCCGAGGTCCAGCTGGAGAAGTTCTACCTGCGCGTCAGAGACGGCCTCAACATCACCTGCATCGAGCACTTCTCCTACGTCAAGGAGTCTGATCTGGAGCAGATAGGAATCAGCAAACCTGGTGAGCCTGATCCGTCTCCTTTGATCGTGCACGTCAGCTGAGAGTCAATTCACAACACAGAGGATTTCCCCGTTGTCACAGTGATGGATGTTAACACAAGACAAAGAAGAGATTTAATTTGTTTTAGCACCAAAGCATTGGCTCCTGTTTAAACCTCTAATCAATGAGTCAATGATCATTTTATCATCACAGTGTCTTTACTTCATTTTCTCTCTCCCTTCATCACTTGATAGAGTTAACAGCTTAAGTGTTTATTTGATTTTACCACAATCAGCTGCCAAAGTTAAACAGATTCCCTTTGTTCAGCCACTTGATGTAACTTACAGGATATTTTTAAGCTGTGATGACAACGTCTTTTCCGTGTTGCCTGCAAAATAGTAACGTTAATCTTTTTCTTCCAGCACAACGGAGATTATGGGATGCTCTGAAACGTCACAAGACGAGCTCCCGATCACGGCCCTGGATTCCCAAGGTCTGAAATATCTCATTACATCAGCATTGTTGTAGATTTCATGTGTATTGTGTGTGTGTGTGTGAACTACATGTGATCACGCTTGTCATGTTAGTTCTTTTATATTAATTTATCGATGCACACAGGTGTTTAGCGGGAGAAGTCCGGATGGAGGCGAGCAGGCCCAGGGCCAGGGCCAGGAGGGCGGCGTCCGCTCTCTCCCCAGTCTGATACAGGACACTGAGCTGATCCTGGGCGAGAAGCTGGGCTCTGGGTCCTTCGGGGTGGTGAAGAGGGGAGAGTGGCACACCCCACCGGGAGAGTGGTGAGGAACGATATCTAAATGGATACACATTTAGTTATAAATCAAATACATGTATCTGCTGTACTTTGCGATTTAAAACCCACTGTGTTGGGACTGACCCTCTCGACTCCTCTCAGCTCCCCGTCGCAGTGAAATCCCTGAGGAGCAGTTTGTCCCGGCAGACGGACACACTGACCGACTTCCTCCAGGAAGTCACCACCATGCAGTCGCTGGATCACCCCAACATCATACGACTGTACGGCGTGGTGCTCACACAGCCGCTCAAGATGGTACGATGGGATGTTTAGAATCAAACAATCAAGGAGTGAGTAGAACTAGGAGTTGGAATACACACTGACCCATATCTCCATCCTCCAGGTAACTGAGCTGGCCCCTCTGGGTTCAATGTACGACACCCTGCGCTCACGTCAGTACGAGTACCCGCTCGTCCGCCTCTGGCTCTTTGCTGCCCAGATCGTGGCGGGGATGGATTACCTGGAGACCAGGAGGTTCATCCACAGGGACCTGGCAGCCAGAAACGTGCTGCTGGCGTCCAGGGAGATGGTGAAGATCGGAGACTTTGGCCTGATGAGAGGTCTCAGCGAAGAGACCGATCACTACGTCATGTCGGCTCACAGGCGCATCCCATTCGCGTGGTGAGGGCACGTGGAAACAATGGGACTTACAATTCCCACTTTCCTCCTGGTCTTGTCTAAATGCTTTGTCTTTTCCAGGTGTGCCCCGGAGAGTCTTCGCGTCGGCTCCTTCTCCCACGCCTCAGACGTGTGGATGTTTGGCGTCACCCTGTGGGAGATGTTCACGTACTGCGAGGAGCCGTGGTTCGGGCTGTCAGGGCGACAGGTACCAGCTTGTCGGCTCCATCTGAACATTCACTTTTTCCATTTTTTGTCTCCGTGCCAGTCTGCGTGTTTGTCTGCGTGTGTGGAATGTGTCCCTACCCCGACACTGTTTGTCTGTGACTCAGCGTTTCAGTGTTCCTGACGTTTGCTCCCTTGGATGTAGATTTTGTGGCGCGTGGAGCGGGAGGGCGAGCGTCTGGAGAAACCACCGGACTGTCCTCAGGAGCTGTACGGCGTCGTGAGGAAGTGCTGGGCCTGCAACGCCGCTGACAGACCCACTTTCGCACAGCTCACCACCATGGTGACCGAGGTGTGGAAATATGCAGAAAGACTCAATTGTGTCTGGTGACGGAACAAAGAGAAGATTCTGTGATTTAAAATTTTGTTTTATTGTTTTTCTGCATTTCCACAGGCAAAACCAATGGAGGTGCAAGTGACTCGGGACTTCTCTGAACCCAGAAAACTCCCCCTGGTGGCTAGCGACCTTGTGACGGTCATAGATCATGGGTGAGAGAAAAGGCAAAACCTTGGCAGACACAATGGGCTTTTGTTCAGATGAGAAAATGGTTTTAATTAAGGCTGCATTCCAAACGTGATCTCATGGAATCCTTGGTATTTGACAGTGTTTAGTTCAACCTAACAGATCTGGAAGGACCAGTACCTTATTTCAACTTTCGTTTTGCTGCTGTTCAGCAGAAGTTAAACTAAGTTAAACTAAGTTCACCTTGTCTCTGCAGTCTGGAGCTGAGCGAGTGGAGAGGCCAGAATCACAGGACGCTCACAGTCGGCTGGTTTCCTGCGAGCCTCGCTGCACCGCTGCTCCCTCCTGGTCTCACTATTGCCCCTCCCGTCCCATCATCCAGCCATCCTGTTCCCGCTTCCAGTTCGGTCCACATCTCGGCGCCTCTGAAGGGAAGTCTGCAGCACATCAGCCACGGAGAAATCATCCCTGAACGTGGCTGGAGAGCACAGGAGAACCTGGATGAGTCAGTCACACTCCTCATCCTCCTCTTTGATTTACCTGGGCTCATCTATATACTTGATATTTTACACGTGTCTAAAATGGGGAAAAGCATTGGGCTCGTTTGGGTTCCTTTGCACAAAATACACGAACAAATTTCACCTTTTTTTCTTCTGCCTTTATCATTTACAAAATGTCTCCCTGAGTTTTATTGCAGAAAGATAACCAGACTGCAGCGCTGACCTTTCACCTGCTGTCACTCTGTGAGTCGAAGCTGTCAAACTAACATGTTCACTTTTGTGACCTGTGCAACAGCAGCGGCAGCTATAGGCCGAACCCTGCCAGAGAGAAGGACGCATCCAATCTGCAGAAAATGGCAGGTAGGGACTTAAAACACAAACAGCTGCAGAACATGGGGGGGTAGCTGCAAAGACCATGAGACAACATCAGCAGCAGGATAGAACCATGCATCTCCTGATATTATAATATTGTATACTTGCTTATTGTTTAATTCATTATTTTTTATTTAGTCGTACAATTATTGTCTTAATTTGCAGACCCTTTATCTCCCATAAATCACTTGGCTTCCCAAGGTTTGTTTTTAAACTACTCACTCATTCAGTCACATTTGACCAGTCTGCCCCTAGTGGCCTTTTTAGGCTAAACCAGGATTATTCTCCCAGCATTGATACTGTCATCGTGTATTTGTTGCATCACAACGACTCTCTGTGTCTTCAGGGTTAACTCGGAGCCTGGAGTCGGTCCTCAGCGGACAGCGGCCTCGGGCTAACACAGTCGGGGCGATCAGAGTGGACCAGCATGGCAGACTCATGCCCCCCACGATGGCAGCTCACAGCATGATGATGCAGCAGGACACCCGTCGCTTCAGCGAGGCCAGTATCGTCCCCCCGCCTCGACCGCCGCCCCCCAACCTGAAACGCCTGGACAAGTCCCAGAGGAGGCCCATGATCAACCCACCCCCAGGCGCCTCCTGGCCCGTGCAGTTGATCCTGCCCCCTCCGCCACAGCCACCGCAGCAGCCACCACCTCAGCCTCAGCCTCAGCATCAGCCGAGCTCCAACCTGGCTAAGATATCCCACATGGCTCGCTCGACCCCGCAGCTGGATGAGGTGGAAAACAGGGAGAGAGAGAGAGAACGAACCAGAGAACGTGAGAAGTCGCCACATGTGCAGATCACGAGGGAAAGTCTCATCGGACAGGTATGAGATGAGATTTCATATAGATGACTTTTTTCCCACAGGGTTAAAATATAGTGAATATTTTTTTATTCAAAAACGTATCAAATAAAATGCTGTGCTCTGGTCAGGTCATGGAGTCAGTACACGGAGTGACCACTGAGGAGGTTCGTGCTGCACTGCAGCGCTGTGACTGGAACCCGGTGCGAGCTGAGCAACAACTCAAGGTCTGAACCATGAAGAGAACACAATAACTTCCTGTTTCTGCTGTTTGAACCAACTGATTATTCACATGTACAGCACCTTTCAACTAAACGACAAAAAAGTAATTTACATGAGACATAAAAGCCGTTTTCAGGCATGAACTTTGGTAAATATCTGTTGAATTGGGTGTGGACGTTTTCTGGAGTTCACAACTAGAGGAAAACGTTGATGTCCTCTTGTCTCCCCCCCCCCCCCCCAGTTCGAGCAGCTGTACTCGCTGAGCCTCTGCTCCAGAGAGGACTGTCTGAGGATCCTCTCCAGGTACCAGTGGAACCTGCAGCTGGCCAGCCGCTACCTGATCCGAACGTCCCGGGAGGACAGGCCCGGCACGGCAGAGCGACCTCAAGTCAGCGCAGAGCGGCGCGTCTGAAGCCGATTTGACTTTTGTAAATAAGTGGACGTTTGACTTTCTCAGCGACGTCCTGCTGTATGACGACAAACTGACACGTGCTCACACGCGACCTCGATGTGGAAACTGTGTGGACGTTTACTCCAGTGGAGATTAAAGCAGGAAAATGAAGATGGACGAATTTAAAAAAGCAAAATGCACAATGACTCAAATGTTTTTTTGTATTCAATTTGTATTTTCACTGACACGTTATCCTGCACATTACATTAGCTGCAAATAGTTTTTGTACCTGAATGAATTTGTATATATTGTGTTAGAAATGATTATTCTGTTGAATAAAAGTGATGATCTGGTCTGATCAGATTTTACACATTTAAGTCCATTGAGTTGCATTGTGGGTAATTGGGCACCAGGTTTTTTTACAAAGAAGTAGACTGTTTTTTTTAAAGAATTAAAACAATCTAATATATTTTCATTTTAGTAATAATAAATAGCATCTTTTTTAAGTTTTCACAGGATTCACCATGATGAATTTATGCATTACGGTTTAACATTCTATTTAATAGGGAATTTGAATGTTAATGTTATTGTATTCAGAGCATTACATTGTACTGAAGGGAGGATGAAAGCTTTCTGGGAAATATAATTTAAGACGACACACTTCCCTGCAGAGAACCAAGTTTTTATATCTGTGTAAATAAACGTAGTAAATAAATACAAAACCTGCAGCAGGTGAAATACCCATTTTCCTGTATAAGAGTAACTTGAGGATTTTATATTATGAGAGGGACAGTTCATTTCTAAATTACTCCACAGGAGAACTGATGCTGCACAGTGACATGTTCAGACATGCTCCCAAACACTTCAACGTGTAGTACTCATTGGTTTGCAGGAGGTGGAGCAGTCAGACTCAGTATCTAAGCAGAAAGGGGAGGTGTTGTCTCGTTTATGGCAGCTCAAGTAGAGCATGGATATAACCTGTGAGATAAAGCAGGCAGACAAAACTGAGGGGAAGCTGATACTGTAACCAGAGAAGAGCGTTTTGTACTGGGACAGTGATCCAGTAACTGAAGCAGAGCAGAGTTTCTGTGGAACTTGCAAATTACTAATTCTGTTACTGGATTTCCTTCTGATGCAACAACCATTCCCCCCCCCCAACTAAAACCAGATGTGGGTCTTCCCCAGACTTTCCAAGAGAAGCACTGAAGGAGAGGAACACAAACACTTGAACAACTACATCGTATTCTTTATGTAAAAAAAAGTATATAAACAATCACAAGACACACATTGAAGGAAAGTAGCACAAAGATGCGTACGGTTGCTGTCGGCTGCAGATTTAACTGATTCGAAAAAGGCACAATCTGCAGATGAACCTGAGCCATGAACAAATGTGTACTGTGCATCCTCAGAGCTCCGACTGCAGACAGACGGATGCTTGCGTATATACAGTTTTCACGTATAATAAGACACAGTTACAGACAGTGCAATACAGAGTTTGGATTGAAGAGCATTAGTGGCATCCGAGCCCCAATGGAGGCACACCCATGTTATTTCATGAGGATGATTATATGAATCAAATGGCAATAATCAACATTTACCGGCCGTTTGATAATTATTCTGAAGACCAGAAATCCCGAGTTCACATTCAGGTCACTCTGCAGAAACGACTGAATATTTCCTCAGTAACCTCACTTTTTATACACAGTCTGTTTTTTTCCCCCAACGTCAGATCAACATTCACTAACTCCAACTTCTGCTTTTTTTTTTTATTTCCTTTCCCGTTTTTTCCACTTTCCATCACATGGTCTCTAGTCCCAAGCAAACATCTGCATCTGGAGAAACTGAGGGAGAGGCTTGACTGTGGCGCTGGTCTCCACGGCAACAACTACAACACTGAGGAGGCGTGTGAGCTACAGTTCTGTTCAGATTACGTAGACCAGGCTTGAGAAAGAGAAAGACGGTGGAGAGGTAGAGAAAGAGCACTTTGGTAAATAGGGTCAGCGCATACGTCAACGCTGACGACAAGATATTCAACATCCTCCCATTGGTCTCACTGTCACACCCATAGACTGTACAGAAAGAGGGACGACGTGGCTTTGCTGTAAACATCTTGATCACCCCCTAGTGGCTAGCTGCAGAATAGATCATAAAACCCGCCTCGTCCATGTTAGTGGATGAGACATGGACTAAAATAAAAAGTCAAAGCACACGTCAAATAAATCCCGATTGGTCGAGCACAGGTATCGATGGGACCTCTATACCGTGGCTTCACCACCTCTGGCTTCAAATGCAAAAAGTGGCAGCGTTCGCATCCCAGATATTTTGCCACATTTCTGGAAAGTGGGAGGAAGTGGAGACAGGTCGTCCATCTTCATGTGCAGTCTATGATCACAGCCAGCACACGATACAAGCTAAATAACAATAGATTACTGTCGGTAGTGCTTAAGTTGGTTTTATAAGTTATAAGATAAAGTCTGCATCGTTTACTAAGAGGCTCCTATCAGCTCTACGAGTCTGCGCTAGGCTAAGCAGTGCTTCGAGCTAATGTTAGCATTCGCTTGCTAAAAAAAAGGGGTTGGGGTCACACAGCTTCTGAGCTAAAGTTTAGGGATGACCTAAGTTCGTCCTCTGTGGACCATGGAAGTCTCTTCAGAACTACATGGCAATTCACCCGGAAGTTGTTGAAATATTTCAGTCTTGACCAAAGTGGTGGAGCGGTCTATTCTTCTCTCCAAGAATGTAGACAAGTGCAATAAGAATCGCTAAACGCAGAGCATAAATATCGAAAAGTCAATACCAGTGTAGCATAGAGACATTTAAAATCTCCTGTGTGTATATATTTGCTCATAATTTCTCTTTTAGTAGGCACTGAAAAAGACATGGAGGTTAAGTGGATTTCTTTTTGCAAAGATGAAATCTCAGCTGATAGACATCGATACAAATTTAAACATGGAGTGTAAGGCAACATGGCGTCAGACGTCTGGAATCACGGGTTATTAGCTCGTATTGGTCTGAACATGTGGTGTTAGCACCATATTGGCTGGAATCTTGTGAATATAAAAAAGAAATAAGAAAAAGTTAATAAACAGAGCATGCATAACTGGATAAAGTCCTTCCTCCCATGCTGTTGTTTCCCCTCCTTTCTTTCTCCTCTGTTATGAAAACACGCTGCTGCGCTGGTTGGCCTCGCCGACTTTCTCGAAAAACATGAAATCCTGGAAAGTGAGAACAAGCGAGAAAAGGTCATCACTCAGCAAGATCCCACTCATGAGAATTCTGTGTTGTTCAATAAGATTACGACTTACAATGAGGAAGCAGGCTCCCATGAGCACAGCTTTCATCTTCACGTCCATGTCCAGTGGGAACTGGATGCCAAAGTTGTCCGTGTCGGTGAAGACCTCTTTCAGGAGACCGCTCCACTGCTTGCTGATGCGACCGATGGGCTTGCCTCCATCTTTCCCCTTCAGCTGCGACACACAAAGAACAGTGATACAGAACAGCCTCGAAACTGTGGAGCATAAGGGTGCAGGTATTTCCAAAAAACACCAAACTTGGACTCATATGAAACTACCACGTTTTGTTTTAAGAAATAGTGTTTTTTTGGTTAAAAATGTTTATTCTCTCTTTCTAGGAGTTAGACAAGAAGATTGATTCCGCTCACATCGGATAAAGACAGGTTTCCGCCAACAGGCATAAAGCTAGCGTGGTCCAAAGGTTAGCCAGCACCTCTAAAGGTCACTAACGGAAGGAAAGGCTCCATGATGAAACAGGATATTAAAAGTAGGCCGCCACAAATACATAAACCAGTGAGAAGTGTGAAAATATTTTCGGTTCATTATGAAACTGTAGAGGACATCAGCCCAGGAACAAATATGCGTTCACACTGCTAATAGAAAAATGCTTAAACCACTTCCAACTGTCCCAGATCTGAACATGGCCCATTTAACATGTTTTATGTTATTTATTTAATAAGCCTTTACATTTAGTTTGAAAGACAATCGGTGGAAATTCAATCAGAGTTCATTAGTGAGCTGTAAGGGCATTGGAAGGTGGATATTTAATTTCCAGGAATGAAAGGAGCATTAGTCTTCACAAAGCAAATGAGTGTATTTTCCCAAAATGTCATACGATTCCCTTTAGGCCAAATAACATTGTTTAAACTACTAATTTATCAGTAATAGACAAACAACAGTTCTCTCACTTCAAAGTTGACATCCCCACAGCAGTTGCAGGCGAAGCAGGGCCCTTCCAGTGTCAGCAGCGTCGCCTTGTTCGCTCCCTGGATGGAAAACCGAGGCAGGAACGGGTGCCAGACCTGTTTCACGTAGCCTATGGTGGTGCCGGGCGGTGCCTGGACCTCCATCTGCAGGTCACACGGTTAAAACTTAAATATTAACGTGATACACACGGAACCGTAAAATGCGACCTCGTCCCTTGACACGGTCAGCTATAAATCAAGAGATAACGGGGCCACGCAGCAGGAATGATAAGTGAGGACTCTGACTGCTCCATTGTGACACCACATAACAAAGGTAATACATCTCACATGGCTCCGGTCGGCTCAGCTAACAGAGCCCTGCAGTGTGTGACCGTGGAGGAGCTGGAGTCCGCGGCCAGTGGGAAACGCACCGTAGCCGGTCGATGCCAACTCAGTCATTAAGCGTAGAGGGAGAGAGAAAGGTCTCTGAGGTGGAGGGATGGCAGAGGAGTGGGGGAGATAGTTGGGACAATGGGGCCATTCATAGATTTAACAAATGCCACTGAGCAACTCAACAGCAACACAAGGTGAAGGCAGGAAAAACAGAGGCCGGTTTCAAAGTAAACTCCATTTTGTTTGTGCGATTAGTTTAAAATTCTGTTTGTTTTTTAGACATAAGTACAGTTTAAGATTCATTTGCCAAGTTTTCCAGATGTCTGTCTCATCAATTAGACAATAATCCCGTTGAAATCAGTCATCAGATGATCCTTCACAAGTTTTCTGAACATTAGAGCATTTTCAATTATAACACAAATTCAAATTCTGAACCTGTACATGATTATAATATGCCTCTTTTCATCTTTAACTTATTTTTATTCCATTTATAAATTCAGCCGGTCCACTTTCTGCCTGAGTTTCTTTTACTGTGGTGTCTTTACAAGCAAAGCTAACTGCTGCAACAAATGAACGGTTAATCTCTTGAAGCACAAACTCCCATTGAATTGATTAATTATTAACAGCATTGGTAATGGTGGAAAATCGCCTTGGCAGACGTAGGGACAATATAATAACACATCAGAGAGTTAATCAACACCCGGAGTGAGTAATCAGGGTGATTTGGTGCTGAATAAACTTTTGAATTGTTAAATTATTGACCTTGGTGCGGTAACTCAATATATAGTGAGGCTGTTAACAGCTACCTTTGACACCCACACACACTCACACACACACATTCATACCTCTTGCAGACAGCAGGGACACCAGCAGGAGACGCAGCGGAACGGCCGTATGAGGCGGATGACCTCCCTGTCCAGGTTGTCCTTAATCTTCATGTCGAAGCTGCGCAGCGAGCCGCAGCAGTTCCTGGTGCAGCAGTCGTTCTTCTCTTTGGCCTTGTAGATCTTTTGGCCCAGACTGTTCTTTATCTCGTACTGGTTGTTGGTCTCAAACCCGATGAAAGCTGGTTGGAAAGGGAAGGGGAAAAGGAAAAAGGGCGGCAACGGTGAATAACAAAGTTTTGATAAGGAAGAATTCCAAAGGCCCGACGTGAATAATATCATTATGATTTCTATTGAGAGGTTCACAAAGAGTAAATATGACTGCATGAGCAAGCAGCACGCCTTACCTTCCAGGAGTTCCACCTTTTGGTGAATCAGGATTTGATCGATCTGAAACCACAAGGGAGAAACGACGTGAGAAACACACACTAAAAAAAAAAATTGTAGAAAATGTGACCATCATCAAGTGTGAAAGTGATATTCCACTGAAAACCCCCAAAAAGCTGCAAACCCAGTTTCCTTATTTGCAATGCAAAGTAACTCGGCTCATGATTTTTCATAACTTTTTGCATATTTGCACATGTATTTCCTATGTTCTGAGTACATAGAGAGTCCTGAAAACAAGTTCAGGTTTTTGTTGGAACTCTATTTAAGTTTCAAGTGGATCTGGACAGAGGACACAAACCGGGTTCGTGTTTTTAAAAAGGACAATGCAGTGTGGGAAGTTCAGACGGCTGAGAGGTCAGAGGTCACACCACATTGTTTTAAGAGAGAAACTGAAAAGTAAAGTCACATCGCTCCTCTTTTCTTAGTTCAAACATAGCTCACTACAATTTGCTGTTATCGGTTCTAGTCCCTGAATATCAATAACAATCAATATGTGATTTCCGTTACTAGAAATATAACAAAAGTCCAATATTGATACTGATATATGGAATTGTGCAAGTACAGTGGTAGGAGGTATAACATGTACTTGATCTACATCAGAGTTGTGAAATGCTTCGTCATTCTCTCATCATAAAAGACGAGTCTAAAACCACAACCTTCACCGATTTCTGACCGTATCATCCAACCCTATCAAGCACTGTATCAAGCACTGTATCTTTTTAGGGGCAAAACACAAAACACCCTCAGATTATCTTGTGTGTAGAATAATCTCTATGAGTCAAGTGAGTTGAATGGTCAAGAACAAAGAGGGAACAAATTCCTTGAAATGAAGGAGTGGTGCATGAGTCATCCATTTTATGATCCACTTCTGAGATTAAAACGGATGTTACAGCATTATTGTTATTGTTATCAAGACCCAAAGCTGTGTTTTTTCCAGACCTGTGCGAGGTACTCAAGCCCTGGAGGTAGCCCGACAGGAACTGCCGGGGCCGGGGAGATGGCTCCGGGAGGTCCTCCATACTCCATCCCGGGATGGCCTCCATACTCTGGAGCTGTGACGACTGGTCCTGGCTGGAACATGACTGGAGGCTGGCCTGGGTCGTAGCCCATATTGAAGCCCGGGGGAGGAGCTTGACCGGGCTCTCCATACCCTCCATGAGGAACAGGATAAGGGGCAACGGATTGGCCGCCTTGCTGAGGCATGGGATAGGGCGGCTGGTTGTAGGCGCCTGGGTAACCTGGAAAAAAAAAGAAGACTTTAGGTCAAAGTCCTAAACCAGTAAATCCAGATGCACTCCACTTTTATCAGATCACCACCCCACACCACACGCACACGCACACGACACCACACCACACAACAACGACACACACACACACACACCTCAAGGTATAAGCAACAGATGTCCAATGAAACCATGAAACACAGAATATTATTTATTTTTTAAAACATTAAACCACTTCTTGCTTCCAAACTATGTTTCAGGAATCGTGCAATGATGTCTCAACCAGGTGTGAGTTACAATTCCTTACCTACCGATAAGGTTAAAATATAAAATAAGGCAGGAACAAGCGCTAAGGTAAACACCGCAGCACACTGCAGGAGGAAGTCATGATCTGTGTGTCCCTGGCTAATAGCAGCTGCTCCGTGCTCCTAGCAACCAGGACTGCGGATCATCCTACTTGCCCCGCTGGGACCACAGAGCCAATAAGCTACTTATTAGCAGAGCCACAGAGTGGAGCACTTACTGGAGAGCAAGTAAACAGCACTGGAAATACTGGACGACCAGCACAGCAACAGCTCTACTCTGGGGACAACCCTGAGTATGAGGGCCCAAAGCGGGGTACGTTTGGAAAAGGTTAGAAGCCTTATTCACATTCATCAAGTCTATGAATGTAAAGCACTGCATAAATCATTAGAATTAAATCATACATAAGGTTGATTTGTTTTAAACGTTGGTGGCTATAGGGCCCTCAGCAGCAGCTCAGGTGGCTTACAGGCAGGGCCGGCTCTGGATCAATGGGTTTATATTTGTCACGTCTTCATGGTAAATACTCATGATAGTGAAGAACTGGGTTTAGTGAACTGAAAAAGCTTCATAAACAGAGCGAATGCCTGACGACAGTGACACTGTGTAAGATTTCTGACGTCAAGTTGAAGTCACAGCCCGGTTGCTCCATCTTGGCTCATGGGAAGCGAAACCTATACTTCAGCGTCGAGCCGTTGAAAAGAGCCACAAGATGATGACATGTGTCAAAGGTGTGACTGTGACAAAGAGGTGCATGAGGACGTCAGTGTGTAATTTAGTGAAATGCTGGTGGTCATGTGCCGAAAAACAGATGTGATCAGTGGCTGTGGTTCAGCAGGAAGGGGTGGTTGGTGACGAATGGGAGGGTTGGTGGTTCGATTCCGACAGTTTGCGTCACCTGATCAGATCCCATATACATATCACTCAGAACGGATGTGAATACCAACTCTGAACAGGGTCTACAAGTGTCCAAAGTTCAGTCCTTAGTTATGATCCATTTTCTCTATTTCTCCTTGAATAATTAACAAGAAAAGTTGTTATTTTCTTAAATTAAAAGAGGATTTAAAAACAGTTTTAGTAAGAAAAGAGTCAAATGTTTCTGCCTCTTTCTTATGTAAATGTGAGAATGTTTAGCCTTTCTGGTTTTAATGAGGGTAAATTTAAAAATAAACTTGGGGTCATTACTTTGTCTCCAAAAGAACAACCACAAGAACCACTTCCCAGGACAATGGGGAGCTTCATTTTCTACTAATTCCTCTCGTTATAGTCTTGCAGGGCACATTGATCTGTCTCCTGAGTACGTTTCCCCCGGTTTGACCTAACATGGTGGTTTTTATAAATGTACTGAGCAATAGCTCCAGATCTGCAGAGGATGTGTCTGTGATCTGCAGATGAAACTATGTTTCAGGAATCATTTATGTGTGTGTGTGTCTGTGGCTTCTGCCAGTGGGGAGGATGTAGGCAGTTCTCTGTGAGCAGGACTTCTGATGTCCTCCTTTGTTGCTCATTGAGTTTACTTGCATTCCTACACTTTGTCTATAATGGAAAACCTGCGGTCATAAGTGTTGAGTACGTGACGTGTTTGCCATGCAAAGGTGCTGACTCATAACACACAAAACTGGTTTTTGTTTCCTTCTCCGGACAATCGAACAAAAGCCTTAAAACAGCACAGTTCAGAGGAGGTAGGATGACGTCACAGTGAGATTCTTCCAGGGTTCAGGTTGTGCGTAAGCAGCGTTGCCATTTCAAGGCTGAAGCAGTGCGAAAGAAATGTTGTGAATTCCAGTCAGGAGGCAAACCAAACCCAACCGTCACACCACTTCTGCCTTTCTAACAAGAACCGGATGTCATAAAAAGAGGACATTGAGTGTGTGTCACTGCTTGCCGTTTGCTCGACCACTATCCACATTCCTTACTCAGACTTGCAAGGAAAACAAAGCCCCAAAAAAAACTCAAAGCAGCGCTGTTTACAGGAAGGCCGCATGCTGACATGCCCACACGACGACACCTCTCCCCTCCTACATCTGTTCTTTTCCATGCAAAAGGGAGGAGGTACTCCAAAATAAACGCAGGCATTTCAGGTATTTCTTTCAAAGATTCTCCCGTGTGTGGAGGATAGAATGACTCAAGGCCGGTGGAGGAATCTGGGAGCAGGACAAGGCGTACATTCATTATGCAGCGAAAAGTTAGTCCTGGGAAACACTGATGGAAACTTGAGACGTGGGGGCCTTTTTACAATAGCTGACATTGTGTCAATAACATGACACAATGGGAGAAGTGGAGGAGTACAAAAGTTTTAGAAACAAGCAACTACAAGTTAGGAAACACGAAGAGATCCCAGCTCTTACTTATTCTTCAGCACATGCTTCTTTTATGGTCAGTGCACTTACCAGGGGCAGACATGTCAATGGCGAGGAGCTTTTTTCCCGACCTCAGGGCACTTTCTCGTCCACTCCCAGAGGGTGTCTATGGGAAACTGTTGGAATGGAAAGGGAAAGGAAGAGGGGGGTGGTTGGGTTGTGATGAAAAAAATGAATAAAAAGGAAGCAGGGAAGGTGGGTGTTGCAAAGAAACAATAACCAACACCACCATCTCACAACATTCGCCCTCAGAATCAATCTTTATTATTCTACAACCATGAAATGTCAGCACACAGACCACAGTGGCTTTAATGGGTATGTGGTTACAACCCAGTCTTTGCAAATAACATTTTTTTTTTAAAAGTGGGTGCGACATGTTGGGGGAGGGGGGGTGGTGGTCCATACTCACCGCCTGTGTTGATCTACATAGAAATAAGTAAATGATATCCTGGTGTCTGATTTAAAGGTCACGAGAAGTAGCACAGAATCCAGCCTCCTCTTCCTCTCTGCCTCATTAACACTCACAGATCTGGACTAAAAAAAAACACTGTACACTCCATTTCTTCCCCCTTCAAACCTGACAGAAGCTGACGTTGAAATCTCACCTCTCTGTTGTGATGTCCTCACTGTGCCACCTAGAAAAAGTGCCAGAGAAAAGCAACTGAGAGAAATCCCTGGTTCCACACAGCAAGGAGTCAATCGTCTCCTGCCTGACCTGTTTCTCGTCTCTCTCTGTTTTGCTGTCTCTCCTCCCGCCCATAAATTGTGTCTGTCTCCTCCCCCCCCTTCCTCAGCCTCACACGACTTCCATTCTGGTTTCAGAGTGCGTCCATGAACATAATCCTAATTTGAAGGTGAGGAAACAGACGTCTTGTGTTTAATAATCTTAATAATAGGCTCTGTTTGTTCCATGTGAGGACTGTCCCCCCCTGCAGATATTATTATCAGGGCATCGCAGCAACAAGGAGGAGTCGGTCACCTCACATGTTGTTGTTGTTGACAACCATCAGAGGGCGTCAGAGCCTCAGTAACAAACCGTGCAACACATACATGTCCATATAATAAATAAAAGATGAATTGGCCTGTGGATACAATCTACAGAGGATTTTAGAAACTGTAAGTGTAAGGTGTGATTAGTCAGTGTGCATGTATGTTATGTACATACTCAGCATTTTAAAAGAATTGTTTTTATTCTATTGCCTTTTTAAAAAATATTTGTGAGTTACTTGAGTAATGTACACATCACAAATCCTTATTAAAATGTTTCCTTTGTTAATTTTTGAATAAAAAACGTTCTTGTATCACGACCCATATTCATTTCCTGTGTTATTTCATGCATGAGTGTTTCTTTGCTATATTTTGGGAAATAAATGTATATTATTTAATATTCTAAGTATTCATTAAATATCTTGTTAATTACCACAAATCATTATTTCCCTTTTTTCCTTTCTTACTTAATAAACAAACGTAAATTTTGTATTTCTACATCACTTTTACACACATGGGTCAAAAATGACCCAAACAGTATGGATGCATGTAAATCTTATTTTACAATCCATTACCTAGTGAGAGCGAGAAATATGAAAATACTAACTAGCTAGTTTCTTTTCTGGCTAGCTATCCATAGCTAGATCAACAAATAAAACTCGAAAGATAACAGTGTATACTTAATAGACTGATTGATATGCATTTGAAAATATACTTTTGATTTTTCTTTGTGCGAAATGTGTGTTAGTATGGGCTGGTGGGCAATCGTTTCAGACTCACGGCTGTCCAGGACTTTGTTCCACAGGATCAGCTGGAGCTGTGGGTGTGTCCGGAGAAGCTTCACTGTCACAATGTAAACTGTGTTTTTAATGTTTCAATGACCCCATTCGTTTAGGGTGTGTTGTGTTCAGCTGTGCCAGTGTTTCTGTGGTTAACAGGAAATAAACTAAAACTGAACTGACATGAAATTTCTGGACCAGTTCAATCTGACAAATCTATTTTCTCCTCTCACTTTTTTCTGAGGTGGCTCACATCAATCAATCAATAACATAGATAGATAGATAGATAGATAGATAAATACTTTATTCATCCCGAAGGAAATTCAAGCATCCAGTAGCAATAACATACATACATTGAACATACATACATTGCAATTGGCTTTACACATACAACTATAAACTATATTAAAAATATAAAGTGACTGTAGAAATAAAAATGTTTTATACAACTATAAACTTATATTAAAAATTAAAAAATAAATATAAAGTGACAGTAAAAAGTGTTTTATACGAACATGAACTACAGATTGGGATATATGAGTCCAGGAGTAGTGCGGAGAGATTTGTCCATTGTCTGTTGTGCCTCCTGCCATCACTGCGAGTTGTTGTACAGTCTGATGGCCAGGGGGACAAAAGAGTTTTTTAGTCTATTGGTGGAGCAGGATAGAGACAGCAGTCTGCCACTGAACACACTCCTCTGCCTGATGAAGGTGTTGTGCAGAGGGTGGTGGGCGTTGTCCAGTACGGACAGCAGTTTGTCCAGGGTCCTTCTCTCTGCCAACATGTTATTTGTCTAGCCCATATTCACAAATCACAATTTGTCTCATTGGGTTTAACAGCGTGGGACATCCTCCGTTTGAAAAATCCCTATTAGCAGGGGAATAAACGTAGAAACCTCCGAGAGGACACGTGACGGATCCCTCACCCAGGACGGACAGAAGTGCGACATCAGCAGAATAACAGTATTTACAACATTGATGAGAAGAAACCGTTGTGTGTCACTAGTGTGTCTATGTATAGAAAGTATTTATACATAAGTCTGATAGAGGTAAAGGGAGCAGCAATGACAAATGAATGGAGGAGTTATCGCTCACATTTGTCTCCGCTCAGACTATATTTGGCACCTGCTGCTGTGCCCGTTACTTATAGGGCATCGGATGTGGGTGGGGTATGAGGGAAGTCGTTCAGTGCGCGCACACACCACACACACACACACACACACACACACACACACCACACACACACACACACACACACACAAGAGAAGATGTTGGACAGAAATCTCAGCAAGAAACCAAATATGTGTCCTCTCATCTGATTTTAACACATTTAGTACATATATGAAATCGTGATTGAAATCTGGGTTCAGTTAACCTGCCAACACAAGTAGCACTGACATCCACTCAACCTATGGAAACTGGACACAGATCTTAACCTTTAACTCCCCCCCCCCACACTGAAGGGGATTCTAACGAGATTCCCCTCACGTTGATGTCTACATGAGGACATTGGGTCCAGTGTGGCAACAAAAGAACCCACACCCAGCCAGAGGCCCCTAATGAGGCCTGTCCCTGATAATGGAGCTAATCAGCGCAGTCTATCTGGCCTCTGCCCCTGTTGACATGCTGTCAGCCTTGCCTTGGTTTATTTATACACGCCTGATCTATCAGCACTGGCTCTATGTTTGGTGAGCCTCAGTGTCCCGAAATAGAAATAATTAGGACAGGGCGGGAAAAGAGGAAAGAGGAAAAGTGAAAACGTGTCTGAACGCGCATATGCCCTGAGTGGGTCCCCCCCATCCCCCCCAGGCCTCTGCCAATCTCTCCATCCATCCCTGCTACACTGTCTCCTCTCTGTTTGGTTTTGTGGAGACAGAGGCAGAGGAGGGGTGGACGGAGTCGTGCGTGTGGTCTGGATTGGGTGGCTCGCCGGCGGTGAATTTGGGCGAAGCAGGGTGATCAAGAAGTCCAGATTGCCACACACACACACACACACACACACACACACACACACACACACACACACACACACACACACACACACACACACACAACCGGGGTCCTGATGCCATCTCTTATCTCTCTGTCTCTGTGCTGAGCGAGTTAGTGCAGATAGAAATACATCAGTCATTAATTAATTAATCATCACCGTTTAAAAAGTCACTTTGGACTCTGATACCTTTCGATTAATAGCCCTTATTTTGGGTATTCAAGTCATTTTTTTGTGAATTACAGGACCAATAACATTATAAGCTCAAAAGAGGGTACAAAGGCCTTATCGTTCTCCCATCACTCCTCACTCAGCTGCAGGGAAAGACAGTGGGAGTGGGTCAGTGTGTGTCAAGGCAAGTTATCAGCACTCAAAATCTCTTATGAGCGGCTTCAGAGGTTCGAAGCTAATGATGACAATGCCAGGAGGAGGATGTAATTGGCATTTCTGAGGTCACACACACACACACAATCACACACACACACATAGCCTAAACAGCCCTTGGGGCCAGTCCCATAATATAAACCCACCCTGGAGGCATGCCTACAAATACCCTCCAAACTGGTCAACAGCTCAGAAGACGCAGAGCCGCAACCTGGAACTTTGAGGACAAAAAAATCCACAGAAAATCTGAAGATTCAAGGTAAACACATGATTTATTTTCTGTTTTGTTCCCTTCCATTGAATCAGAGCCTTTAAACTGACTCGTTTCCCTTTGCTCAGATGCTCTGCTCCAGGTGTACGCTGCCCGTCCTGGCTCTTTATCTGCTGCTGGAGGAGATATCTGCTGCTGTGCTGCCGAGCAGAGGCAGAGACAAAAGGGTAAAGGCTTGCACACGCAGAGGCCTCCTCATCTCAAATCAAACAAAGCCTGTCGTCTATTTGTTTATTGATAATGTGATGGTTTTCTGCAGGAGGTGAGCTGGCTGGACCAGGAGCTCCTCTACCACCTGCCTGACCACACGCACGGGGGAGACCTCTCTGTGGGGGATGCAGGGGAGGCCGGCGGGGATGTGGATGGTCGACCCTCTCATTCAGAGACGTTCCTTGTCCCGATGGACCGACTCTCTGACCAACACCATCGCCAACACCAACGCAAAGCCAACCAGAAGTAAGGGCGGAAACAGCTTCATGTAGTTTCAATGGGTTTAGTCTTAGTCTGAGTTTTAAAGTCTTCATAATCAGATATGAAGATATACCATGTCCTCCTGTTTTGTTTAATATGTAGTTGTGAGTTCTTGTTGTCACAATGTGGGTAATGTAGAGAAATTTAAATCAAATATTAAAAGTCAAGGTAACTGGAGACACACACATTTAAGTAAATGAAATCATTTGTTTATGTAAATCATCTATCATCAGGTATCTATAGTGACAACTGTTTTAAATTCTGTCTTCTGTCATATAAACTCATTTGGTTGGGAGGTAACATTTTGTGTATTTTTTTAACAGATACATTTGCCGTTTCAAGTATTTTTTTTGTTGTGTGGTAGAAAGTGAATATATAGAGAGAGAGACAACGTTTATTTCTGTCACTACATCAATTCACATCGAGTCCAGTGGATTTTTGGACTGAGTCTCCTCTTTCTCTCTGTCTGCAGGAGGAAGGTCTCTCCTCTGGACTCCATCGGCAGCTTCCAAATCCAGACCAGTTTCAAGAACAGAGGGGTGAGTAACAGAAGAGAAAAATAACAACTTAAAAACTATCCGAAAGCCACTGTAACTAGAGGCTACAGCGAGACAGTGCAGAACGAAGACAACTTGTCAAAACACCCAAACTCACCTGCATAGACTGGCATTTTCACAGTGTTTTTGTATTTTTATTTAATTGTTTTTAATGTTCTTTTATCCGTTTTATTTTATTGCATTGCTGAGTACTATCTGGCTTCTCTATGATTTGCTATCATTGCACATATATTTTATTTGTGCAGAAGCTAACTCTAGTTTTGAAGGTGCTATAGAAATAAATTATTCTTCTTATAATATAGGGCTACAGCAGACAAGAACATGTATGAGTGTAGTTCAATTTAATGAGAACTTTCTTAGGCGGCTTCTTTTTCCCATCATTTGCACAAACAGTTTTCAACTTGCACGGCTTGTCCAGTTTTTCCATGACACCAGGAGCCATTTCTAGACCCACTCATACAGTATACAACGAAGGTTTATGATTGATTATCCATGAAGACCTTCTACTTGTGTAATACTGGATGAAGAACTCAGCATTTCATTTCTCCTGTTTGTTACAGGATGGGCCAAACGAAGACTGGGAAAACAACAGGGACTAAAAAAGAAAAACACACAACAGCTCAGCTCTTTCTCACATTTTGCTATATTTGTTATATGTGACATATTTATTCAACTGGCTGCCATACCAACAAGTGAGATGCCTGTCCACCGTCTCCCTCTGGTGGTAGAAGACACTAACATGACAAACACAACGCTGTGTGCCACTATTTAATAAAACGTGTTAAAATACCCATTTCAGGTCTTTTTTGTCTTTCCAGTACGAATGATTCCGAAAACCACCTTTATGTTCCCAAAGACTTTTAATTTGTCAAGCTACAATCAAAGAAAACAATATCAGACTGCAGAAAATATAGATTTTGCTCGGGTATTTTCTCTCTTCACTTTCACATATGTACAGTTGTAAAAGAACAGGATATGTACACAGAATTTAAGTTGTAAAGAGAGTGCAACTGCTACTGGAGACTTACCAAGACTCTCCCACGAACCAAAGAAAAGCACATGGTAAAAACCAAACAACATAAACAAACGCCACAACCTACGCGGCCTCAACTTATTTTCTGTACACTACAACTCTGTTCTCGATGTGAGACAATCTTAATGTCCATTCTCTGATGCGGGCGTTTCTCTAAAAAAAAAAAAAAATACCCCCGCTTCTCAGAAATCTAAGAAATAAACAATTATATGAAATAGAAAATATTTTACAACCATTCATAAATGAGCCTCTGGGCCGCTTTGACATTCTAAAGCGCGGCCAGACCATTCGTCGTACAGCAACGTTAATCCCCCTCGTAGATAGACAATGAGCTTTTAAAACAAGAAAAACAGAAACAATAACCACACGTGAAACAAAAACATCAAAATTTAACAGCTTTCAATGTAAATGTTCGTGGTAGTTTGGCTATCAATGATTGAGTAACAAGCCGGACAGGGAGAAACATTAAGCGCTAAACCATGAATGTACACAGCTACATGCTACGTAGAGATGTAACCGGCTGTAGCTAATCATATTCCCAGTACCGTCCAAATATGCAGTGGACATGGTATTTGGGTTTATAGTTAATTAAAAGTGCACTGCTGGAAGAATTGTCTGTGTGCAATTTTATATTAATTAATTTCGACACAAATGCAGATGCTAAATAATAAATGTTAGCTGATTCAACTTATTCTAGAGGAGTGCGATGTCTAAATTTTATCCACTAACCCCCCCCCTGAAAAAACTAAAAGGAAACTCAAAAGGTATATTGCCAAAAATGCGACGGTAAATAAAATGAGCTGCCCATCTAGCATTGTGATGTATTTCTAAACAAACAACAGAAGTGACGTTTTACATCTCTTAATCTATACATTTGTTCAAAGTGTAAAATTTATAGCCGAGAGGACAAGGCTTTTCAAACTAAAACTCCTCGAGGACAGCAAGTAAATGTTCACTGATTTGTCAGTGTCCTCAAAGTCTAAATGCACCTTCAGTGAATATGAGAGCGACCAGCACAGTATATGACAAAGCCAATGAATGTACAGATTAATTAGTAACAAATAAATGATTCTCCGCTGTCTCTGTAGCCGTCTGTTCAGTTCTTCACAATAGCCAAAGAAAATAACAGATTCAGAAATAAAAATAAAAAAAACTGTGAGGGATAAATAAGAATGGTTGTGATTGTCAAAAGAAATTCAACAAACTGACAATACAGTTGCCATCCAGGTGATAATTTAGGCTGTTTTGGCTGCAGGCATCAAAGAAAATAAGTGTCAAGAGGACAGCAAAGACAGGGCGGGTTGCTCCTCGTCCCTCCCGTCCTCTTCATCTCTAAGTGTCTTTTTTGTGTCCTGACCGCCGCAAGTCCCTGCACTTGTGGCAGTAAAAGATGTCGGGAACGTTGGACTTCTTGATCTTCGCACACGACAAGTGCACCCATATGCCGCACTGGTTGCACTCGATCATCGGCCGCCCCGCGAACGGCTTCCCACAGTAACAGGTGATCAAGTCCCACGAATCGTCGCCTGGGTTGATAAAGAGAACATTTATTAGGTCATAATTGCTGTGCATGTTACCTGATAAGAAAACAAAGGTTACTAGAAATTACACTTAAGGGATTTTCATATTAATATGTTTTTAAAAATACATTTCATTCACATACCTGACTCCACCATAATGTCTTCATCTGCGATCCAAGTCTCACCCTCACTGGAGCTCATCTCTGCTTCCCTGGACTCGTCCGGCTGCATCTTCCCTATGCCCTGCATGGTCGGCGTGGAGGCCCCGTGCACTGCCAGCTCCTCTCTGATAGGTCGTACCTCTGAATGTCCGTGGCGTGCCTCAGAGTCTGTCTCGCTTTGAGCAGCCGAAGTCTTGAGCTTCTTCGGTTTTGGCTGTTTTGAGTTTTTGCTGCGTTTGATGCGCGCCCTTTTCTCGCCTTCGCTGCTGCCACTGTCCGCCGCCGTCATGGCAGAGCCAAGCGACAACTTTTTCAGTTTTTTGTCCTTCTTGCGCTCTGACTTAGAGCTGGCCTGGCTCTCGTACAGGGAGTCTTTAAGGCGCATCTTGTCCAGTAGAGTGCTATCAGAGTGCATGCGGCGAATGTTTTTGCCCTTGTTTGCTCGAGCTTTACGAACAAACGTGTGAATGGTGTGGATGTCGGAGCTTCCGTCTCCCCAGGTGTTGCCCATGGAGCTGCTGCTGCCTCCACCGCCTCCATCCGCCGACAGCCCTGAACTGTGAGCAGAGCTGGATGATGTCGGGGACCATGAGTTCTCCTGCAGGACAGCAAGGGAAATATTGTTTACTCAAACTTGCAACGACAGTTATTTCTTATTATCAGCATTTGTATGTTATTTAGCAGGATTGTGAAAGAACTACTGCACAAATTACCATGAAACTTGGTGGAAAGATGTGGCATGGATCGGGGAAGAACTCATTAAATTTCGGTGCGGATCCAGGGATTGTTTTTCGCTTTGTTAAAAACATTGTGAGATAGGGTGTTTTTCAACATTTACACAGATTTTTCAGAGAATAATTCATGGATCTTAATGAAATACATCAGGTGTGTTTAGTGGACATTACGAGTGTGTACAATTTGGTGCAGATCCGAATAAATACAAATCCAGATCTAGTGAATTTAAATGTGGCTTCATAAGGGGAGTTTGTGCGAGTGTAGTTTCAACAAGCTCAGTTTACCTCTTTTGGACTCGGGATGTAACCAGCATACGCCAGGACGAAGCTGCAGAACTTGTTGAAGTCCTCCACGGTCCTCTTTTTCCTCTCAGGGGGCTGCAGAGAGAAGATCTTTGTTTAAGATTAAGATAGTAAAGCTACTCAAAACAAACTCCCACAGAAAACTACAGAATAAGTTGTCGGGTCACAAAGTACTCACCAAAGATTCCGTTTTGCACGTCAACAGTGAATCTGGTGGACAGAAGAAAAAACACAGTTTTTTAGGGTCACAAGCGAACATGAGAGATGCCAACACACAAAAGCACCTGAGGGGACGATTACACACGAGTGGAGCCGCGTTAGCATCGGCTTGCTAACACGACTCACTAACTTAATACGTGCATGAGTGACGGAGATGTTGAGCTTATTCAAGACCCGCGTTTGCTCCGTGTACAAGAAACCGAGCAGCTTGAATCAGCCGATGACAGTTTGAGGGTGAAAAAGAGCAAGTCTGTCATTTGCTGTTCACGCTAGCTTGTTGCCAAGAACCGCAACCGGTGTCACTTGATCGCTGTGTGAACTTCACCCAAAGTCTGGATTACTACGTCGACCCCCGAACAAGCGATCGTCGAGTTAACACACTCGTATCGAACTGGTGCTTTTGTTGACGTGCAGCGGAGGTGGTTTGGTTTGGCGCAAAAGCTTTTTAAATGTGTCACTTGGTTTTGAAACCTGCTAACGTTAGCTGACATTTACACTGGGCGCTAACAGCACGTTCCCCCCCCCCCCCCAGTTTGCAGCTAGGGGGGGGGGGGGGGGGGGGGGTGCAAATGTGGTTCTCACTGGTGTTTTCCTTCACGCGAGACACACTTAACGAGCTGCATTCAAACTCTAACGAGGACAACCGGGCATTGCTAGCGGCTAATTCCAGCCCGTAAGAGAGTTAACCCGGGCTAACCAAGCCAATCACGCTGGCTTTCTTGAAATGGAAGTGGGAGGCTCGGCGGCTACGGTAGCTTAGTGCTAGCCAGGAGTAGCGTTTAATCGGATGTCTTGTCAGCGCTGAAGTTTCAGCCTGGTGTTAAAAATAGCATTTTATTCGTGGCTGACAAGTAATTTATGTTGCGAAGGACGAGCTACACAGTGTTTGGGGTTGGGACACATTAGCTATCAAGCTATTACCGTTAAGCTAGGTGGATCGGCGCCCAACTAACCAACAAGCTAACTTCACAGCAATGATGATTAACATGAGGTTAGCGGGGAATCATTAATATTTATAAAGAAGCAGATGATCGATTTTCACTTTCAAACAACTTTCGCAGCGTTTTGACAACAAACAATCGGCCAATAGCAATGCATGTTATTAATACTGCATACGCAACCGATGTAGCATTAGCCACAACTTGCATTAGGTAATCCGTATTTAATGTCCCTAAAACGTGGGAGACAAACATCAACAGTGATCAGATTGACATCGCAAGTTCGTCTACTGGCCTGGGGTCCATAGCGGGGGAACGTACCTTGGTGCTCGGACATTATGTCAAGCATTGTCGCCTCTGCGAGAAGGCCTCGATCCAACCAGCAGAAGCAGCAGGCGAGCTAGCCGGAGAGTAGCGGCCGTCGCGCTGTGCTTTCCCCCCCGGCGTGGCTGCACCTTACCGCCGGGCAACTTTTGGCAGCCGCGAAGCCAAGGACCGCGCCACACTGGAGGTGCTCTCCCCGCAAAAAACAAGCTCTCCGCCGCGGGGGCTCGAAGTTGGAAGATCCCCCTCGCAGGGCTGCGCTGGAGGAGCCGACACAGCGGCTAACGTAGCAGAAGCCTGCCGCCTCTGGATCGCGATTAGCTCCGACAAAAATACTAATTCCTCTCCCTCCTTTTAACCTACAGCGCACAAAGCTGCACTTTCTCCGTCACTGCATTCAAACAGCCGCCGGGGCTGAAGCGTGTCGGGACCGCGTAACTCCTCCGGTAAAGCGTGGGTCCCCGGTTCACAGCGGCTCCATACGGGGGAACTTCTCGGATTAACTTTGTCGTTTCTTCGCGGTTCGCATACAAAACGACTGGAGACTTTCGCACGGTCTCCTCCGCGCGCGGCAGAAGCCTCTTGATGCTGCCAGCGTAGTGTTTCCCCCGGGTGCATCCTGGGTAGCGTAGTCCCACCGCGCTGTCACTCGCGGGGGCTTCCGAGCGGCCGGAGAACGCGGCGGAACTACATTTCCCCACGCACGAGGGAGTCCGGGAAGTGACGTTTTCAAATGCTCACGCTGCAAAACACGCTACATAGCGAAACATGCCGGACTCGAAGCTGTATTCGCGTGTAAATGCCTCTTTCCGCGACTGTAGCGCTCGATATGCTTTTATTTAAGAGATGTCGCTTCTCCTGACGTTAGCTTACATAGTTCTGCCGTTGTAGTTTTGCCAATCGCGTTCTAATAGGCGGCGAGTTAGCATCATGCTAACTAGCTGAAGCCATCTGGAGTTAATACAGTTTAATTACATGATACGATGCTGCCCGAGTTACTGCAAGGCGTCGACGCTGGAGGGCTTCTCATAATACAAGGTAAACACTGTGTGTCAGTGCGGAATTCAAGCTGTACACGCATATAACTGTCATGTGTGTGTGCATGGACGCAGTAGCGTGAGGTAAGGTGATATCCTCTCTACTTGTATGGTCAGATTGTGCTGGTTACTCGGGTCGACGCCTCCTGCAGAGCTTCATCAGTGCTGCTTTAAACAGGTATTTAAAGAGACGATGGGGACAGTTTGGTTCTGTGGTGCATGTCAATGTGTCCAAGTGAAATGTGTCACTAACTCGTGTTGTGATTTGTAGGGAGGAAACTGTCCATGTCATTGGGTTTGAGGTCAGTGAAGAGGAGCTGACAGGTGGATTTAAAGGATCATCCACTCAGAGGTAAAGAGGACGAGTCATGAAAGGATCAGTCGATCAACAGACAATTAATACTTAGTTGATAATCATTCTAAGTAAGAAGTGAAGATGTCACTTATTCTGCTTCATAAACTTAACAACATCAAGCAAAATGTCACCGGTTCCAACTTCTCCAATTTGCTTCTTTCCTCTCGTTTATATCTTTCAAATTGAATTCCTCTGTTTCTTTTTCCTTTTTTTTAACTGTTCGTCAAACAAACCAAAAAGTTAGAATCCTAAAAACTTGACAGGACTACACAGTCAAATGATCAAAAAAGTTAACATATTATTTTGTAGCCCCTTTCACAAGTCTATGTAACTATAAACAAACTGACCATTTATCATCTGTTTCCGCAGGCTACACTTTCACGATGCTTTCAGCGACCCCCTCGGCTGGACCGATCATCCGGCTTTCACACTCCGCCAGTTCAATCTGGACGAAGTTACACATCTGGTCAAGCAAACGTCACACCCCAAGGCGCCGACCTTAGTTATCGACTCTCTTTCGTGGATTTTGAGGCACGTCGGTCCTGCTGCTGTTTGTAAGACTCTTCAGCAACTTAGAAAAGGTGATGAAATATCTTGTAAATGTCTGTAGAATCAGTGTGAATGCCCCGGAAGGTGTGACACCAGACACAAGGCATCCAGAGTGACTCTTAGCTTTATCTGTTAGGCACAATACAACAATGCAAATATTGATTCAAGCTTTTCTAATTGTACCATAATATTGTCAAACTTGGATGATAGATTTTGAGTAAAGAGGGACTGTTATACTTTGCAGTAATTTTACAAGTTTTTTTTCCTTTTTGTTTTCATTAGGGGGAGCTGTGAGAGCTGTCATTGGCCTGCTCCATACTGATATGCATCAGAGAGGCACTGTGGGAAGTCTTTGCCATTTGGCTGCATCGGTAATCACTGTGGCGCCTGGAATGAAGGGAGATGAAGCGGTGGCGAAGATAACAAAGCGCTCAAAATCTGGAAAGGTTATGCAAGATGTAAGTGGTGTTTCCTTTGGGATGACTGTTTTGTGTTTCAACACTGTTAAAGAAATGATGTTATTTGTCCCCAGGAGGAGATTTTCCACATCGGAGAGGATCTTGCAGTCATAGTGCAGAGCAAGGCCAGCCATACTGGACACAAACAGCCAGATCCTGAGGAAAAGGAGGTGCAAGTTCACGCGTTTATTCTATCTGCTCAATAAATTAATAAAAGATTCAGACCTGGCAGGACTGAATAGTAATTTTTATGTGTTTATGTAGACGGATCCAACAGCCAACTTGACCTTCAACCTTCGCTTGTCCGACACAGAGCGAGAAGCCAAGAAGAAACTCGCACTCCCCTTTGTCTTCAGCAAAGAGAAGTGAGACATTTTTCCATTATCTCATGGTTTATTTAAAACAGTTTTCCCCCCAAATCGATCTAAAAGAACTGTTTGCTCCTCTGAAATCTTTAGGAAAACTGCTCTGCTCCACTCAGGCCCGGGTTCAGGGCGGATTCTGTACGAGCCTGATGCAAACGACGACTTTGACCAGGAGGACCCGGATGATGATCTTGATGTGTAGTGTTGGGCCATAAAACCTGATGAAGGACCAGAAGATCCATGTTTTACATACTCTTATCACGACACTGAGTTGTTTTCTGCAGTGCAGTTTTAAAGCCTTACAATCACCTCATGCAGCTTGGAAGATATAATTTAATGCCTCAAATTTCTGTATAATCTATTATTTTTACAATTTGTTTGTTAAAATTATTAATTGCCTTCATTTTATTTTTTTCAAATGAATAAAATGATATTGCTTTATAACATGTTGCTTGTTGTAAAAATTTATATATGTGCAATCTCGTGCTCATTTCACATCCACTTTATCACAATTATTAGATAAGATATAACTTTATTAAATCCCAGTAAGGGAGATTCAATTTGACACAGCAGCGCAAAGGAATGTAGTTAACATCAAAGAAAGACATTTCCACAAACATCACTACTGTTAATACATAAGTTGCCAATTTTAACATTTTGTCAACTTGAAAAATGTGATTTCTTAAAGGTTTTTTTTAACACATTGATCAGTGAACACTCCAGGTCCAGTTGGTCCAAATTGTTTGTTATTCACATGGAGAAGATTGTTAATTATTCTCCTAATGGTCTGAAGTAATTAACTGGCTGCTCCTGTGCCCGCTGACTGCTTTAAAAACTATACCTGCCAAATATTATAACACATATCTATATACTGAATATATATAATGTCTATACAAGTATTCACTCACACCTGGTTGTTTTTTCATGCAATATAGTTTTACAACTATGAAATAAGGGGAATAATGAGCTTTACTGACACAAATTAAGACATTTATGTAGTAACACTTTATGTAGACACATGAATGTTACAGCAGGAATCACACTGAAGTGTAGCAGAGCTGCCAGAGGGGCTTCACATTGCGAATTTAACTTTAAAAAAAGTATAAATAACAGTTAAGTAGTTGTTTCAGCCTCTGAGCTCGTCCACGTCTGTTTATTTTCCTTCCACGTGGACGTGCTGCGCGCAACCGGCGGGCTCCTCGCGGAAGTGACGGCAAGGCGGCGATGGCGGCTCGCAGTTTCATTCCGGATCTCCACTGGACTACAAACTGATTTTAACCGGCCCGGCCACACTTTGGGGAACTTTGGCGAGGCTGCCTCTCCTCGGACGCCGCACAGGGTGAAGTCGCACTGAGCCGGTGCTCGACAGCGGGCGGCCCCGCAGCTCTTTTTGGGGTATTTTTTGTCCGAGGTTCAAGGTGGTCACCCCGTCGAGCTAGCGGTAGCTCGGCGGCAACTAGCTAAAGCGTTGGTGCACAAGCTAGCTCCGGTGCTAGCTTGTCAACTAGCTGCGTGCTAAGGTCCACACAGCAGCAGCAGCGGCAGCTTCCTTTCCCCCTGCCCACGTCTGCCTTTCCCCGGGACGATGCCAATGAGCTGCATTTAAGCCGAATTGGGCCACGAGCGCGCGGAGGGAGGGAACGCACACGTTTCTCTTGGCCTCTGCTTAATCTGAATCGCTAGTTTTTTTTGGCGACTGTGGCTAAAGACGGGGTCTGACTCACTAGCAGGCGGGTTTCCTCTGCAGCTCAACCCCCGGGCAACTTGGGGGCGAAACAACCTCGCTGTCCACCGAGGATTTGAAGTTTGACTGACTGTGGGGGTCCGCGCCTGCTCGCCACCATGCTGAAGACCCGGCAGTGTTTACTCGGCATCCGGACCTTTCTCGGAGTCACGTCGAGAATATGGGGCTTCATCATGTACATCCTCAGGAAGCACCTACGGACGGTGAGAAGGGGCCTGGGAGGTTCTTGTGTGTCTGGGACAAGTGGGGGAAGTCATAGCTCACGTTGCCATGGCTCCCAACATTATAATGTCACCTCACATCTGTCTATAGCGATCCTCAGATAGCTCACACACAGCTGGATGACATGTGCTTTTATGTCGGATCAATGTGCAACCGTCATGATGGTTTGGGCCCAAGTATCCATGATAGTCTATGGATGATGATCTCCATTTCAAATGTGTCTAGGTTGAATGGAAACAATGTGTAAAGAGCTATTATACAGTGTTATAGAGACACTGGTAGCACAGGAGATGCACACAGTGCCACACCGGGTATTGAACTGCATTCAACTTGTTTTATTCTCAAGTAACCTATCCGTCCTTCTCAAAGCTCACGAGGCAATCTTAAATAGTTTATATATTGCAATATCTTTATCACATTTTAGTGTCTCAACACCCAAGATACGTCTAAACAGTTATTTAAAACAGAAAACATGCAAATCCCCACATTTGTTTAAGCTGCAGCTGCAGCACATCAAATGATGCAGATATGCAAACATCCAAATAGTTGCAGATGAACCTTTGACGGACCAATCAAAGCATTTAACTCTTAAATGATGGGTCATGAAGTTTGTTTTATATGATGAGGCAGAAGTGATTGAATGGCTCGTCCAGCGCACTCGAAACTTCCCGCGTCCAATCGCTGAATTCGAAGCAGCGTCCAGCCGGCAGGTCACCTTCACTTGCTCACAAATGCCTCCACAATAAACATGGCATTTAAGGTGACAGAAGTGTAACTTGGACACACACGCAGGTGCCGTGCAGTCCTTAATAGACATGCATATGTGGTGTAATTTGAGTGGACTTCGACTCTCGCTTGCAGGAGCGCCTCCTGTGTTGCAATCATCTCTCTGTCCGAGGGTCTGTCCGCAGTTTATTGTGTGCGGTAACACTTGCGGGTTGTCAACAGGCCCTGAGAGTGAGTCGTCCAGTCCATGTTATTGCTGAAGTGAGAGGGATTATGTCAGCACAGAGAGCGCACTGTTCTCTTTCTCTCCCTCTGTTTCTCTCATTCGCACATCACAGTTTAGCTCTGTTTACAATCTGTGATGCTCTGGAACAATGTCCCGATCCGGCCGCCGCTTTATGTCACCAGCATCATAATGAAGGGGTCCTATAGATAGCAATCACGTAAACCGTGGCAGATGATATCAGCATTTTGTGGCCGTGCCATCTAAACCAATGGTGTTAATATAAAGTCTGTGCCGCCTACCTCGGGTTATTTCTACAGCTTTTATAGCCTCACCAACTCCTGACCCCAACAAGTTTTCTGTTCGCGTACACCACACTGCACAAAGTGGCCTGATCCAAAAATTTTAATCAATAAAAGCTCTATTGTATTATGAACATTAGGAGAAGGTTGTAATCCCATGCACGCTGTTATGTTTAAAGGTTGTTTATCAATCGTACTGACAACAATGTTACGTAATGGTTCTGCTTCTTATCCTGTATGGTACAGTGACAGTGTGTGGCTGGGTGCAGAGCTTGTGCTGAAACAATCAGCTTATCAACCAGTTGGCCAACGAGTTCAACAAGTTTCATAATCAGATCATTATTAGTGTGTCTCGAACCAAGTCAGCAATCAAGAAATGAATTGACAAATTAATCTAATCACGTTGTATCACTAGTTTATAGTTAATTTTTTAGAAATGTATTGAGTGCAACAGCCAGTAATCCTGATTGCAGCTGCATGAATGGAAGGCCTAACTGTTGTAGCTGCTTTCCTTCATTAAATATCATACATTAGATATTTTCCGGCTGTTGCTCAACTCAAGAGAGCAGTAATTAATTGAAATGTTAGTTGTCGCACTAGTCTGGAGGCAAAGGACAGTCTGAGTCACGGGACCAGGGTCCAGATGGACGCTCTTGGACGTGCAGAGATCCAAGCCGAGGGTGAGGTCCCCCTGTGGTGCCCAGCAGCTGCCACCACCAGTAGACTTCCCCCAAGCTTACACTGCCAGGCAGCAGTGGGCGGGGAGGCATGGAGGGAGGCCCCCGTCCAATGCTTAGGTACCAAGCAGCACAGTCTCAGTCAAAGTCACCCTGCAAGTCTTCCTTTTCCGTGCGTGTGCCCCACCATGCTCCACTGACACCCACTGACAGCTGGGGGGATAAAAATAGACCCGTGAAGAAAAGTGCAGACCCCCTGGGCAAGAGCGACACTGAAAAGGTTCTTGTCTGTAGTCAGCGTGACCCGAACAGAGCAAGGAAGTTGCAGAGGAGATAGGACACGGGATGGGAGACAAGCTTATTTCAGGGTGTTGTCCTCTGCTTCATTTTCCGATGGCCCGCTAAAGACGAGCACTGGTGCCAAAATATGTATTGTCTTAAAAGGCCGAAATATAAGTTTTAGGACTTCAGTACTCAAAGGTTTTCAAGCCTTCATGGAGTCATTAGCCTAATATCTGGTTCAAATCATCCACAGTTAAGTTTCACTCATGGTGCGTTTTCTAATCAGATTGATGGATCGCAGCAGTTACAATGACATAAAACCACTTCACTTTTATGCCGTGAAGGATTCGTCCTCTGAGTAAAATCACACAAGTGACTGTTGCCTTGGAAATGGAGACAGACACTCTTACTGCAGTAGGAAATTAGCAGAGTGGATGTTGCACTTAACTTGCCCTCAGAAATGAAGTTCATATTTTTTAACCTATAACAGGAGTGAAAGACTCCAAATCTATCAATGATGCATTTGTGTAATTATCCTTGTCAATGGTTTGTGATCTATCGAGGATTTTCTGACTGTTGTATTTGTCTTGTTCATTTGCAGATAATCCAGTATCAGACGGTGCGATACGACACTTTGCCTCTGTCGCCAATCTCCAGAAACCGACTCAGTGAGTACACGATTGTCTCTCTGCGGCTCTTGTCAAAGACTTCAAAGAAATACAACAGTACTGCAAAGATATGACGGACGCTGTTCTGTCTTAAAGCATGTTTTTACCGTTAGTGTTTTTTGTGATATGCAATAATATGGAGTGAAGACACCACCACAAGTTGTTTGTAATGTGAAAATTTAAGTATGGGTTAAACCGGTTTGTCGAGGAAGAGGCGATTGTTCTGACGAGAAGTTATCAGCGTGACCCTTCTCCGGGAACTTTCCTCCCCTCACAGTTAATGTGCACAACCAGTTCAGACAGACTTTGACAAACAGTCTCCATTTGGCAAACTCGTACAGACTATTGACTGTTGTTTTTGTGTCATGTCTTCAGGTTATCCTGTGTATTTATTTAGGTGGATAACATGTAAACCACGGTTGGCCTTTATTTTCTCATTTGTTTCAGTAAACCTGATGTGCTACTTTGGTCAGCTTTTTACTAGCATACCAACATCCTTGCATTATTAACATACAGTCTCTTTAAACTCAACCAGAATGCAAAGATTTGCAAAACAGTCTAATTTAGCTGTAGACTGTAAGACATGTTGCTGTGTGACCATTGTCCCAAAATAACTTTTATGTAAGTTTGTGAATGATAATCAGATAAGGTCAAACCCCACTTAAGATTATGTCGCATTGGTGAAAAACAACTATTGATTCCTGCCTCTTATAACAACAAGATGTGTGTCTGGTGTAGAAGTGGAGAGGAAATCTAAATGTTGAGGCTCAAACTTAAACTCTAGCATGGACTGATGTGAATGAGATTCCCATATGTCTGCAGAGAGCTCATTTAAAAGCAAACCCTTGACTTTGAAGGAGGATTCGGTTCCACTTCACTCGCCTCCTCAACTCTCTTCAGTGACCTCATCTGTAAACACTGGTCCAGTCTCTACTGAATTAGTGATTTCTCTACTTTCACGCAGGCAGATTGTGTTTCTGATGGTGAACAGAATTAAGGAAACTATGAACAGCACTTCAGGACGGGATCTTTTCCTGGTCCTTATAAGGAAAAATGGTTATTTAAAGGGATGCATCCTTGTGTCAAATTTAAGTTTGAGAGAGTAAGAGATAACTAATCTGATAACTGACCTGCTGTGTGTATCAGGAGTTTTTACAATACAAAGGTTAATATAAGTAAATATAAACTTTTCTCTCTAAGCTCCCTTCTCCTACTAACCTGCTTTTTATGTGCATCTATGTTCACTGAACAAATCACATGAAATAACTAAGTGTCTTTGTTGTGTGCTAAACTCCAGATGCAGTAAAGAGGAAGATTCTGGTTCTGGACCTGGACGAGACGCTGATCCACTCTCACCACGACGGGGTCCTCAGACCCACAGTGAGACCTGGCACGCCGCCAGACTTTATCCTTAAAGTAAGAGCTTTAACTTCTATATATGTTTTTCCTCAAATTATACAAGTTTAAACCCTGGCTCCGTCTAAGTGAACTGGATTCTTCTGTTTCCTTTCCAGGTCGTCATTGATAAGCACCCAGTCAGATTCTTTGTACATAAAAGGCCACATGTTGACTTCTTTTTAGAAGTGGTGAGTACGAGTCAGTGATCAGTGTCACTGTGTGTTTGAATCCTACATGTTGAACATGTCAGTGAACAGCAAAGCTCACTGAAAATATGCGACCTCCCTGCTCGAGTCTGTACCAGGTCACATTTGATCCTGTCTGTCATCTTTCCCATCACCCTGCATTGTACTGCACTCGCTCAGTGCCCCATATTTGTTTTGGATAATCATCCTTTGAGACTTAGTAAGCACTGACTGTACCTTGTGTACTTATACTATTGTGTGCACTATACTGTGTGTGTGTGTGTACACAGGTGAGCCAGTGGTATGAGCTGGTGGTTTTCACAGCCAGTATGGAGATCTATGGCTCAGCTGTAGCCGACAAACTGGACAACAACAGGAACGTCCTGAAACGCAGATACTACAGACAGGTACCACTCAGAACTGTATTTATAACATGTTGTCAGAGCTGGTACTGACTCTTTGAAATATATCTCTTCCTTTTAATGGTGTCATTGACTCACATTTTGTGTCTTTTACCAGCATTGTACATTGGATCTAGGTAGTTATATTAAAGACCTGTCTGTAGTACACGACGACCTGTCCAGTATTGTTATCCTGGACAACTCGCCTGGTGCTTATCGTAGCCATCCAGGTAAGCATTAAAGGTCTTTTTGCACTTTCTGTTTGTCCAGTTAAATACAAGGGTGTAAAATGTTATCGAGTCCCTTTTTGGGTGACGTCAGAAAGTTGAAGAGTCAGACATGAACTCCAGAAAATGTCTGGAAAATTGGATCTGGACTTTTTCCCGGGGGGGGGGGGGGGGTCCCCTTTCCTAAATGAAGAATGCAGCCGGAGATCAGACGTGTTCACAACAGGAAAATGTCCGGAACATTCAGGCGAGGGGTGCAGCCTGCAGGACATGACGTATACATTCCAGTTGCATTGGCCCTCATCACCAAAAGTCTTTCCAAATTGACGACATGCTCACTTGCTTTGTATTTTCTGGACATTTTCTTGCTGTATTCTCACATTGGCTTTATCGGGGTTGGCGAATCAGTTCCCGAAGATGTTTGCATTTGCTTTCTCGCATACAGCCCATCCATTTCAGGATAGGGTTAGGGTTAGATAATGTCTAGACTAATTTGCATGTCTGAAAGCAGTTATAGTGACATCTAAAGGATCATAGTAACAGCTGCTGCTCATACCAGAGCAGATCTTATCAAGAATATGATTAAGTTCCTTTTTAGATTGAACTTTTTACAACTTTTGCAAGACGATTAATGTGTGCTATCAACAGCTACCCAGTCTTATTTAACAGGGTTAGTGATGTAGTTGGACTAGTTTAAGGTTGAGGTTTATTTTCAGCTGTGTATATTTATCTTTAACAAACAAGATAAACAGAGGCCTCGTCCTATCCGCATCAATCAATTTTGTGATGAGCCAACAGGAAAAATGAGTGTTTCTTCTGACTACAAGGCTTGTGGTGTAAATGCTGTAACACTCTCCTCACAGCTCCTCTTAACAGTCTGGCCTCTTTTTAACAGAGCAGCATAAAAATCACATCCATGTCCTTTTCTCTGACACGACTGACTGGCTGTCTTCTGCCCTCCAGACAATGCAATACCCATCAAGTCCTGGTTCAGCGACCCTAGTGACACAGCACTTCTTAACTTGCTGCCTATGCTGGATGCACTAAGGTAAAAGGCCTAATGGAAGCTAACAGACATCTAACACCTAATCTCAAGGCTTTCTCGGTCCACATAGTCTCAAACACACTACCTGAATGTGTGTGTCTGTGGTGATTGAAGAGGTGTAAGGTAGTGACTGCAACTACATGCGCATTATTCTATAATTTCCATTAGTGGAGACGATTGACAGTGATTCTGGACATAGTTAGCTTAGCATAAAGACTGACAGCAGGAGGAACGATCTTGCGAGCTTCATTTTGTGCAAACTTAAATACAAACTAAGAGCGTCTCTCATAATTTGTTTATATTGATAAACATGCACAAACCAAAACCTGTACACATACACAAACGTACAACACATCGTATCCATCTTCAAATGAGCTCAGTCTACTTCAAATGGGCTGTTCTGCCGTTCAGCAGCAAAAACAATCCTCAGTCAATCAACAAATATTACCCCTCCAACCACTACTATAAAAATAATAATAACATCCCTGATGGCAGACACGCATAAGCGGTAAGAGCAGCAATAACCAGCTCTACTGCTCTTATGCTAACACTTCTAATTTGTTTTATGCACACACACACAGAGAAATGTCAAAACAGCATTTTGTAGTTTTATAGGGAGTTGTGTAATGATTTCTTGATGAACAGCAGCCAGGTGCAGTAACTGCATGCAGCATCACAAACTTTTATTGTGTTATTGAGGTTACCAGCTTTGTGCAGAAATAAGCACATTTTGTGAAATGTAGAGCTGTTTCTTAAGTGACTAAGATGGTAACAGTTTGAAGTAGCTAAGTGGTCTTCCGTTCTCTTTCCTTCAGGTTTACTGCTGATGTGCGCTCCGTCCTTAGTCGAAACCTCCACCAGCACCGACTCTGGTGATTGGCTGCATCAAGAGGGGCGGGGACTTGTTGACCAGCCTCTTCCTCTCTGCCGGCTTCCTTCCTGCCCTCCGTTCCCACGCAGACGACCCGCCAGCCCTCTCTGAACCCTCTCAGACGTGTCCTGAGGAGATGAGGGCTGGGGTGAGCGCCTAACACGGGATGAACAGTGCGGGATCACCAGAGCCCAGAAACTACTGGGGAGGGAGGGAGAGCCAGCTTTTTTTCTTTCTTTTTCTTGAATCTTTATTTGTATTTTTTTTTCCAAAACAAAAAAGGAGCCTTTCTGCCTTATTGCTCCTGATACTGACTGTGTGCGTATGGAGGTGAGCTTGTGTACGTGAGTCAGAGAACGCTTGCCGAGATCATTAGTCCTTTTTTAACTATTTTGAAGATCGGGAGGCGGGGAGAGGGATCAGCAAAGCAAGACGATTCTACAATATTAATCCTTCCTCGCCATCATCACCAGACGTCGCACTTCAGCAAACAACTCAACAATTTACCGTTTTAATCCTCTCGGAGCAGGCGAGATAGGAAAATAGAAAAAACGCCCGTTTTTAGATCAAACCTAATACCCCCCCAACGGTGATTCATTGATTCCTGAGGTACATTTTTTGTTCTTCTTACCCAACAAAACTTATCTTACATGAAGTGACTGAAGGACTTTTGCTTGGAACATAAACATCAACAGGCATTTTTCTGGCCAAACAGCCAAGTAGTCTGAGATCTCTCAGCCGTAACATGACTGTTTCCACAAAGCTCCTCAGTGATAAAGACTCGACTGAAACGTTGTGAGAAGAAAAGAATGGCTTGTAACGATATGTGGACTGCCGTGCCACCTTTCCATATCTGAATGTTTCTCTGGTACCATAATATACGATAATAAGACTTCTCTATACCATGACACATTTCGCTCTTCCCCTTATACCATTCGATGCCATCCTGATTTCATCTAATAGGAATTGCACTTAATTTTTTTTTTTCCCTTCTGTTTTTGTTGCAGTTGGTTTTGTATTTGATTCAAATTCGCAGCCTTTCCTCCCCGTTTCAGTTTTTACCCGCTCCCCCTCAATGTATGGGTTTGACTATTAGACCCTCTGTCTTTAAATGCCTTCTGAACAATGTCGGTCTTGTTAAGGCTCACAGTGGCTTCTTATTGGCTCTGTCTCCAGGTCTGTGTTACTAATAAAACACTTGTCAGTATCGGCCACTTCTTATCCAGCTTGTTTTTTTATTTCTTTACTTTTGAGACGTAACATTTTGCAGCTTTGAAACTCGCCTAACTTCACTGAGGAGATCAATCCAGTTTCTGTGCGGGACAACCCCTCTGCTAATAATCTGCTGCCGTCATGTGGTGTAATAGGGAAGTGCACGGGTCAACTCAGTATTACACTGCTCTTCCTGAAGGAATGTGTTTACTGCACAGATGAAGGCGTCTGACCTCAGTCACCTTTATTTGAAATCATTCAGACTTGTATCATGTCTGATGTGACACTGCAGCACCACTGCAGATGTTAGTAGCATGTCATTTTTATGTGTATATGTTGATATTTATACCCTTTTGTAGTAAATGTCACATTTTCAGGACATCTGTGAAACTTAAGTTATTTATGTTTATTCCCAGGCAACAATATATTTCTAGTTATTAGCTCAGGGGTAATTTCATTGCAATGTGTTCATTATACTTAACTGTGTGTTTGCGATTATTTATTTGTATCCAGTCCTCAATAATAGCGTACAGGTAAGTTTCAGAGCTTGGATATGTGATCGTTTATCTTCTCATCATTGATATGAATTATTCAACTGTACATTTAGGTAATTACTATGGTGGGTTAAGATCATGCTGGTATAAAAACACCTCTACCTCCTCCTGACCTCATGACAACAAGTCGTACATAATTAATCAAGACTCTCGCAGTAACAATATAAGAAAGAACATCCTCCTGGCTGCTGTAGGAATGAGACCGAGTCTTTTCTCAGTCGTGGAAAGAGTCGGGCAGGTTGTCAGTTAAAGACACTGCTTGAATTTAGATTTTGAGCAGCTAGTCTGGCTGGGAGAGGAGGGACATGCATCACTGGAGAATGTTGGGGATGCTACAGAAAAGAAATGGAGATTCTTATGATTTGAAACAGGAACTACCTAGATTATGATGAGGCTGGATTGAGCCGTAGCCGCTGTGGTACGCCATGAAGGAGAGTTTGCAGCTCAGGATCACAATAAAAGATTTGGGGCGGATGAGGTCGATGTCACTTTGTTAGAAGAAATCCCAGAGGAAGAAGGGCTCAGGTCTCCTCAGATGCAGCAAGGGAAACGATTGTATTTTTTATTCCATCAAAAATGAATATCTGCCATTCACTCAGGCTGCATTGTGAACCTGAAGCTGCTCTCAGTGCCTGTTTTATACAGTATCCTGTCCAGGAGTGACTCAGCACTTTACATCCAGCACTAAAGCAGAGTACAACCTACGACCTAAAGTCTCTGACATGAAGGAGATAAGATCCGTCTGTATTTGAACACCAAGATTCATGTGATCAGACTCCATCTTTGTGGAGAACTTGGGAGGGTTCAGGCAGAGATGTCACATGAGCAGCAGAGTGAGTCAGAGCTGCTTGTGCAACATGCAGTTGAGCAACTTTACTGGAAGTGGATTTAGGATAAGGGCACATGGAAAACTGGAGAAGTTGAATTTAAGTAACGGATTTGGTCAGTTATTATTGGTTCTTCCTAAAACATTCTATTTATTTTAGAAGCAGTATTAAAAGTTGCTGTAGGAATACAAATAAATCAAGAGCCTTCAAGGAAATAGACCCACCTTTGATAAAATGTCTGTTACCTTTACCAAGGGAGTTATTTTGTCATTTCTTTATTTACATACATTTTCCTTAATTTCCTTAGGAATAATTCTTGGATCTTAATCAAAAAAAGGAATATTAAGGGAAGTGATATTCATGAGTAAGTGTAATTTGGAGCAGCTTGACTGGTAAGTGACTTTGGCTGTGAGTAGCTTATGGTGTCGTCATCTTTCCATAAAGAAGATTTAAAACCACAACCCTTCACGCAGGAGCAAAACCGCTCTTTAAAACTAAAAAGTAATGACAATGTGTTATTTCTTGTGATAATTATCTATACTGGTATGAAACATTTTATCTTGATATAACTTTGGCCATATCGTCCAGCCCTATTCTAATCTCCAAACAAAACCAAAAATAACTTCATCAAGTGACCATTCTTATTAAATTACAGATTTACCTTTATTAAAAAATGCTTTAAAAATGTACATTCTCATTTTTGGGATCTAAACTGCTTGATTTAATGTTTCACGAGCAAAAAGGCAAATTCTGGAGCTCCACGGTTTATGTGTATTTTACATCAGCTCATTTCTTCCTCCATGGGCTCCCACCAGAATAAAGTAAATGGAATCACACTCTACTTTAAATTAACCCATCTTTTATTCCCACTTCCTCAGAGATGTCTGTTAAATACAGAGCAGTGAATGAGCTGCTAATGATTCCTTTGAATTATACAGACAAATAAGTGACGATCACTCCCTGTGTTGAGGATGATTTATAAACAAACAGGGGCTGTAACGGTCCCACCGTGTTGCTGACTGATTCCCAGTCTGATCCCAGTTGAAGAAGCTGGACTTCCAGTGGAACATCACATGTTTTGGGGGGGTTTCCTCTCTGCAGGCTGCAAACTGCTGGGCCTCGGTCATATGACAAGGGCAGATGCCTCCTCACTACCCTGCCTAGCGTCTCAATGCGCGGCGGGTCGATCACAAATAGAGTAGCCTCCCATGAAACCACGCAACACTAGTTTTAATTTAAAAACGTGACGTACACGTTAACTAACGCTGCTTCCAAATCTATAAGCAGATTTATTGTGGTGTTTTTGCTCTATTGGAAACACACCCCTGCAAAGTACCCTCCCTCCTACGTCACCGTCGTTGTTATTGTATCCCTCCGCCGCGGTCGCACTAGCAAAACAGCTGTGTCGTAGCTAAAGCCAGTTAGCATCGTTTGTTATTGACGCGAGACAGAGAGTGAGTGTGTCAGCGCATCGAGAGCCTTCCGTTCAGCGAACGGGCCCGTAACCGCACAGCAGCAGCCCCGGAGTGACCGACCCGTCGTCCGTCATCTCTCCGCCATGAAGTTCCAGTACAAGGAAGAGCACCCGTTCGAGAAGAGACGGTCCGAGGGCGAGAAGATCAGGAAGAAGTACCCGGACAGGGTGCCAGTAAGTGGCTAGCGCTAGCCCCGCTGCTCCCGCTGCTCTCTGTGTTGTTAGCAACCTGGCGGCTAGCTCGAGCTCAAGGCTCCGCTTCTCCAGATAATAGCCACGAGACTAAAGGTTGTCACTTCGGTGAAACTTTAATTTCGCGGTTAGCGAGGAGCTTCGCGTTTTTTATTTTCGGGCGCTGTCATGTTATCAAGCGTCACAGGTTACCGACGGCAATCCGGGCCTAGCTAGCGGGAGCACCGCGGGATCCTTCCGTGTTTTTCTCGACTTTAGCCTCATATAGTGAAATCACGGAGAGGAATCCTCCATTATGAAGCGTTATAAGACGCCTCGGGTCGTGCATACAGGGATAGTAAGTGGATTTAGTGATGTCCGCATTGGGCTGAGGCTGATTCGGATCGGGGCGGCTGGGTGTAGCTTCAGCCTCGATGTTGACACGATAACTGCAGTGCACCTTAAAATAGTCTCTGTCAACAAGCGGGACACTTGTTTACGTCGCCCGGCCTCGTGGAGGTGGATCATCCGGATCACAACCTTTTGGCCTCGGCGGCTCAAACCCGACCCGACCCGGCTGTCTGGGTCAAAGCTGTCCTCGATTAAACCTGCTTTTTCTAATCCACCTCCACCCAAAACCATCTCCTCTCACTTCCTTCATTTTTACAGCTGGTGTGAGTCCGAATTTCTCTTAGAGTTAATGTATGGATTCCTCTAGTCGGTTAATAATTGATTAATTCAACAGTCTAAATCCCTAATATATATTTTATTATCACAAAAGGGTAAATAAGCAAAGAAATTAAAACAGGCCGTTCGTGCTTAAAAAAACAATTAATCCATAATTTGTTTGTAATCTCTACTTAATCATGCAGTCACTTTGAGATCTATTTTCCAAGAGAGGCCTGAGAACAAGAACCATTCACAATTGGCCTCTAAGAAATTAAACACAAGCAACAACACAATAAGAATAAATTAATTAAGACACAGCATAGTAAATATTTAAAATCTCCAAGGGGAACACAAGACTGTAGTTCTAAGGGAAGTATGTAAATCGTTCCATTTAGAAGATCCATAGTAACTGACTCCAGTTCCAATATTGGTGCGTACATGAGGGATGTCTCAAGTTAAGTAGTAACTGGATCCGTGCTGAGTGTACTTAAGTGAGAGAGGGGAGCTTAGGTCGTTTTACACAATGACATGTTTCCCCTTGATGTGCTGGCAGGTAGTTAAGTGCTACTTTCAGACTAAAGAGAAGAAACATTTAAATGTTTGCGTATTGCAGTGTTCTCTATTGTTTGATTTGTAACTGGAGACAGTTCCTCAGATTTCTCAGATCCCTTTTCTGCGAAAGGCGAAACATACAATTTAAGTACTTGTGGCTTGATAAACAGCCTTTTGTTCAGTGGAACATGCACTGGATTCATCTGCTGAGGGCATGTTGTGCAATACTTTGTAAAAAATTTTTTTATTCAATTTTGTTTTATTTTTAGGTAATCGTGGAGAAAGCCCCAAAAGCCAGAATAGGAGATCTGGACAAGAAGAAATACCTTGTCCCCTCCGACCTGACAGGTAAAGACCACGAAAGTATCATGTGCCAACAATATTCAAAAGAAACAAGTTTGTTTTAGTCATATTTAAAATTGTAATCTCTCTTTTATCAGTGGGACAGTTTTACTTCCTCATCCGGAAAAGAATCCACTTGCGAGCTGAGGATGCTCTCTTCTTCTTTGTAAACAACGTCATTCCACCCACCTCAGCTACCATGGGACTGTTGTACCAGGCAAGAGCTGAACTTACTTTCTCCCTCACTGACCTGCTCCTTGACTACGTCCTTATTAGCATGTTGCAATCTTTGTTCTTCATTACATCAAAGCCAGCCTTCCTCTACGTGTTTGAGCTCATACTAACATCTATTTCCCCTCCCTCTTTCTCTCAGGAGCACCATGAGGAGGACTTTTTCCTCTACATTGCCTACAGTGATGAGAGTGTGTACGGGAACAGCCAAAGGGAAATCTGATCCCACTACCACCCCCACCCCCTCCAACCACTACCCACCTTTCTGAGACCTCCACCGTTCATTCATTTGAATATTAAAATCCAACTCAGCAGCCTTAGAGTTCCTAGAGTAAATATGTCAAATGCACTTTCAACACCCATGCATTACCCTTCTCCCATCCATTTCTGTCTTTATTATTCTGCAGTCTGAATTGTATTTGCCTCCACTTTCTTTTCTGCAACAACCCGGGTCAGGTGGTCTCGTGGCCAGTTATTTTTGTAGATTGTATTTAAGTGACAAACAAGAGAGAGATTTAAGAAATAATATTAGGACAAGGCCATAATTATAGTTACTCCAGGGTTGGGGAAGAAAGTAGTAGATTGTGAGTTCAAATCAGCTCTCACTGAATATGGAGATAATCGTTTACGGTGGTCTGCAGGAGGATATCATGTCTTTTTGAGTTTAGCGAAGGCAGATAGTGTTGTCTCGGCCAGAGTAAAGAATAACAGCAGTTCCTCTGGTAGATAAAAGTCCTTTCGTGGCTAAGTTGATTTAAAAAGGAAAAACCCCCTCACCAGTCACTGAAGTGCACTGCTGCCCTGCATCTGACCCGAGCCAGGAGTTTAATAGAATTCAGACTAAAAAGAAAACCATCCTCTGCTTTCAGTGGTAAGACTATTCTTTTGACTGCTATTATGATTAATGTTATTATTGTTATTTTTAGATGGCTTAATTTCTAAAGGTATTGTTAAGCTGAGTGCAATTTTCTCTTTTTTTTTTAAGTTTGTCTCCTTTTTTAAAAAAGAAAAAGATTTGAACTCTGTATACAGCTGCATTACTGGCTCTTTCTCTTCACTCATGATCGTACATGATAAAATGCGATGAAAAGCTATCCGTGTTTCTTGTATTTATTGAATATCGTATGCACAGTAATACTTGTAGCACCACAAATATCTATTTTGTTTCTCACTGCGAGAGGCAGCACAAATACCAAAGATACTCTACTTTTTAAGACGTCAGTGGGAAGTCCATTTTATTTTTGTTGCCCTAAAAATGTACTGAACTGCGCAAGGCCATCTTCTAAACATAAGGTCTGAACTTATTTCAAGCGTTGCATAGACAATTTACAGAATGGGATTAAAGGGGGAAACAATAGCAATACTAAAAGTTGGTAATAGGTCAGTACATTTTCATTGAATGTCTAATATGATTTTTAAAAACTTAAATATAAAATAAATTGAGATTTATTTAGATAAAGTATTAAGATGATATTTACACAATACATATAATTAATATATAGAAAGGAGGCTTTTTGGAAAACACTGAGGATATGAGAAGATGAAATAAATATGGTGGTAGATTTAAAGGGAATTTATGTTTCTTGTGTTGTTTCCGAAGGGATTTCTACAACAAATCTTGCTTAATATTATAACATCTTAAAAATAAAGGGGAATTGGAAGTTTGAATTATCTTATTAGACACAAACACAACCCAGCTCATTAATATGCTAATTATGATTATTCTAAGTAGTAGGAGGAGAATTCTTAGTATTTTTGTCATATAAGGGAGTTTGAGGTCACGGGCCAAATACCGTAGAAACTACAATTCCCAGACTGCACCTCGGAGGAAGTCTCGCCCATCGCACCGGAAGCACAGACCTTCACACCCGGTCGGGGGGCCGCTGACTGTGTTTATGTTTTGTGAAGAAGTTTTTATTCTTTTATATCAAACTGCACCCGATTCAGTGACGAGGCTTCCGGGTAAAACCCGCCAGACGGCGTAGTTCTTCACAAACGACCGACTAATCGACAAAAGTAAGAATATTCAGGTATTTGTTCACGTTCCAACGCGACAGCAACGTAAGAATAGACGTCAGCAAGCGCGCTAGCAGCTAGCTAGCTAACACCACGTACTGAGTATCTGCCCTCAGGGGTGTTTAAAATGATTTTATTACCGCGGGTTTATTTGGTAAAATTATCTTTGTATAAACAGTGACATCATGTTCGGTAACGAACTGTGCTGAGATATACTTTGAGGTACTAGCATCCGAAGCTAACGATGCTAAACTAGCGTAATGGCAGCCAGGCCCGGAACACGATCAATCTGCGTGGTTCCTGATTGGTGGTTGTACTGATGATCGTGTTGTTAGATGTTATCTACACGTGTCCTCTTAAGATTTTAACGCGTTTTCCAACTGAAATGTGTGAACCCCCCCACCAGCTGGCCCCCCCACTGCCTGTCACCATGCCCGCCCTGCTGGAGAGACCCAAGCTGTCCAACGCGATGGCCAGAGCCCTCCACAAGCACATCATGAGAGAGAGGGAGCGCAAGAGACAAGGTGTGTGTGTGTGTGTGTCTGTGTGTGTGCAACATGGGTTGTATAAGTGTACACATCTCAAGTCTTTAATTGTTTGTACAAATTAAATGGACAGTTCACCCAAAAATGAAAATCCACTCATTATCTACTCGGCACTATGCGGATGGAGGTGGTGGGTGAAGTGTTTGAGTCCACAAAACACTTCTGGAGTCTCGGGGGTTAAAGAGTGTTGCAGCCAAATAGTAAATGGTAAAACTGTAAACGAGTACATTTACACCAAGTTTTAAGCCTAAATGTCTCCGGAGAAAGACAACAGAGGACATTTAGCCTAAAATCTGAATGTCTGGGCTTACAGACACTTGGATGACACCACAGGAGCAGTATGGAGGCATTTTATGTTTTAGTTGTTTTCCCCGTTTGAAGAATCGGTCGCCATTTACTTTAAATTGGATTGGATTTGGCTGCACCGCTGTTTAACCCTTAAAACCCCAGAAGTGTTTTGTGGAACTCAAACACTTCACCCACCCCTCCATCGGCGTAGTGGTGAGTATATAATGAGTGAATTTTCATTTTTGGGTGAACTGTCCTCTTTTTTCCTGGTTCTTCATTTTACTACATACAATGTGGAATAAAATGACAGTGTTTTCACCTCCCAACCGTACAAAACACTCCAATATCCTCCACTTGCCCTCACACAACCTTTCAGAGGAGGAAGAGGTGGACAAAATGATGGAGCAGAAGATGAAGGAGGAGGAAGAAAGGAAGAGGACAAAGGAAATAGAGGAGAGGATGTCACTGGAGGAAACCAAAGAACAGGTAGGACAAGTGCTGAAATAAACGCAAACATTCATGTAGATGTGGAAGTTGAGGTTTCTGTAGCAGGAGATGGCTTTGCCTCCCTGGCCTGGGTTCAGAATAATCACGTCTGTTAAATTAACTTCCAGGTGATGAAAATGGGGGAGAAACTTCAGGGCCTGCAAGAAGAGAAACATCAGCTTTTTCTACAGCTCAAGAAAGTTCTCCATGAAGAGGAAAAGAGACGCAGGAAGGAGCAGAGGTAGGGTTTTTTCTATTATTAAAAATCCCTTTTTTAAAAACTTTTATTTTAAGACTTTGAAGGAAGTATTCTTTGTATTGAGTTTCATTTCTGTGCCCCCTGTCTCCTCTAGTGATATCACAACACTGACATCAGCCAGCTACCAAACCAGTCTGCCCATGCATACAGGGCAGCACCTCCTCAGCATTCAAGGTGAGCGGTTGTCCAGCTTTTATTTATATTCTGACCTCGTCTGGGGTTATGTGTAACATTGATATTGTCCGTCAGCTGATCCCTTTCTCTCCATTTCCCTTCTCAGGCGGTTCCGTCAGCCACAGTCGACCTGGTGCTCTGCTCGGAGAACGAAGCAAACAGCTGTTCCCCGCTGCTGTGATTCCAGTAAGTGTTCACTGATCTCTTCACAAACACTTTCACCTTTTTTAAATTGACCTAAACTGCCCATACATTTATTTACATGTGATATTCTCAGCAAAGTGTTGAGTGAATTCTATAAACTCAAACCTTTTTACCCTGAAACCTTTTTAAGTAAAGACTGAAACCAGTAATTCTCTCTTCCTCCTCCCCCTCTTTTAGACACGTCACTACCAGACGCCGGGCTTCAGCGCGTCCTCAGCAGAGCACGGGCAGTTCAGTGGGAGCCAGGGGGTCCACGAGCCCTACGGAGTGACTCAGGCCCAGCATCCATCCACCTACGCCCCCGGACCATCTGTCAGTTTTGCGAGCAGCTCTCAGATCAGAGGTACATGACGTGTGTGTGCGTGTGCGTGTGCGTGTGCGTGTGCGTGTGTGTTTAAGTGGCAGGGATCACACATCATTTTTAACAGAAGAAAACCTGCACGGCTACATTCTTACTTATTTAATAACAGAACTTCAGTGATTATTCATGAATTCCTAAGTCCAGTGTTCTGTTGTTGATGTTGATATTGTTCTTAATGCTTGTTGTGTTATACTCAGATGTCATTACTTTCGTTCTCTCTCAGGTGCGTCTGCGTTTCAGGCCATGCAGTATCTCCCCCACCAGCAGACTTACCCCGTCCACAGTCACTTCACCTCCCAGCCTGGTCAGTTCCTCGTGCTCTCTGAGCTGAGTCTTTAAAGAATGTAGACAAATAATATCACCGAAATACATTGAAGTAACCTAAAAGCAGATGCTGCACATTATTGTTAAAATGTACAATAGATGGTAACTTGTGTATCTCCTGCAGGATACATCCCCGGAGCAGGGATCCCTCTTCAGAAGCAGCTGGAACATGCCAACCAACAGTCCGGCTTCACCGATGCTGTAAGACCATTTCAAACTTCACACAAGCTTCATTTAGATTCTAAACACAAGATAGTGTAATGTAATGGAAAATAGCTATTTGCACCCTGGAATCTAGTCTTATCCAAACATGTTATGGAAGCAGCTACACTAAATCTGATATATTCCTCAGAGTCTTGCTTTGCACTTCATCTGATTACAAATTTATATTTTGGCGTCACAGGGCACTTTAAGGCCGATGCATCCACCAACCATGCATCCTTCTGCACCAGGGCTGCTGCCCACACCGTCAATGACGGTGCAGATTCCCACGGCAAAGGTGAACCCCCAAAACGCACATATACACACACACACAGCTCTTTGACTTTTCAAATTGCATCCAGTCAGATCTGATTGGAAAAAAATATACGTAGTAAATGAGTTATTTTTGGCTTGTTTAATCCGGGCCATTGATTTTGCTTATACAGAAAATCTGGTTAAATTTATTACCAGGAAATCATTTGTTAGTTCTGATTTCCGAGTCCCGACCCTTCCAACCTTTACTTATTCACTTTTCTCTACCGCCACCTTGTGTTTCTAGTCATGATGTGCACCACATTTACTGAAAAACCTCACCGTGCTCTATATTTCAACCTCCAGGCCCAGTTCCAGAGCTCCCCCCAGAGCGCTCCTCGCCACGGCTTCTCCCCCACAGCCAGAGCGGGCAGAGGTTCTACCACCACGGCAAGTGAACTCAGAGCCACGTGCAACCGCGGCGTCGCTGCGGATTCACAGCTTCGCTCTGGATTGTGGAGAAACTTTTTGGACGAGTCATGACTCTTCAACAGAACTCATTAAGTTGGATCACACCATAAGATATGTTTTATTTCATGTATAGAAACTGGTTTTAAGTTGTGTCTTGATTTTTTTTTTTTTACATAACTTTAAACGATGTTAATTTGTAAAATAGCCGTATTATTTTAACGCTACTCTGGAGGTGCTGCTGTGCACTGAAATGTTAATATCTGCATGGACCAGCGCTTCTTCTCTGTGAACTAACATCTTTCAGTGCGGAGCTCAGCGTCTCCGCAAAGTCACAAAAAGCAGAATAGAGCAAAAGCTTTCAGCGGCATTGGTGGTTCGAACACGTTGCAGTGTTTCCCCTACCATTACATTGGCGGGGCGCCCCGCCCTGCCAACGGCACCCCCCGCCCCCCCTGGAAGGTCAAGATACTTTTTTTTTTTCCAATATAGCGCCAGATCTCAACATGTTACCTTTCCTATAAAACATGTCTATAGCTTGCGCGCACACAGGTGAGCCACCGCCCCGCCCCCCAAAGCTGTAAACCTAGGGGAAACACTGCGTTGGATTAACTGAGACTTCATTTCAACGTTTTGCCGATTTCCGGTTCATCACATCAGAACTAAAGTTAACTCAAGACGACCTTGTTATTCACACCAATGGAGGATTTCCTGTGTTTTTCCTCTGCTGCACAAATCAAGTCGGTTCTGTTTTAAAGCTTTTGTGTTGCTGAATAAAAAAACGATGAGAAAACGCCACGTCAGTTTGTGTCATCTTTATTTGTGCGTGGTCATGGAGACATTCTGCCGACTTGCTGGTATGAACCCAAGTCAAGGAAACCGAACCGCCACAACTCGTCTGCCTCCTGACTCATCGCTAAAAAATGTGTGAGTTTGCCAAATAGACCTCAAGTCGTTTTTTCTCCAAGCAGCTGTGTAGCGGCCCCCTCTGAGGATCTGTCCTTTAAAGAAGCGAATGAAGTTAGGTTGAGGTTTTACAATTAGTTTGTTGTGGGAGCAGGGTTTATTTTCTCTCGAGACAAAAAGAACAACCCGGGTGTGACATGTTGGTAACCTTTCGTTTAATAGACAAGTTTCAGGTAATGAAATCAACAGCAGGACGGACTTGTTCAGATGAATCGCTGAAAAGAAAGGCGCCGTACAGGAGAGACAGAACGAGTCACGTGTACAGAACAATGCAGGTCTAGAGTTGAAGCCCTTAATAAAACACGGGAACGTATATAACAACCGCTGTGACGTTATCAACGTTTATTCTTTCCCCTGGTGGAAGGTAGCTACTCGGGTGATTGCAGACCTACTCAGTTATTAGTTAGAGAACTTCCTCGACACGTCTTTACATCTGTACATCTGGACTTGGATGTGTTTTTTTTTTGTTTTTTTTACAATTCAAATTTCCAATCGTTCATTCGAGTTCATCTCTAATCGAAGCCAAAGGTAGGAAGGTCGGAGAACAGTGAAGGGGAGAAAGAGAGAGTATGAAAACCGAAAAAGAAAGAAAAGAGGGAGAGTAGCATTGACGAGGCAATGTCCCCTCCTCTTCCCCAGGTCCAGTGCATCGCGTGTGCCCCTGAAACAGAGTTACAAAGAGGAGGGGGGGGAGAACGAGAGGAGAGAGGAGTCAGAAAACGGACACAGACAAAATTAAAAATAAACACCACAGAAACAATTTAATGAAGCAGTAAGTGTTTTTAACTGGAGCCTCCGCAGAGGCAACATTGCACGTACAACATTGTCTTTTGCTTGTGTGGACACTTTCTTGTACAGCCCACAGTTTGCAAGTGAGAAAGTGCATGAAACAGTTTTGAACGACGCTACGAGCTGTTTCTTAGGAGGAAGTAACAGGAAGCAACCGGCTGTAGAATGAAGTGCGACCCACAGACCAGAAAGAAAAAAAACAATACAGCAGCTCGAAAATACAATATGAACCATAAGCTTTCCTCAATATTTTGATAGTGCAACTCAAAAATGATACACATGCTCATAATAGTGTTAACATGAGACAGAAAGTACACGGAGGGGAAGGCAAATCCATCATTTCATACAATCGCTTCATTTATCACATTTAATTTCCAATTTTTAAATCTCAGATAAACTCCAATAAGGTGCAGTTCAAATAAACATATATATTTTTATATATATATACACGGAAAATACAATTATGCTTTGACATAAAATGGAAAAACATGGATATTAGTAGAGCCTGATTGATTTATCGCTTGGTCAATAAAATCGGCCGATACAGTACGAGGCTTTCACAGTGTGTGTGTTCATGTTTGCTAATGAACACACTTTGCTAATATAAATACGTTTTTCTTTATATCTCGTAATATTAGAGCATTCTAAATCTCATATATTTGTTTACTGCCTATTATCAGTATCGGATACAGCCCCAGAAATCCTCATCACTCGGGCTCTAGATTCAAATCCACACTAAAAACTCTATCATTTTAAAATGACTGGAGTTGCCTTCCCCCCCCGCTCCACTGATGAACAATAAACTCTACATGATATCACACACACACTTGCACTGGCATGGCACATGCTGGTGGCTGTGGTGTAACACCCATACACACCCATAAACAATTTTACATAGCTCGCACACACACACTCCTCTTCACGCAGGCTTGGGTTAGGTGCTAGTTGAGGTGGGGGGGTTGTGTCCAAACAGCTGTGGCTCTGTATTTACCTGCAGTGGCTTATTTACCCAAGGCTTTGATGCCGATGGCCACTTCTTCCTCCATTGCATTTAGAACGGTGACCTGGAAGAAGAGAACAAAGTGTTAATGTGTGTGTGGCTTGGTGAAGACATGTTCCTCATGTTTTCTCCTGTTCATCGTCTCAGTGCCACCGTGCGGAAGTTGGTGGCCGTCTCTGTCAAACCTTGGGTTCAACATCTTAATTCTGAGGTCTCAACCCGTAGACCCGGGGGCCAGATCCAACCTACGAGACAATTTCAATCAAAGGTTTCAAAAACTGTTCTCAAATTGGTTTTATGAGGTTTTGGAGGCAAAAAAATTCCAGTTGTTGCCTTGTACTAATATTAAGTTTTGGAAAAACTCACAGATAATACCCAAAGTAATCATAAGTTGTAGCAATCTTAAATTATGAGCTTGCAATACTTTTATGGCGTCACCCTTGACTTAATGTTTTTTAAAAGGCTGAAAGGAAAATGAATCCTGGATTTCCAGATTCCACCATGAACACAATAAGCCATGTGTGGGTTCCACAGCAGTAACGAGAGTAGAGGGAGGTGACAGTACTGACCAGGATCTCCTCTCCGGCTTCGTGCTTGCTCTCGATCTCTTTGCCCAGGTCTCCGTCAGGGATCTTCAGGTCCTCTCTCACCTCCCCGCTGTCCTGGAGCAGAGACAGGTAGCCCTCTGTGATCCCAATGAGCTGCAGAGCCGAGGGACAGGAGCAGAACAGGGAAGGAGTCAGGAGTGGGGAAAAACAAGTTGTTTTCTTAGTGGCGCACAAACATTTCGGAATTAATTATTTTCATTACGCAGGCCACTGACGTTATTGTTTCTTCTTCCCCCCCAGCGCCATTAAAAACTGCAGAAAGTGTGTGGGAGCACTGGGACCGTATGGTTTCAATTCTACGGGAAATCCTGCACCATTTTCTCATCATGAGAAATGAAGAACATGCACAAGCACTTTTTGAACACATGGGCTTCAATGGAAACTATCAGTGCATTTCTGGGACCACTTATGCTGAGATGGAGCAAGATCTGAAAACAACACTGCTGAGAGTTGGAACTACTGAACCAAACCAGTATGGTTTCAATTCAACGTGGCCCAATATCCTCATTAAATAGGTTTCACTGAGTATGGTGTTCCTTCATGGACACATCTGAGAGTCAAGCTCCTCTCGCTATGGAAACGCTTTCTTAGGTTCTGTAACAATCTTGGTGCTTTTTCCGATTAGCAACCAACTGCTAATTGTCCCCTTGCAGCCATTTAATATCATCTCTGAAAGTCTTCTGCTTATTAAAGATCATTTGTGAATATTACAGTGATATTTAAGATGTGATTATGAATTTCCCACTGATGAGAAATAATATACTTCTCAAAACTGAATAAAGATTTTATACTTGCAAAGAGGAGGCAGTCCTAGTTTTCTGTCACATGAACATTTACACAACATGGCTTATAGGTAATGGATATATATAAGTTATCTGTAGTTTGTATATTTGTAGTTCTAGTACCCAGACCAAGCTTTGAGAAAAGTAATGTGACACAATCTGACTTTATGATGGAGTATAGAACAGACTTTTATAATATTAATCTTATATACTTGGTAACAAACAGTGACGACCTATCTCGTCTGCCCCCCCCCGGCTGTCTCACCTGGTAATCCATTCTCTTGATGTTGGGGACGTCCATGTTGTGGGTGGAGGGACAAATATCCTCAAACTTCTTACCGGTGAAGATGTCGATACCAACCATGTGCACCTGCAACAGAATAAACAAAGAAAGCGTTCATTGAAACTAAATATACACAAATGACTCCGCTACTGTAAATGGTCAGATGATCCACTAAGGACACAACTATTTTCTGACCTTTTATATTTTATATTTAATATTTGTTTGTATGAGTCATGCAGTAAAGTGCCAAAGAAATGTCCATCACTGTTTCCCTGGGAACGCGACAGGTGTACTGACCTTGGCGTGGCCGTGCTTGCCGGTCTTGGAGGTGGACATCTCCACGATCTTGCAGGGTCGGCCTTTCAGCAAAACGAAGCCATTTTTGCGCAGGGCCGAACACTGCTGTGGGTAGGTGGAGGATGCCCCCGCATCACCGGTCTGGAAGTCCAGGTCTGGGTCTGCCATGCCTGCTGTGGTGGGGCCAATACACAGCGTGATGGGATTTAGATAACTGTATTATGATGAGAGATTTTAGAATATAGGACCAGATGTTGAATATCCCTCGTACGTTTGAAGGTGTCCAACTACCAGCAGATGTTAGCAGGTAACACAACTTCAGTTGTGCACCACAGCAGCATCAAGTGTTGTTGGCCTTGTGATCAATGATATAGGCCGAACCTGAGGGTACGCTGGTTAAGGTAAATCTGACTGGCTACCTTTTATTAAACTAAACACTGTCCCATTTTAGAACATGGATGGAGGATATCCCTTGTATGTTCTTCCGTGTTAATCAATGCCCGCCAACAGCTCATGTTAGTGGAGGTTAGTGACCACCAGCGGATGGTAGGGACCTTCAGTTGTGTACCTTAGCGTCGTCAGGTGTTTCTGCCTGAACTGAGTTCTGTATTTGAACATTTTCTATTCGAGCATGAACACAATTTCTTGGTTAGAATTGTGATTTCAGATCGTAAATATATGATTAAAATGATAAGAAAACACGACTGGAGGTGTTCAAGCAAACGTCCGCTGCTAAAAGAACTTGAGGTGTGATATCCACAAAGAAGCTTCACTTATCATAAATAAATATTGATTGAACAAATACTGTCCTACTTGTTTTTCTATCATTATCTTCTTACTCTCTGAGGTTTGGGCTGAGATAACTTTTTTTACTTTCAGGTCAGATTGGTGCAACTACTGCGTTACTACACCACACACACCACACACACACACACCACACACACACACACAGGGGTAAAGTGTTTGAACAAGCTGGTGAAGTTTAGCAGCTATATTTAAATGTGCTATTTTTAAAGTGCTTCAGGAAAAAAAAACTTGAACCCCCCCTTAGTTGAGGAGTTTACTGCCCGGGTTATGGTGTCCGGTCACCCGGGTAAAGCGTTAAACTCAGGGCCGCTAATCCGCGCTAATGAGCCATAAATCAAATTTCAAGCCGGCCGTGACTCCCCCGACCGGGCCTCCATGTTGTCAACCGAGCTCGGATCCAAGAAAGTGACCGCGTAGGGGGCCGTGTACCGGGGAATAAAGTGTGTTTACAAAGTGGGACCGCAGTGGTCGAACATAAAGGAGCCGACTGAGGCCTAGTGCGCACAGCGTGTCACAGCCCCGGGAACGCTCGGCCGTCCGTGTGCCCGCGTCCATGCGCACGGACGGGCAGCACCGAGGCCGAGGCCCCGCTCCCCACCCACCGTCCCCTCCACACACAGGACCCCCGCGTTCACACCCCGTCTGCCCGCCGCGGGACTACCGTGGCTCCCCGGTTGTTTCGAACCCGCCGCTGCCCGTTGGCACAGCCGGTAAAGCGAGTTAAATATCTGGCCCGCTAGCGCACGGTAATGACTAAGCTAATACTCGCGATGGCTGCCAGCGGAAACAATATCACTTAGTTGAGCCAAGTTCACCGCAGGTGGCACGTGCGTTTAAAGCTGTAAAACTTTAAAAACATGTCAATTACGGTGAAATAAAACTTATAAGAGCCGCACAGGCCGGAGAGGTATAATGTCTCGTTCTCCATCCCCGCCTCCGGGTGGGTAGTGGCGGGTTAGCTAACCCTGCAGGTGGGCGCTAGCTCCCCGCACGGTTCTGGGCGTTTAAAGGGGGATTTATCATAATAGAGCCGGAGACACACATGTGCGCAGGGTGGCTCCTCTGCTCAGGCGCAAACACGCCCCGTCTGCCGGGGTTTGGACGAGGACTTACCCGAGTGAGTGGTGATAGCGCTCCTCTCTGGGTGACTTCTTCTCCCGCTGGTTCCCCCTCCTCCTCTGGTGCCTCCCTGTAGCCGGGCTAGCGGGTCGTCTGGCTGGCTCCGTTAGTGATGTCGCCCCCCCTCTCTCTTTCTGAAGAGCTATCTTTCTTTGCTTGTTGATTCCGCGTTCATTCCACTCGTGTCCGCTCGGCTCCTCTTCTCTAACCCGCTGGTGCGTGTGTGTGGTCCAGCTTCCAGTTGACCTCGTCAGCAGCCCCTCGAGCGTCACAGTCCGACGCCGGGCCGAAGAGAGTGTGAGCCCCGCAGCTTCCCGAGTACGAACCGTCAGTGGCCTGGTTCTCCACCTTCACTGTCTCCGGCTCCGCTCCTGCTCCTGCTCCTCACCATGGTCTCCTCATCACACGCACCTGACTGTACTTCCTCTGACTACCGTCACAATAAAAGACCAATGTCTAATACAAGACTTCTTCTCCTCCTCTTCCTCCTTCTTTCTCCTTCCTCTTCTTATTCTTCTCTCCTTCCTCTTTCTCCTCCTCCTTCTTCTCCTCCTCCTCCTCTTCCTCCTCCTCCTTCTTCTCCTCTCTCCTCTCTTCCTTCTTCTCCTTCTCTCTCTTCTTCTTCTTCTTCTTCTCCTCCTCCTCCTCTTTCTCCTCCTTCTTCTCCTCATATATTTGTTCAACATTGTAGAGCTGATACTATCTTGCATTACAATGTAAGATTTACACTCCAAACTAACGTGACAGGCCCCGTCTCCATGATCTCTCCACCCCGATAGCTCCATCCTTTTATTATGTTTATGCTTTATGTTGTATACACTTAATACATCGTTTCATTTTCCCACTAGTTTCACCTCCTATAGATACAGATGTACTACAATAAGTCTTAATGTGTTGATGGTTGTATTCTCAAGTAATGCAGGTCAGAGGCTGAGGGCAGGGGGGGGGGGGGGGGGGGCTGGCTTCATGACTGCAGCTTGGTCAGCTTTCTGCAAAAAGCTTTGCAATTGTAGAGTTTGGTTGAAGACTATATATCTAAAGATGATTTCACTTCATATTTTGTATGTGTATGCATAGTTATTAAAATCAGTATAGTGTTTTCTGTGATTTTTTTTTATTTGATTAATTGTTCTTATTTCCTATCTGTGATGCACAAACAGACACTTTTACACTGAAGATGAAGCTGCACCTTCCTCTGTCTCCTCCCGGCTCACTCAATGTAGCTTGATGCTGCTTCTCGAAACGAACAGACCTCGGTATGTTGGCACGTTCTGCGCATGCGTGGAGTTTCATTCTAGTGCCCCAGGGGTCACTCGATTCTTTCTCGGGACTTTACTGCACTTAAAAACATACAGGGGGATCATTTGGTTAAAAAGATTTTAAAATGCACATATCTATCACCATGATTCATCCAGAGCCACTTGTGAAAATGTAAAAAAACCTTTTCAAATTGTTGAAAACTGTATTTCTATTAGATTTAGCTCTGATTTGTTTAATTAGAAGTTGTAAAATGAGTTTTGATGCCACATTCTAAGGCCTGTATGGTGCACATATGCCTTTATTTGCATATGATAAAACATTTATTAAAAGTACATGGCGTGGATCAGTGTGTGCACAAGACTATTCATTTACTAAATAAATTAAATGAACAAGATCCAGGAATCTCTTCTTTTGGTTTGTCCTGCAACTTTGAGAGCATTTCTGAATCCAGTGCCTTCTGAATGGTTTTGTTGAACTTGCCAGTTCTTGCAGCCGCCGGGTTAAATTTAGTTCAGTGTAACTGTAGTTCCATGACCTATATGCCGGGGGCTGCATGGAATCAAAGGCATAGTTAACCCCAAAATGAGATTCAGTCATTGCTGCCTTGATATGTCACATGAAACTCCACTGAAGAGTAGGAACATGTTCTCCTCAGAGCATAGTAACTACTTTCAAAAGTTAAAGAAGCCATTTATTTACACGTCAAACTAATCTTCAAGACGGTGATGACATCCATTATGGAGTTGATTTTTAGAATTAAATTAGAAAACGTTAATTGTTTCCCACCAGTATGACAGCCCATTATATATTATTTTAGAGTTTCTCCCTACTGGCCAAAAACAGTAGTGTTCATATGAACCTATCCAACAGGTTGAAGCAACATAGTAATGTATCTGTCATGGTGCAAGTCCAAGGAGTATTGATCGCCCCCTGGTGGCTGGCTCCAGTAAAGGTCACTTCTATTCTATTTTCTCTCTGCTCATTTCAAGAAAAATACAAATGCTTTCTAGATTGATTAGTTATTTTGAACATTAAAAAAAACAATCATAAAATACAGATTTAAGATTTGTAAAAAGTAAGAACAAAACAACAATGAATAATAAACAGACTTTTAATAGAGTAGAGAGAAGCAAAGATGCTTGTCCAGCCCTTTATCTATCAATACATCAATATCTATCATCTATATCAAAACAACAATAATTCAATTCATCACAAACATACATCCTCCTCCCCAGGGATCCTAAAATGTAAAATCAAGTAAAAGTTGACCTGTGGCAGTCAAGAGTTAAATATTAAATAGCATATACAACCACTGCTCATAAAGAAAACGATATAAAGCTATATAATCCAGCTCCTCTCACCTGCACTTCTACTTCCCAATTGCCCCCCCACACACACACACACCTCCAGCCAATCACAGCCCGGGTCCAGGACCCGCGGGAGCCAATGAGGGCGCGGGGGACGTCGGGATAAAAAGTTCGAGGAGCCGGAGGAGGGCGAGTTCCGGGCCGATCAGGAGGGCGGAGGGGACCGAGGAGAGAGACGTGCGTCCAACTGACAGAGAGCATGACCGACGCCGAGGCGCAGAGCGAGCCACCGTCGGTACCGGTGGAAGAAGACAAACCACAGCCGGAGAGGAAAGTCATAGGTGGGTGAAGGTGGAGCAGGTGGAGCAGGTGTGAATCACTGCTTGGGATGACGTGTGTCCATCATGTTGGAAATAACAGTTTAATGTTCAGTGATAAGTTTCGGATTCATTTTAAAACCACGTCGACAGGGAACTTTGAGTCAATCACTGATTAACCTGGGTTTCGTTTTTAGCAGCAACACGTGTCCTGGTGGATATTTAACAACTTACTGTGAACACCAACATGGAAGCTTTTACCAAAAAGTTTAATTTCTAACGTACAAATGAAACATGGCTGCTTTGTCTTGACATTTCCTCCCACATTGAAATCGAACTTCTACTTTTAATCTGTAACTTAAGAACTTGGCTAAAGTCCACGTTGTGTTTTTGAATCTGTTTTTCACACATGACCTTAATGTCCTTATCCGCGGCCACGCGCCCAGCCGGACGTGCACGCGCCCCTCTGCAGGTGCAAATGATCTTCTACCAATTAGATGCGTTCAGGTGTTTTTGTTTTTCATGGGAAAACTGAGCCCCCTCCCTCCAGTGGAGCAGGTGAGACATTGAGGTGTCTTGTCTTTGGTGACCTTTTTATCTTGGTGAGCAACGTGTACCTGTGTTAGTGGCCCTCCCTCGTGACCCAGTTCAGAGCTGGTTTCAAAGTTTTGATTTACTGTTAATGATTGACGGATAACACTCCAGTTTCTTGCCAGCGAGGCGCCGTTGATGCAAGTGAGATAACAGCAGCTATATTCTATGAACGTCTGCATAATGTGACTTAATCATGTGCTACCTGCTGTTGCAGCCACCCTGGTCCAAGGCACGGTGAAGTGGTTCAATGTACGTAACGGCTACGGCTTCATAAACAGGTAATGTTTCTACGTCACTGTCTACATGCATCTTCAAGTTTGAGTTGATTTTAAAAGCGTTTCAGTAGAGTGTAGAACTCTGCAAGGCACATCAGTCTTCTTAGATTCAACCTTCAAACTGCACTCACTCAGACATCATCCCCCTGAATACTTGTTTTCACCAGGATCTGTGAAATGTTCCCTGGGAAATCAAAGGAAAAAATTCCTGGATATGTCCACTGATCCAGATTCCCACCGAAAACCTTCCCAGTCCAAGTTCCAATCCGTCCAGTAGTTGATGCTTAATCTTGCTTACAACCAACGGACAGGGGGCATAAAGTCTTTAGGGGAGATGATTATTAATAATTTTCCTCATTATGAGCTTTTATTTTTGGCAGGAACGATACCAAAGAAGATGTCTTTGTTCATCAGGTAAGATGAGCCAGATTTATATTTGAAAGCTACAAAGATAATATGCCATCGTTTGATGCTGAGTCCGTCCCCTCAGACGGCGATCAAGAAGAACAATCCCAGAAAGTTCCTCCGCAGCGTCGGAGACGGGGAGGTCGTGGAGTTCGACGTGATTGAAGCTGCCAAGGTAAGAATTGGTTTCATAATATGATGTGATCAGATCAAATTTAAGTGTTTGCCAGTGTTAGAATTTCTCTTTCCTGTCCTCAGGGCTCAGAAGCGCCAATGTGACCGGCCCCGGTGGCGTTCCAGTCAAAGGGAGTCGCTACGCACCCAACAAACGCCGTTTCCGTCGGCGGTTCTTCCCCCGCAGCCCTGCGCCAGGGGACCAGAGCAAACCAGCTGACAGCCAAGCCCCTGCTGCCAAGGGCGAGGGGTCAGGAGACAGCGATGGCGTGAGACCACAGCCGCGCCGGCGAAGGCCGTTCAGACCACGGCAGGAGGCACAAGAAGTAAGCTGGAGCAGAGGGATGGGTTCTGGGTAATCAACCTGGAGAGATGAGTAGAAAATGGATGTTGCTGCAAGGTAACTGCAGGGCGGGAAAAGAATTTGAGTGCAACCAAGAGCTGTGGTGTTTTGTTTTCAGGGTGAGTCTGGAGAGCAAAATGACGGCGTAACAGAAGGTGACCAGCAACCACAACGACGTTCTAGATTCTGGCGTCCGTACCGAAGGTGACTTTGACGCGACTTCCTGAAATTCTATAGGTTTGAATCACTTCTACAAACCATAAGTTGAAATAATTGTATCTTCCCTCTTGTGCCGGGGTTCACAGACCGTTCCGGCCTCGCCCACCTCCCGATCAGGCTGCAGACGGGCAGCAGGCAGCCGGGGAGGAGCCGAGCCAGAAGCCGAGCCAGGAGCAAAGCAAGAAGCCGAGCCAGGAGCCAAGCCAGGAGCAAAGCAAGAAGCCGAGCCAGGAGCCGAGCCAGGAGCCGAGCCAGGAAGCAAAGCAAGAAGCCGAGCCAGGAGCCGAGCCAGGAGCAAAGCAAGAAGCCGAGCCAGGAGCCGAGCCAGGAGCCGGGCGAGCAGCAGGGTAAGCAGCAGGGTGAGCTGAAGCAGACAGAGGCCTCCGAGGGCCCGCAGACCAACGGAGAAGCAGATGAGAGCCAGAAACCACGGCGTCTATCTAGACGCCGCAGGCAAAGGAACTCTGAGTCGTCTGTGTCCAAAGTGAGTGAGATTGTACTGATACTTCATATTATCTTCAATTATGTGGCTGTGCAAGTAATTTCTGGACTTTGACGTTCATCTTTCATACTTGAAAGCCTGGCTGTTGTGCATATTATAATTAGCTGTTGCTTGCTTGAAACACTTATTTTCCAGAATGATACAGAGAAGTCTGCGTCGGAGCCTGGGACCCCGCCTCAGAACTCCAAACCAGCTGACCTAAAGTCTTCTTCCAAATCCCCAAAGTCTTCTCCGAAGAGCTCTCCCAAAACACCCAGATCACCCGAGGTAAGATCTGGAACTTAAAAATATCATCGGTGTATTACTGCTGCTGTTTGCTTTGATTGGACAAATACTGTCCTCTACCTCACAGCTGGCAGCTGACCCAACAGTCCCAACAGTCCCAACAGTCCCAGCACCGACCGAGTGACGTCACTGAGAGGACAGTCACGTGACCTTTGGCAAGAGGTGGGATCCTACGTTAATGTGGTGCAGGGTGGGAGCCATGGGGGGAGGGGGGTTATAAGGGAGGCAGTTCTTGTGCAGAACGTCCCACATTGGATTACAGAAAGCAGGATGACGGACGCAGTCGAAAGGGATTTAAAGTGGCTCTGTGGCGCTGAAAGGTTTAGAAGTCGTTTTACGTTGAGTCTCTAAAGACACGACATGTTTGACTCAGTCTTTGTTTAACGCAGGGAACGTTTTTACTCAAACTCGGGCAATTCAGGATTTCAGATTTAATATAATCCTCGTTTTAGGGTTTGTGTTTTTTGTGTTTTAACGTCTTTTGTTTCTATACCGTCTTTCTTTCACTCCCTGTGTCTCTGTATGTGTTTATTTCCCTTTTTTGTGTGTTTCTTGTAGGTCCTTGTGGGGGGGTTAGGACTGGACCTATTTCAGAACATGTGCACTACTCTCCCCTCCCTGCACTCCCCCACCCTCCAACCCACAATCTCATTGTCGTCCCCTCGGACCCCTTCCTCCTCCTTTCGTCTTGTCCAGTCTAGTAACTCTATGTTTGGAGAGGGACGGGGTGGGGAACAAATGGGATCCAGGTTGGTGGTGGGTGCATATTTAGAATTTAAAAGTACATCTTTAAAAGAAAGATCTGCTTGATAGCCCAGTTATTCCGCCCTCCCTAAACAATTTTTCTTTGGGCACATCAAGTAGTTAGGAGAACCAGCCTTGAATTTTATTTAACTTAATTTGGTTGAAAAGGGGGAAACCAGGCAGGTGTGAGGGTGGTGGTGCATTATGGGAGTCGGTTTAGTTACGTTACCACCTCAAATCACTTAGAAACATACCGACTCCCGTCATCGTCCTCAGTTGAGGATATATATATATATTGAAAAAGAAACTTATTTCTTTTGTTTTACTTATTTGTGTGTGCTTTTCTTTGGAGGGGATAATGTGCAATGTCAGTGCTGAAAATAGTAATAAATAAATCATGTTCGCAAATCTCAGGATTCTGTCCTTATTTGTTAATGTTTGACCAAAGGATTACAATCTGCTTTGCACACACTTGAAGAACAATGATGTCGAGTCATTAATGGACGACTGGAAAGGTGTTTTCAGATATATTATTTACATCCTTTAGTCACAATATCGATATTCTCTCTCTGTACAATTCCAGGTCCTCCCGGAACATGTTTCCTCAGAAGGTAGTGATTAAAAGAACAAATGGCACATTGGTTTCCAGAAAAACACACAAACTTGTCATACAAAACTCATCTGAGATTATCTTTACAGGCGGCAGTCTTCAGATTGCACATCTCGCTTCAGTTTACAAAACTAAACACCAGCTAGAGTATAAAGAATTAGAACCTCACACCTTTTTAAAACTACCATCAGTAACCAAACAACACTATGTACACATGAAGTATTAAAATAGACTTTAAAAGTAGTATTTCTACAGGTTGTGCAATGAGTTAGTCATGATCGGAAAAATTATTTGAGGTTATCTGGGTGTTTTTAATCATGATTTTTTTTTTAAACCCAGTTTGGCAGTGAAGACGTTTCTCTACATTTATCAGGTCACCATGCGCTGTTGGCACTTTACCATGTTAGGTTTGTTCTTTACTCATGATAAAAGAAAAATAGACTTCTTAAATAACACTTGAGGAAATAAGATGTTGTATATGATATTTCTGTTTAAATAAGAAGCTAAGCTCAAAACCAGAGTGTTACCTAAGTACAAAATACATTAATCCTGCACTTGTAGGATTTAAACCTCGATTCATTCCAGTTTAGTTTCAAACCCTTTTATATTTCTGATTTCTTCCAAGGAGTTTGTTTTCATCTGCATTTGTTATTTGGCAAGATTATATAAAAACTCATGTATAGGACCAGGAAGAACCCATTCAATCAAATAAAAATAACATAGCGAGAGTGCGTTTTTCAACATTATTGCTGATCTCTCAGAGGAAAAAGTTAAATATCTAGACAGGAAAATATCAGACATGTTTAGGCGACTGATATCTATGTGCATGTGCAGATCAAAATCTGTAGTGAATTTAAATGTGGTTTCCTAAGGGTTGTGTTGCCTTCACTTTTCTTCACATAGCAGAATGTGACCCTCCAGTGGTATTTCACTAACAACCGGACGTTAAGTGTGTTCCCAGCTTCCCAACATAGACAAGCTCAACTCCATATATATACATCTCTGTGGATGTTTTTATAAAGTGCAGGAAATCCTCCCTCTCCACTTCGATTTATCAGTGTTGCAACTAATCGCATCGTTTCCATCCCACTGGCAGTCGATGCCTCAACAGTCCAGACACCTCATGTGCATCTTACCTGGCACTGCAGTGGTACCAGCACATTCACACCCACACTGTCACACACCCTCAACACTTCTATGGCACCACAACCTGAATATGAATACAACGATAGACCTCGATATACATGTCAGAAAATAAAATGTTTGGAGTCAGGCCCATAGACTCGGTTCATCCCGAGCTGTACTCAGTCCCATCCCAGCTCTGTCTCCCTTCCAGCCCTTTAGTTGATGCTTTCCTCGCCCAAGTAGTCCAGCTCGGTGGGCTTGTCAATGTCCATATCCATATCCATGTCCATCATTCCTCCCACTGAGCGGTGGTGGAAGCTTGCGGCGATCTGGTCGAAGGTCTTTCCCTGCGTCTCTGGCACCCGGAAGAATGTGAAGAGGAGGAAGAAGAATAGGAGTGCTGCGAAGATCAGGAAGACGTATGGCCCACAAAGATCCTGCAGAGGACGTCCAGATTAGACAACATTCGAAAGGACAATGTAGAAAAATGCTCGAGCTACTGCAGTGGGATACTCACAGCGACATACTGGAAGCCCATGCCGACGATGAAGTTGGCCGTCCAGTTGGAGCAGCCGGCCACCGCCATCGCAGCCGGCCTTGGACCCTGAGAGAACAACTCAGCCACAAAGAACCAGGGGATCGGACCTGGACCCACCTCGAAGAAGGCTACGAAGCCGAAGATTGCCAGCATGCTGACGTAGCTCATCCAGGGAAGGCTTTCCTGTCACGTGGAAGAAGACAATGGTTCAGATTAGGTTTGTGGAGACGTATCCAGTGTGATGCGGTGTAAAAAGTTTGCGTCTTTGGGAGACTGACCAGTAAAGCGAGAGCCGTGGTCATGATGACGGCACAGATGCACATTCCTCCCAGTCCGAGCATGTGGAGCGTCCGTCGACCCGTCCTCTCGACCAGGAAGAGCTGTGGATGAAAGGACAAATGGACAAATTAACATTTTGACCCAATGCTGGATTTAGATTTAGCAGGCGAGAAGAAGATGAATGTTTGTGCCAAATTCCACAATAATCCATCCCATAGTTGTTGAGATATTTCAAACTGCATCAGCCATTTCACAAACATCACTTGACCCATTGAATGACTTTGAAACCTCTCGACTTGCCAAACCAAACCAGACGTGATTATGCAGGAATGAAAATGGCGGCCTGCCTGCTCTGTTATCTTATTTGCTTTTTGATACCAGTGTTAAACAGTAATGGAGGCACACAGAGCGAAACTGAAAGGTTTATCAGGCTAAATTCCCCCAAAAGATCATACACTTCAAATGAAATTCTCATGTACGCCGGAGGGAGTGCATGAAAAAGGCGAAGGTGTGTCGGTGCGATTACTCACTGAGACCACAGTGAAGGCACAGTTCACCACACCAGCTCCTATAGTGGCGTAGACTGGACTCTGGACTCCTGCCTTCATGAATATACTGGTGGAGTAGTAGAAAATCTGCAGGAGGGGTGAACACAATCAGGTTGAGTCAATATTACCCTGCACTGATTCCAGTTTGTTATTAAAGCCTGAAGGATGTGGGGTATCTCTACTCACAGCGTTGATGCCGGACAGCTGCTGGGAGAGCTGCAGCAGCATGGAGATGATGATGGGCTGGCGGTAGAGCGGCGAGCGAAAGAGCTCCAGGATGGACACCTTCCTCTCCATGTCCATCCTCCTCTTCTCCTCCTTCATCTCGGCCAGCATGTTGCCCACGTCATGCCGGCCCGTCAACCTCCTCAGGCCTGAAGGAGTGAGCGTGGAGAAGAAGAGTGCGCGTTTCAGGATCTGACCCCAAAAACAGCTCCAGAGACGTCGGACCCCATTTTCCCAGAGGATATTAATTTGAGCTAGAGTTTTGAGTGCTCCGGCGCCGCTCACCTCTCTTGGCCTGATGCTCCTGGCAGCGGACGATGTAGAGGAAGCGGGGGCTCTCTGGGCAGAAGGGAAGAAGAGCCATCTGAAGAACAGTCGGCACCACAGTTAAACCCATGAGAACAGGCCACATGTGCTCACCACCCAATAAGGACTGCAGGCCGAGAACCTGCACGAGAAGAGGAACCAGATGACATGAGATTTATACGTTTCTAAATGAAACACTGACATAGGAACACGAGACATAAAGGAACATCGAGTTTATCCGTCCACGTCACAGTGTGGGGTCGTACCTGTGCAATGAGAATACCAGTGACTATAGCCAGTTGGTGCAGCGTGCCCAGTGCGCCTCTCAGGCTCGTCGGAGCGATTTCACCCACGTACATCGGCGTCAACCCCGATGCCAAACCTGCAGAGAGGAAAAGATGGACGACAGACTTTGTAGAGTGTGTATCAGGCGTGAAGGAGACGACAAATACAAAACACACTGCACCCGCAGGCCTGCTCACCACAGTAGGCCCCGATGACAAACCGTCCGAGGATCATCATTTCAAAGGAGCGACAGATCTTGGACAGCCCCATCAGACTCCCCCCGATGAAGGCAAACAGGTTGTTTATGAGCATGGCTTTCCTCCTGGGAAAAAACAAACACAGATAAGCATTCTTGGATTCATGCTTCTCAAACGTCTGGATTTAACATTGAATTAAAAAAGTCAATGTTAAATCAGTGGTATGAGAAAGAGGCTGGTGAATTCTTTGTGATTATATTTGAGAATTATATTTATTTCACTGCTGAATAGGTGAATGAAATTGACATTGTATATAACTGCTGTGTTTGTTCACCTCTTCTCAAAGTTACTGAGACCACACATGGAAAGCTGTTCGTATTTTGGGCCTCCAGGGGGCAGTGTTGCACTAAAACACTGGAGTCACTTGACGTTGGACTGAATGGTTCTTTCTGATAAGTGGATAAGTGGTAACTTAGCACCCAGCAGGGTTCTCCTGAATAAAGCACTTGCAGTTTGGCGGTATAACATTTTTTTGAAGATATTTTTAGCCCATCATAATAAGTCGTGACAGAAAGTTGTTCAGAACAATGGTTAATCTAAGACTGCCCCAAAACATACATGTTTTAAGACATTTAAAACAATAATTTATATAAAAATAATATGTTTTTCTTAAAAAATTGGGCCATAACTCACTTCTAGTTGTGATGCAATACCTATTGTGTGCATATACCTCCGCAAAGGCCCAACAGTGCCCTTATGAAACCACCTTTAAATGAACTAGATCCAGATTCTTATTTGCATTTGCATCAAAGTTCACACACTCGCACTCAAATATTAGTCCCCTCAACATGCCTGATTTTTTTCCATCAAAATTATTCTCTGAGAAATCAAGGAAAATGTTGAAAAATGGCCTCTCTCGCAACGTTAAAGAGGGAGAAAACAAATCTGGCCCCTGATCCAGATCCGCACAACATTGAATTTGTTCTTCCTTGGGTCATGTTCCACCCCTCCACAAAATTTCATGGAAATCAGATCCTGAGAAAACACACTTTTAAAATGTGCCTTTCAGAGAGATGTACCAGAGGATCTGGAGCTCGGAGACGGAGACGGAGAGTTGAGGCCCTGACACGAAAGGCCCGGTCACCCTTAGTGTGGAATGGTGAGCAAGGCTGGGCTGGTGGTTAGGTGACCTCCGTGTTCACTGGAGATGCAGCAAAATCCCTTTGACCCCAGAGGTCACAGCAGCTCCACCGTTTTCACCAGCCACACAGGGCAACGCACCCTGAGTGCACCCACCAACCCCCCTCTCCCCTACTCCTCTACAGCCCTCCTGACACAGGGCTGCCAGCTCTGGGGAGATCTCCTTTCAGTCAGTGGAAGATGTGGTCTCCAGTTTGAATCCCAGCTCGGGTTACAGTGGGAAACTGGGTCGACGAGGAGCGTCCAGGTCAGAGTTTCCCCTGAATGACTGAAACTGGATGTGTGGATCCATCTTGGATCCACACAGAGGTGAAAGGGAGATACTCTGTGAGCCACTGGGGTATTTACTACTTTATTATTACTTAAATACAAAAGGTCATTAGTTAAAGTCACTAGAGGTAACTGAAGGTTCTGTTCCCTCCTGTGTTTGAACATTTTCATTGACTTCTTAGAGAACAATTCATGGATCTTGTTTTAAAAAATAAGACATTGTGCAATAACGTGCGCACTTTGGTGACGAACCAAATAAAAATCAGGATCTACTGAATTTAAATGTGGTTTCATAAGGGAACTGTTGGTTCATTCTGTGTTCATCTGGACCTCCTGTCACTGCATTCACAGCCTCAGTCTTTAGATTTATGTAATATGACCGAGTGTCAAGCTTTTTGATTATGACTTTCATGCATTTGCAAGAAAACCACACAGACATTTTTAAACTTCAACTTCAAGTAGCGAGTGCAGCGTCCATGTTCCCCTACCTGCCCAGCCACTCCGAGACGAAGCCCACGCAGAAGGAGGACAACATGCCCCCGATGGAGAAGATGGCCACAGACAGCGACCAGAGGGAGGTGAGGGTCCCAGTGGGGATGGGCTCTCCATACCGGCGGATCCATGTCGCGTTGTAGTGGTCCTCAATGATCTGCAGGGGACACAAACAAAAACACAGGTTAACACAACAAGGTAATCTGGGAAATGAAGTCTGGAGCCGTTTGTCTGTTACAGTGAAGTGAACCTGAATGACTGGGATGTTCTGCAAGTTTCCTTCTCGACAGTTTTTCATGCTTTCATGCACAACCTCTTAATTATGCTATATTTGTAGTAACTGGCTTTTAAATTACTGTAAATATTAGGACTTTTGCATATAAGTATTGTAACTTATGGCCTTTGGATGTTTTTAGCTGTGAGATCAGAACAGGAAATTTGAAATTGGGATTCGAAATCAGCATTTGTAAAAACCCGAGGATGTTTTATTGTAAGTAAATTATATGTTATATGATTCATTTAAATTTTTAAACGCTGCTCTCTTTTTTTGTTTTAAACATTCTTATGTGACATGAATAAAGTGTCTGAATGTGACCTGCAGCATTTTACTGGTGTGTTAATGTTGCCATATGAACAAGAGCTACAATCCAATACATGATGACCAGTAAGGGAATGCAGCACACACACACACCACACACACACACACACACACACACACACACACCACACACACACACCCACGAAGCAGCTCATCTTCTATTTTGGCATATCGCTTTATGTGTGTGTGTGTCTCTGGAACTGTGTCAGCTGAGTCCAGTTTGCAGCGGGGGGTCAAGGTAAGACAGATTTACAAGCAGATGCCCGAGCACCGGCAGGCGCCGAGTTGGAAACATCTCACCTGACTTGACTTGAGGACACTCGTCATCTCTCTGACTGACGGGGGGGGTGTGACAGCGAGCTAACGGGGGCCAAAACGCTGTGTAGCAGGTTCACTCCTCATTAAAGATGAGGTTGAAATTTAAAAAAAAACCTGTGTCTATACTGTTGGTGTGGTTTGTGTGGAGATATTTAAAACTCAAATTATTCATCGACATTTATATTAAAGGTCCTGATTATAAAGAGCCGGCTGCTGCATGCACCATAATCGTAAATCACACAGCGCTCAGAACATTTCTCACATGTTGTCCTCAAACGTTCCTTCATACTGCAGAGTCACAGAGAGCAGCAGCGTGATTGACGGCCTGCTGCAGCGTGTTGTCGTCCAGATGCGACAAAAACAAAACCACGTAAGACGTCGTTCCACATGAACCAGACCGACGTCCCCTGTCTCTTTGTTGTGTTGACACAACGAGAGGACGCACGCCACGCTGAGCCACACCACCCGCCTCTCTCTCTTCTCTGTTGTCACTCTTTCACATTAAATCTTTGCATTTACAGTAACTCCCTTGCACCAATTCACGGCATCACGGGCCTCGAGGCAGCTCAGCGTCATGTTGTGGCATCAAACACGCCACCTTGTAACATCAGGGATATTTGAGAAACAGCTGAGTTGACATCTGGTTAAATGCCACCGTGTTGGCCACCCAGCATGCACCAGCACCTCTATAAACACATTATACTGGTACTGATTCCACTGGTACTTGCGTGGCATTTTTACTTCCGGGGAGGAGGTGATGTTTTCACCCGTGTCCGTTTGCTTGTTGGTGGTTTGTGAGTTTGTCAGCGGATTACGCAAAAACTGCTGGTTTGATTGCCACGCAGCTTGGTGGAAGGATGTGGTGTGGATCAGGGAAGAACCCATTAGGTTTTGGTGTGGATCTAAATCATGGGTCGGATTTTTATCACTTTTTTAAAACAATTTCATTGATTCTTCAGAGAATAATTCATGGATCTTTAAGAAAAAACAATATCTGGCATGTTTAGAGGGTTGATGTCTATGTGCAATTTGGTGCAGATCCAAATAAAAGTTCAGATCTTGTGAATTTCCCATGTTATATGTGCCCGAGGCTGCGGGGATATGCACTCTACTGAGGCTCCCTCTAGTCCTGGGACATCCTTTCAAATATCCTCCGGTGCTCAGTGCTCAGCTCTTTACCTTCTGTGGTGCATTGATGACGCCGATGTTGTATCCGAACTCCAGAGATCCCAGAACGGCAGTGAAGACTGAGAGAGCGAGGGTTCCAGTCACTGCCTGCACGGGGAAACACACACAAACACACATATTTGAACAAAAATACATAAAACTGTAAAATACACGAACCTATATTGTTATAAACTATATTATTTCCGTCCTGGTGAGTAATGCTGTAGAGCTGTTCTTGTAACACCAACAGAGGTTAAACACACACACACACATGCACATAGCCCCACTCCACCAACATCAACTATATATAACTGTGATCCTGATGCGAAACAATCTCTTTAGCGCTGCTCAAGACCTCACGGGCCACTTTACTGAGCATTAGCTTCCCTCCACTTTCCCATCAGGCCTCATGCCACCTGTCGCCAAGGTGACAGATGAGACGACCTTGGGGAGATGAGGACTTCCCCTTCCAGAAAAGTGTGTTTGAATACTCTCGAAGAGCTTTTCATGTCATAACGGGCACATTAGTTATAGCTGCTACGCTAAGACAATGATTTTCATGGCTGATTTGGTGATTTTCTCAGCTGTTGGAGGACGTAAGAAGGCAGCTGGACAAGCAACAACAATGCAAATCCATCATAGTCGCTTTAACGCTTCCTGAAAAGCGGATATTTTAGTAGTGTGAGTCAACAACAACAATATGGTGTGACTAACAGCAAAGTCTGGGTGTTGGTTTGGTTGGAATAATGCTTTTAATGGAGGAAAAAGCAGTTCATACACTTGGCTAATAATAAGTCTATTGTCTATTTACCGTTAATTTATTTTCTATTCAATGGATCGTGAAGGTGTAGCATTCGTCTGCAACACTTTGTCTTGACCTTGCTGTGTTGAGTCTGCAGATAAGTGCTCTTTAGTATCCACGGACCTAAACAAAGGGGTGTGTGTTTGCTTATGTGCATGTGTCCTTGCAGAAAAGGTAACGCGTTCCAGAAGCAGCCATGTTCTGCTCTATTACGCTGTGTCTCGTCACAGCTGAATGTGCAGTCACTTATTTACTTTTCACTTATCGTGGGATAAATCTGCACCTGTACTTTTCAAGCTTGGACCTCCTGCGATTTCCACGGAAATTAAAAGCTGCCACTGATCGTCTGGTACGAAGATATAATGCTTTCTTTATTTTATATTAAAGTCAACACTGTGCCCACACACTGTTTCAATGCCATCACAGATCCAATTCCTGTTGATTTATGCTTTAGGAGAGATTAAACTGTCCATTGGAGGAATATAACATTCGAAACCAACATTTGCATCCATCTGGCCGAACAATGGTTTCTTAAAGAGAGCTGGAGGGAGCACACAACACAGGCACTGTTTATGAGGGTGGTGAAAAGGAACCAGCCAAACCTCTGTGGCCTTACAAACCACAACACTGAGCTCTGGCCTGTAAACTGAGATATTTGCCTCGTCAAGGTCAAGCTCAGAACTAAATAAGAGACAAAGCCCATTTAAACCGGAGCTGATGTTAGTTGTTCTCCCTGCCAATACTGACTTACCCACAAGTTTCTGTAAAAAACAACATATATTATAGATTATTATCATTACTCTCAATTGCCCATTGGCCATTGATTTCTATATTTTCTTCTTATTTTACATGAAGCTATAGGAGAAGTAAGAAAACTTGTGTCAATCAATTGTATTTTGTATCATTTTTATATCATTTTATTATTGTAAGTTTAGACTTTGCTTATTTCTTGCATCGTTCGAGGCAACATGCAGTTTGACATTGCACGGCATGCAATTTCATTTACTGTTTTTTCTGTAGGACAGCGAAAACCCCCCGTGCGTAAAACCTCTCCAAACTAAAATTACGCACGGAGTAAACCCGTTTTTAGCACAGCAACACGATTAACCACGTCACTCTTTTGAGGAGGAAAAGAAGCCACCAAAAAATATAAACTGTTAAAAAAACCTCACTGGAAAATATTACCTCCCCTCCGAGTTGCTGAAACCCGGCCGGCATGACTTTGGCAGCTCCAGACACCCAGTCGGTGACAGGTGCGTCTCGTGCCAAATGGAGAGGCGTGAAACTCCCTCAAAAGGACAACAAGCCGCAGCTTGACCCTCGAGCCCCTTTTGCGCCAAACAACGAATGGAAACTTAAATCCAAAAAGGGAAGATCGCGGTGACCGACCCGGTGCGTCCTGTCCTGCACAGTGTTCTCCGTACTTTGAGGTTTGCGTTGCGCCCGTGCAGCTGGGAGAGACGAAAACCCGCACACCCGCGTGCACACCTCTCTCCAAAAGGGTGGGAGGGGAGTGGAGAGGTAGGAGTGAGGCTGTTAGATCTTGAGGTCCGAGGACAAGAACGGAGGACGAGCTCCTGACCTTAACGACCATTGGCTGGAGATGAGAGGGGAGCGAGCATGTGCGCAGGAAGAAGCTCCAGGAGGAGACATGATGGGACCTTACAGACAAAGGGGGGGGGGGGGGTCTGGCTTTTCTTGTGAAGTGTCATGGTTGTGATTACATTATAAGATTCCTGTTTGATTCAGCAATCCTTTATCCATAGCTGGAGGTTTGCTTCGGGCCAAATTTGGTCTCGGCCCAGTTTTCTGAGCCGTGTTACATAATGTGGATTCTCCTTTAGACTTATAAACTCCAGTGTGGATGCACAACTGAGGCAGCAAGCAAAACTCAAGGGAACCGCTAATGAAGCTAATGAAGCTAATCGAAGTGCAAACGTCCGCCAAGGCCCAACAGTTAAACCCTTATAAAACCACATATATATTCACTAGATCTGGATTTTTAATTGGAGCAAATTGCTCTAACTCACTCTAGATAGCTTTTTTGGTGATTTGGTTTCCATTGTCTTATTTCATGAAGTGCATGAAATTCAGGACCAAAATAGTCACGCGTACTGTCAGTTAGTTACATATGGATGTAAAGATTGTGAAAATTAATGGTTCCCTTTTCCAGGGACCTCCTGTGACCCTTCAAGGACCCTCGGGGGTCCTCGGACCTCACTTTGAGAACCCCTACCCTAAACCAACTGATCGAGATCCATGAATTATTCTCTGGGAGATCATTGAAAATGTTGACAAATATGTGAAATGTGAAAAGCAATTACTGAATCTGCACCAGAATTTAATGGGTTCTTTCATTCCACGTCCTTCCAGCAAGTTTCACGATAATCCGTCCGGCCGTTTTTGTGCAGAATAAGAGACAAACGCCAGTGAAAACATAACCTTCAGGTAATTCTTAAAGGTAAGATATGGAGGCTACATGGCTGCACAGGTGCCGGACCTCAGGCGAACCCATGTCAGACTCAGACATGAGACCAGCCATGACTCAACATGTGTCATGCAGCAAAGAGGGGGCTCGTCTTTGACGCCCCTGGTTGCCATTGTCTGCCTTCCCAACAACCATAAATCCCTTTCTATTTCAGATCACATGCCAAAGAGGTCAAACACCACACGCTCGCCCTTCCGGCTCTCGCACACAACAAAGCCCCGGCCCCCTTCCAGTGGGAGCGACAGGTGGGACCCCAAATTTGGGCTCAGCCACCTGAGTTAGCAGAGTAGGTGTGGTTTGTGGATGAGGGTGACGAGTGCGTTGGACAATCTGCCAAAGAGTTCAGTGGAAAAATATCTGCTGTTCGTCTCTCAATAAAAAAGACGCAGCCCTCACAGACACACCCCCCCTCCCCATGCCACTCTGTCCCGGCCTTTTCCCTCCGCTGCCCTCATACGCACATTGAGAACTTGACACCCCTCATGTAAAGCCAGGGGCCCCACACACGCACAACTGTGTGTGACTCTAAAAGTAGAGACACTTTACACCATCAGAACACTGGCATAGGGTCCCCACCAGCATAGGTTAATGGTTCATACAACCAGGGGCACACAGAGGTATTATTACATTTCCAAAAAGTATCACATGTATTCATAGAGCGGGAGCCAAGAATTATGAAAGAACTGCAAGTACAGACTTGGAGAAGGTACAAATAACATCACACTCCCGGGCTTGGAAAATATTTGAACTGTTCAGCAAACTGTCACCTGTGTTGTCCCCAAACTGCATGTTTAGTGTTATCTGAAACACACACACACGCACAGACACACACTCTCACACACCATGTGACTGCCCAACTGATGTAGCAAAGGCGCCTGTGTAAATACTTGTCATGTGACAATGTCACTCCTTGTCATGACCTATATGTGTGTGTGTGCGTGTGTGTGTGCGTGTGTGTGTGTGTGTGTGGTTGGTGAGGTCAGCCAGTTTAAAATCATGCTACAGTAAATTGAGTGGCGTGACGGACGGCAGGTGTTGCGCTGTAACATTTAAAATTTTAAACAAACACAACGTTTTGTGGTAATTTGTGCAGCAGTTTTTATGGAATCCTGCTCATAGACAAAGAAACGCAGATGAAGACATAATCTCCTTGGTGGTAGTAATGTAGATCATCACACACACACACACACACACACACACACACACACACACACACACATAAAGCGACGCCAAAATAGAAGATGAGCTGCTTTTGTATCTTAACATGTGTGTGTGTGTGTGTGTGTGTGTGTGTGTGTGTGTGTGTGTGTGTGTGTGTGTGTGTGTGTGTGTGTGTGTCCAGCCTCTTTTCATGTAACGTGCCAATGCGTTGTGACATGCACACGACAGGAAAGTATTCAATTTGATTTGGCATCAAATTTACTGAACCATCTCCACCAGCAGTTGAGAATATAGTAATTCATGCTGCATGTGATCTTTTCCCCTTTGTGGTTCTGACCCTGTTCTGTTAGACCTCCCTCATTATTGTGTCCATGTGCAGTGCCACTCAGGATCAGGTTCACAGAGGACTCGCTGTGGCATTCATTCAAAGGTCAAACCGCCGCCACCACGAGAGATGGACGAGGACCAACACTCAGTGCGTGGTCGTTGGATGTGACTCCGGGTGCCAGTTCAGGACATGACACCAGCAGCAGCACGGCACGGGCGCCCCGACGGGAGTCGTCCGAGCGAGGCCCTGCTGGGACTCTCTCCGCAGCTCCGGTCCCCCAGCGGCACAGACGTGTATCTTATCAGCAAAGGGGCGTTTGAAGGGTGAGGAGAGATGACATCATCCGGCCTGTTATGAAATCAAGGCACAGTGAAACCAGCAGATTTTAAAACACCATCTGTTATCAGAGGAAAAGTAAACGGGCTGGACTCCACTCCTCCACTTTTCCATGTAGACCGGAGGAGCCAGGGATTCGAAAACACCGACGATAAGGTTAGTGGGCGACCCGTTCCACCTCCTGACCCACAGCCACCCCACATCTGGATAAGAGATGTCCGGACCAGTCCTGAAGGGAGATGCTGACATTGGCCACCAAAGGGACCGGGCTTCAGAGTCGACCTTTGACCTCAGGAGTCGTAGACAGAAGCAAGAGGAAAAGTGTGAAGATAAACTTGTAACAATCACTGCTGTCGGCTGAGGAAGAAACTAAAACTGTTGGCATTTAATTTTATTTCTTAAATGTTAAAAGTCCTGCAGCTTGTTTTAGGATTAAATCGACATTTCAATGTTCAAATGAAAAACACTGAACAATATCCTGAAACTGTATATTTTCTAGATTTTACAACGACAATCATTTTACTATCACAAAGTTAAGACATGCTGTAGTGACAAGTATTTGACCTTGCTTTCACATTTCTGTATTTGTTTAGTTGGATCACAATCACAGTTTTTATGAGTCTGACTCTTTTATTAAAGAGAAAAGTGAACTCACATGAACTCACTATATTCAGTGAGTTCATGTGAGTTCATGATGCAATATTGGACCATTCATTTTATGTTGCCTTCAAGTGTAATAGGGTAAAAAAAAAAAGTACATATTTTAGATGTGTAGTTATTTGTTTCAAATGTAGCTTAAACCCTAAACTTGTTAAACTCAATGGGAAAGATGATTTAGCGTTGTTATATTATACTGATTAAATACGTTAATAAGAATTGCTTTAGTTGCTTCTGACAAATATATGATACAATAATAACAACAAATCAAAAGGGTAGAAATAACTTGATACAAAACTAAAACTATTAACATTCAAAGGTGCAAATGAAGTAAAAACTTTAACTGTATTTAGTCTGTGTGAATAGCTGCTGCAAAAGAATGTGAACTGTAAAAGTTTTATTTCACCAAGTGGCTATTCTCTTAATAACCTTGCATCACTGTTATTAATGAAACCGGACAGTTGTCATATTTCGGACGGTTTTGAAAGCAGCAGCGGTGTTGCGTTTGAGTGCATCGGGAGAGTTGGCCGCTCCGTGATTGGCCGCGGATAAAGAGCCGCCCATCTTCTTCTTCGTGGGAATCCCCGAAAACACAACAACGTGCTGCGGGCGAACATCACAACATTTGGGCTTTTTTGTTTTCCTCCGCTGCGGCTCCAGCTTGACTCACACCCGCGACTCGCGCCCCCTCGGACGGCGGCAGGGGGAAGCTCAAGGCACCCGAGTGTTCCCGGTTCTTCTCCCCTCCGGTGAAGCGGACACCGGAGAGCCGCCGGTAACCACGGTAAGATAAAAGTTTGCTAGCTTGATTCCCGAGACGTAATGCTAACGTAATGCTAACGCAATTAGCCGGGGGAAGCTAGCTAAAAATTGCCCGCTAGCCATCACAAAAGAGACGGTGCGCTGTTTACTCGACGGTCGTTAGCATGTTGGCATGGTTTCCCTCATAATTAAGTTTAATTAATTACTGTGTGTCGGTGTAAAATATCAATTATGATCAATGGAGCCTGGTTCATTCAGATCGCCAGGCCTCTGCCCAGACAGAAAATGGACGACAGCTAGCGTTAGCATGTTTGTTGCGCGTGAAATGTTTTTAGCGCTGCTAGCTTTTTTTTTTTTTTTTTTTCTTTATAAAGTTTTACTTCTTTAACTGTATTTCTGAGATATAAGTGAGTGTGGTGTAAGTTTTAATAAGTTGCATTCAAACCGGTTGAAGTTAGTTAGTTGCCCAGAGATGCCAAAGGCCCACTTTGTTTTTGTGTTGAATTTCCTGTGGCAGCTATGACATGTTGGCATGAATTAATATTTGTATTATTAATAATTTATTAACTTATTGACGTTACACTCATTAATCCTAAATGTTGTTGTTTTTCCACTTTAATCTTATTAAAGTAATTTTGTCTTAAATGTTGTTGCTTGTAAATTCAAGTATTAAAAGGATTTAACTATAGATACCATACATTATTTGTGATTATTATTTGTTTGAGTCATTTGTTGTTATTTATAAGCGTATCAAACCCAAACTAAAGTTCTCAGGGTTCACCGTCTGTTTTTCATATCCTGGTAAAGCAAGTATCCAGATGTTTTTTTTGGTCTGGTTGTACAATTCAACCATGTAGTGAACTTTATCTTTGCCTTTTGGACATTATGATGGTTATTAAATGGTGATTTTTACACAGAAAACAAACATTAACTTAATGTTTGTCATATGCAACCCGATTGTTGGTAATCAGTTAACTTGAGATACAGATAAATACTTTCCTGTTCTAACACAACTTCGTACTTCCTGATTGTCACCGCAGCGCTCCTGCATCTCGGCTTTTCCGCCATTTCCTCTCTGCGGTTGAAGACGGGAACTAAACGATGGATGACAGTATGCAGAACCTCCCCGCGAGCCAGGACTCCTTCAGTGAGTTCTGGGCGTCTGTGTAAGTCATGTTTTGGATACGTTTACCGTTCAAAAAACAAAAGGTCAGTTCACTCAGATAAGTTAACTTGTCTTTTTTTTTTTTGCAGACAAACTCCCTCCATCGTTGATGATCAACTGGTCAACTGGAGGCCATATGAACAGATTGAACATTTGGTAAGCATGCATTAAATGTAATTACTGCAGGAAGAAGCTTTCTGTGAGATATCAATATTCATATGAATGTAACTTAAAGGGACAGTTCACCGAAAATGAAAACCCACTCATTATCTACTCCCCACTATGCAGATGGAGGGGGGGTGAAGTGTTGGATCTAGACTCTTTTGGAGTTTCAGGGGTAAACAGTGTTGCAGCCAAATCCAATATAATTAAAGTCACTTGGGGAACACTTCTTTAAATGTAATCGAACAAAAAAGGCCCCATGCTGCTCCTGTGGTGCTGCCTGAAATAGGGATGCTACCGTGTACCCTTGCATGAGAGAGAGTCTGTGTGTGCGTGCGATGGTGGACATTTAATGAGTGTATTTTTGTTGAATTATCCCCTTTTTAAATCTTACCTTGTGTGATAATGGACTGACTCACTCATATATTTGTCCTTTTGCAGCTGGCAGATGGGCTTGATATGAATCTGTTTGAGCAGCTCCCAGAGGCGGTAGCTAAAGACAGTGTTACTCCCCCGTCCTCCACCGTCCCAGTCACGACCGACTATCCGGGGGAATACGGCTTCCAGCTCCGCTTCCAGAAGTCTGGCACAGCCAAATCGTGTCACCTCCACTGTAAGAAATCACTTGCCTAGAAATGTTTACTTTTAAACTGACTGGAAAACGTGCTGCATGTTATTTCAAAGGATAAACATACCAGAATAGTCTTGCTTTTATCTTTTATCACCAGCAAATTCATACTTTTGGCTAATGGTGTTTAAGTTTAACAGAATTATTCAGAATCTAAATGCTTGATCCCAAAAGTTACGTTTAACTCGCAGCAGATTATCGTACAACCAAACTTGGTGAGGCGCTCCGTGTCTGAGACAAAAGGAATTTCAAAAGCGGCTCAGTGTTAAGGCGCCATTCACAGATTCAACCAAATTTCTTTCATTCATAGTTTAATTATTACTAACGAGTTTTTAGTTCATAAACTAAATTACATTCAATCGTATCATCAAAAACGTTAAAATTGTGACTTGAAAAGTTTTATGAAACACTTTCACTGTTCTCTGAAGTTATTTTCTTTTTAAAGTTATTCAAAATGTTAAACAGGTAGAAACTCTATTAGATAAACATTAGTATAAAATATCTCAACTTACCACAGCTCTGCGTTGGAGATCCATTCTTTGGTTTCTCTCATGTTTGCCTTCATGTGGAATCTCATTGTGGCGATTCGCTAAATCACTGCATTTGAAGAGCCAATGGCGTTAATGTCTCTATCATGACTCGTGCAGCAGCTCGCCATGGTTGGCTAGTTTGGTTTAGGGTTAGGCTGCTCAGCCCTGAAACCCCCGCCCCCTGACTTGTGCTCTGGTCTGTGGGTGAGGTGCAGTCTGCCTGTAAAGTGAAGCTCTGACATGACGGGGCATGTTCCTGCCCCGTCTTCCTCCAGCACTGAAACGGTTAAAAACAGAATAAAGCAAGTTTAAAAAAAAAAAAATAACATTTTGAGTTTGATAAATCTGGCCCCACTGATCTGGAGAAATCCACATGTAGTTTGTGTTTTTTCTTTAGAGTAGAAAGTTTACTTTACCTACTTTTTTTTTTTGGAGTCTTGAGTCTTTTTGAGTGGTTTTCTTGTCTTTTCTGAAACAGATTTCAGACCAGGACTCGGTTTTGGAGTCGTCACATTCTGCTCTCCTTTCTCCACAAGTGGAACGATTATATGCTGTGTGGCTTTCTCCCCGTGTTTCTCTAAGTTTTCGGAGCTTCTGAAAAAGCTGTATTGCCAGCTGGCTAAAACCAGCCCCGTGGAGGTGTTGTTGAGCAAGGAGCCTCCTCAGGGGGCTGTCCTCAGAGCCACAGCGGTCTACAAGAAGACCGAGCATGTGGCTGATGTGGTCCGTAGATGTCCCCATCACCAGAATGAGGACGGTAAGTAAAATGACATTGTATGAGTGGTGGAAGAGAATTTGTCTTTGCTAGAAGAATCTGATTAAGCCCAGGAGGTCTGAGGTGAGTTTTGTTCTGATTTGGTTTCGGGTGTGTGTTTTGTGTTCAGCTGTAGATCATCGCAGCCACCTGATCCGACTGGAGGGCAGCCAGAGGGCTCAGTATTTCGAAGATCCAAACACAAAGAGGCAGAGTGTGACCGTCCCTTACGAACCCCCTCAGGTACGGTTCCTCACTCATTCTGTCTGACGGGGAACATGTCTGCTCCATACTTACTAAATGTTCTTTTAGTTGTCTTTCTCTAACTGTATGAACCTCAGCAAGCAGCGACTTTATTATTTTTTTTCTTCAGCTGGGCTCAGAGACCACGGCCATCCTGCTGAGCTTCATGTGCAACAGCTCGTGCATGGGGGGGATGAACCGCAGACAGATCCTCACCATCCTGACCCTCGAGACACCAGAGTGAGTCTTGGCTTCTTTTGTTTTATTCTTTATTTTCCGATAGTAGTATATATTACAAGAAATATATAATTTCTTCTGTTTTGGGAGAGGAAACGTTTCTACACTAAAGTAATAGAGTAATTTTTAGGAACATTGGAAAGGAAAAATAAGATGTGTTGAGGGTGGGGGAATTTTATTTTGTCATAGAAGTGGTATGGGGGGGGATGGGCAAATGGCATGAGGAGATATTTGTTTACGATGTTCTCATCTTGCAGCTAGTATTAGATTTGTTTATGCAGCTTAGGAAACCTTTTCTTTCTTTCTTTCTTTTTTACCCTTAAATCCGACTGCGTTTCCTTCCCAGGGGACTGGTGTTGGGCCGGAGATGCTTCGAGGTGCGTGTCTGTGCATGTCCAGGAAGGGATCGTAAAACCGACGAGGAGAGCAGCACCAAGACCCCAAACGGCCCCAAGCAGACCAAGAAGCGCAGTGCGTTTGTGTTGCGTTACATTGGTTACTTCAGTTTTCGTTTGTTTGTTCTGTTTCCTTTCTAAATGTCTTTTGTTTTAGAACAAGCTCAGAGTAACCCTGCTCCCCAAATGACTACGGTGAGGAAGTCGAAGTCCTCCTCCAGCGCAGAGGAAGAAGACAAGGAGGTCTTTCCTCTTAACGTGAGTAAAGATGCAATGTGGCACAAAGCAGGATTTCTTCTTCAGACTCTTCCGTGACATGAATAATTTCCCTTTCATTAATGAATTTTTATTGCAGGTCAAAGGCCGAGAGCGCTTTGAAATGCTGAAAAAAATCAATGATGCTTTGGAGCTGGCGGATAAAGACAAGTAAGACATGCATCAACAAACTAAACATCGCAATCAATTCCAAATGTCTATTCAAATTCATTTCTTATGTCAGTGTCCCTAACCCTTTTTTCTCTCTGCACCAGAGCCAAGAACAAAGTCTCTGTAAAGCAGGAGCTCCCTGTGCCCTCCAGCGGAAAGAGACTGGTGCAGAGAGGAGAGCGGAGCGACAGCGACTGAGCAGCTCGTTGCCTTGATCATGACGACAAACGCCATCTCTTAATCCTTCAGCCTTCAGGTTTATATCAGGTTATTTACGCGTCATCGGAACCCTAAAATCACCTCCTGCCTCCCTATGCCAGAAAACTTGATCTGATAACTGTACTGCCTGACCGTTTACTGTAAGCACTGTACGGTGTTAATTACACAAACTAATGAATAAAGGTGGAATGCATTGAAGAGGAGAGCAGTGCACTCTGTAAGCAGAGCCTGGCTCTCCTCCTCCTCACTGCTCTCACTCTACTATACAGCTCCGGATTCAATCAGTGTTAAATTTGGGTGGGATTTTAATATGAGTTTTAACTCTGTTTTTTAAAATGTGTCATTCCTGTTGGCATTAATTATGCATTCCTTTTTTGTCTGATTTTTAATTGGTTAAAAACCCAAAGACTTTTTTTATTTGTTTTTTCTTTGTTCAACTGTTTTGTCAAAGTATTAATTATGATCAAGTGCGGTTTCAAACCCGAAAGTCCAAACCAAGGCTCTTTTGTTACGTTGTTTACATACGATGTTTGGTTTTCAAATTGAAATTCAGGGAACGCACCAAGACGTTTGCATTACATACATGCGTCTACTTGTCCGTGACATCAATTGGTTTGTAGACGGGCAAATGTTTTTGGGAAGAAGGTCGGCATGAAAAAAAAGTCTTTCCGTTTGACTGGATGAAATGAATGTACCGGTTCACTTATTTACTTTTGTTGCCACTTTAATATTACTATGCTATAACAAGCAGCAACATGAACGTCAGGCAATCCTGCAAACCGCTTCTGCTTCATTTTCTTCTTCTGTAGTTTTCTGCTTCAACTTCCTGCAAATGGTTTTCAAACTATCCAGAGAAAGTTAGTCTGGTCAAAATGTTTGGTTCCGACCTGGTTCCCGTCTGGACCAAACAACACGGGTGTGAAAGCGCCTTAAATGTTCAGTGCAAGCAAACAAAGATTTTCTTTTTAAAAATCAGAGCGGAACCAACGTAAAACTAAATGCACAGCTACGCCCGGTAATTAACAGAGGTTGACCGAATCGATTTGAGTCCGTTTGTGTTTTATTGTTAAAGATCAACTTGTTTTCATAGTCAACTCAATGATTTCTGTTCAAATGAACCGTTAGTTGGACGAGGGGCTGGCTGGCTCACCCCCGAAAACCACATTTCTTTGGTACCTGTGCGTTTTTTATACACAACTAAATTACACCTTGGTGGAAACGAGAGGATTTGCACTCATGCAGGAACATTCGTTTTTTTTTTTTGTTTGGCAACAATCCCACTCAGATACAATAAGACATTTTTCTTTTTATGGGACCTTTTTTTAAAAGATGACTTCAGGATGTTCATTAAATGTTTTCTTCCATCCATAAGTTTAATCAGCACTTGAGTTCAACCAATCACTGTCAATGAATAAAACCACTCTAACTTCACACTGCCATTAAATATGCATAAGGCATTTCCTTTTTTTTATTATTGTATCTGTTTCTTTTATAGATTATTTTGGGAACTTAGTTTTATATAAGAGGTTTATCTTTCTACTGTTTAGTTTTCATGTTTTTGTACTTTTTTCCATTTTGTTAGTCAAAGCTTTAATCTGAAATAAACGCTTACCGTCACAGAGTTGTCCTGTATTCTGTTATTTATTATCTATAAATGTTTTTGGTCTTTGCATCTGCTCACTGACGGATTATTGTACTCTTCTCATTTTTCATATTGGTATTTTGCATTTATGAGTTAAATGCAAAACCAGCAGCGTCTCACGGCGTTATCTGACGCGAGTGGAACAGAGCGTGTGTATTTTTTTATTCAAATGTCTTATTGACGACCCGTGGATCAGATGTGTGTTTGTGTTCATATGACCCCCCCCCCCCTTCTCATATTGAGCGATTATTTCCTTCCCTGTTTAGAGAGGCAGAGGATTCATCCATAGCTTGGTGAAGTTATCAGGAATCCACTGGAAGGCAACATGACAAAGTTTTCTCTTCAGGATAAAATCTGTATTTTAGTACCTTGGGGTGAGTGTTATATTCATATGTATGCACGCACAATCCTTAGGCTCAGTGTTAAGTGCTGCAAATAATGATTTACTCTGTCTTTTAATATGCTTTTTTATTTATTTATTTGATATTTTGTTACGTCAATGGAAATAATGTAAAAATTCACATTGTAATTGTCTGGATGCCAAGGTGATGTCTTCAAATGGGATTTTGTCCGTCAGTGTAAATGTTAGATTTTATATTTTTTACAGACAATCCTCGGTTGTTTGCGAAGCCGGTGGTAAATGTAATTATTGTCGTTTGCTTGTTAAAGGCCTGTGAATCAATTTATATTAATTATCTGTCCTATTTGCTACAGCACCAGAAACAACTGTTAATTAAATGAAACTTCACACAGTTCAACCTGGAGGCTTCAAAGTCAAGACCAAATATTGTTCATAACGATCCTGGAAGTGTGGTTTTGTGTCGTGTTTTTATCCTTTTAAACGTACAATTTGAATTAATAGAGAATATTGACCTGTTTTAATATTTTAAGCTGCAGAAATTTGCTGCAGCTATAGATAGTATCTAGCTGTAGTTCAGTCAAGTTAGTGCTGTTGAGTTACATATCAAGAATATATAACGATGTTCTGTTGATTGTAGAAGCGGTTCAGATTTTACTGGATTATAGAAAATACCATGATTGCTGGAACCCGAGAACGTGCACAGATTCAACTTTGTCGTGCATGTTGGGAGTCTTGACCTCATCTCCACTGTTTGTACGCCTCTGTGCAGCACTGATGATGATGATGATGATGATGCACGGCGAGGCCGAGCCCGAGTTCTTCCTCCAGCCCAGAAATCTGACGTGGACTGAGGCCAGGAACCACTGCCAGGTACAGAGTTAACCTCAGCTTCATGTAGACGAGGCTGAAACGTGCGGTGTGTGAAAACACTGGAAACGTTGTGACTTAAATTACTGAGGCTCCCTCAGTGAATATGATTTACAATAAGGAACTGGTGAATTTCTGGATCAGTGGTGGAAAATTGATCCAAAGCAGGAAGCTGTAAAGTCTTATCAGTCAGGAAGTCATTTCCTAAACACAGGAAATGAACAGCAGTAGATTAACAGAAGCACTTCCTGGTACCAGTCTCCAGGACCACAACCTCACGGAGTTCTGAGAACCTTCAAACGTCCAAGGGGTTTTCAGCATCTTGTCCCATTTTTTAAATAAGCTCAGTTCTGTTGTAAAAGAGTAACTGAATATTTCCATCTGTCATCAGGTCTGTTTCCAGGAGCTGGTGACTCTGACCGACAAAAACAGCCAGGTCATTGCCCAGACACTAACCTCTGACTCCTGGATCGGCCTCCGCAAACATCTCCTCCCCACCAGTGCCTCCAGTATGCCGTGGAGCCACTGGGCAAACGGGGACTTCCTCACCTACCAGAACTGGTACCCTGGTTGGCCTGTGTTGAACTCCGGGGACGTCCCAGGGACTGAAGACTTGTGTGTGGCCACGCTCAGATTTGGGGCTTGGGTTGAAAAGAACTGCTCCGAGCTTCTGCCTTATATTTGTTATGATGGTAAGACTCATTTAAAAGCTCCAAACATAAATACTACAGTACAACACATGAGTATGTTGTCATAAACAGTACTTTACTATCCCTAAAGAACACAATTATGTTAATTTGTTTTATATTGTTATCCATTACTTAGTTAATATTTACTCCAGTGTTATATGCCATACTAAGATCTTGTTTACTGCATAAGTACATATTGATTTTTGTTTTTATTAATGTCTCCCTCTATGACTTTCTAGAGCGTCTCTCTGGCCAAGTCAGCGTGACTGCCCTGACAACCAGTGGCGCCACTCTCACTTGGCAGCCCGTGGCTGGTGGGATCGACCATTACCGCCTCGAGGTCACAGGTGGCATCAACCTGATGGCAATCCACACCAATCTGACCTCTGACCTTTCCAACCTGACAGCGGGCACCCGCTACTCCATCCAGGTGTTCCCCGTTAAATGTGGGCGGGCCCTGAACCCACAGGTCGTCACCATCTACACCAGTGAGTCACACTCAACCGCGTCATTTCGATTTGTTTACGCCAAACGTACAGATCTGCTGTGTCACAGAGAGCGAGGAAAGAGAGGAGACGTAACGTGTTCGGTCTCAGTGCAGACATGAGATTGTGGGATTTGTAGTTTTTCAAGAAACTCAGAAGGAGTGAAACTCCGGTTCTTCTTGCTACTTACTTCCTTTATTTTTCTTTGTCCTTGCAATATAGATTTTGTTTCATTAAAATATAACTTTCATAATATTACGACATTATTTTCTTCATATGACCCAAATACTCCATCATAGCATCTCATCTACCAAAGGAACTTTCTTTCCAGCTCTAGTTGTTTTCATTTTTGATTTCAGCCGGTTTTCTTTTTAACTGTATGTTTGGAGTTTTGGTTCATTTCAAATATTATTTTTCTATATGAACGATTTCACAAATCACAAATCTCTTTTCGCAGAACCTAACAAAGTCGCAAACCTCAATGTGACCAAGGTGACGGAAACATCAGTGTCTCTGAGCTGGAACAAACCATCTGGACACGTGGATTTCTACCAAGTTGAGGTCCACGGTGTTCCGAAGAGTCCCGAAACCACAGAGAGGTCAGAGGTCGGCGGTTTGACGCCTGGAATCAGTTACACGTTCACCGTCCTCTCAGGACTCTTGAACGACTCCGGTCTGAGCGAAGCATCGCACGTCACGACATCTACAAGTGGGTTTATATCACAGAACACAGAGAACACAGTTATATGGTTATAATTAAATGAGGAAGACTTCTATATTCGGTTGTTTCTTCCTCGTACAATGGGAAATTCAAACCAGTGAAGCCACGTCTGACCTGAACAGTTAAACCTGTGACGTTGTTGTTGTAGTCATGTTTTTTTTTCCTCTGTCAGAGCCTTCAAAAGTGTCCAACCTGAGTGTGTCTGAAAATACCCAAGACTCTCTGCTGCTCAGCTGGAAGTCGCCTGACGGGAACATCACAGATTTCCGGGTGCAGGCCATGAACGACCTTAATGAGTAAGTGTTTGGAGACGCACACAGTTTGAGTTCTTTCTTTTGTGTAATCCTGCAGACAGACAAACAAAACGGGGGTGAAAACAAAATCTCCTCAGCAGAGGTAACAAAGACGACGACTATAAGAGGAAAAGAAAATCAGCAAAGAAGAAGCAAACTATGATGGATCATTTTGACCTGAAATATCTCAAAGTCTTGTCTCTAATTTGCTTTTTGTCTGTAAGCAGCCAAATAAATTGAACATGTGAAAAAAATGAGAGAGAGAAACCCAATGACCAGAAGTCATAATACAGAAATATATAAAATATGCAACCTAAATATAGAACTACAAATACAGGCTTAATACTAACTGTGGCTCCTACTATAGAGATTGATTGATTGATTGATTGATGTCCCCTCTTTGTTTATCTGATCACGTGACTGCTCCAAACTCTTAAAGCATCAGAATGAACAATAACAATGTTTCTGGATTCACTAGACATCTTCGATTTGAACTCACTGAGCACAGGTTTAATATTACTGACCGGAACCCTGAACCGAAGTTGTAACTGTGTCTCCTCCGAACAGGAAACTGTTTGAGCAGGTGGTGGGACGCAGTTGGACTCATACTCGGCAGGAGGTGAGAGTGAGGGGCTGCCGATCGGCACCAAGATAACCCTGAGTGTGGTAGCCATCGCCTCTGGCACCATGGAGGCAGACAAAGTGACCATCGTCAGCTACACCGGTAACTCTCTGCTGTACGGCTTCACTGCTTACGAGCACAAACTCCGTCCTGCTGTCCTGAAATGTCTCCTAATCTGTCCTCTGTGACTCCTGCTTTAGCCCCTGCGCAGATTTCAAACCTGATCTTGAAGACGACTGAACGCTCCCTCAGTGCCAGCTGGAACCGGCCTGCTGGCAACTACTCGTCTTTTAACGTCACGCTGCGGCTGGACGGTCGGGATGTGTATACGACAGCAGACGGGACCGAGCCTGCGAAGTACTTTGACCGGCTGAAGGCTGGAGCCCAGTACACAGTGATCGTCCGCAGTGTGAGTGGACATCTCCAAAGTCTGCCACTGGAAAGGTCCAAATTCACAGGTGAGTGAACGTTTTCGTGTGTTTCTACGCCGTTGAAGGTTCTGATCGTCGATGACTTTAGCCCTGGTTGATTCAACAACACCTGTAGATGGAATACTGCAGTAAAGCGAACAAACACATTGTTCTACTCAAGAAATCAGTAGTTAATGGGAATTTTGTCATGACGCCATGATTGCACGTGGTGTGAGTAGTTTCCAACACAACAGCAGAACACCGAGTTGTGCAGCCTCTCACTTAACTTCACTTCAACTGCGGAGAGCGAATGTCTCCACCAATCAATCAATGAATCGATCAAACTTGAGCTTTCAATCAAGCGCTTCACAGGTGACCAATGCATCCCAAAGCAATCAATAATAGATAGCACACCAATAAAGGAGAGTTAAGATGATCAAATAATAATAATACATGTTCATTTCTTTCCCTTTTCCCCATTGGTTCAGTGCCGATCCCGGCCACTGGTGCCAAGGTCATTTTCACCGGGAAGGACCGACTCACCTTCCAGTGGACGGCCCCTGACAACACAGGGACACTCACGTACCTGGTGACCCTCAAATCCACCTTCTGGGACCAAACCCAGTTTCAACTGGTCAACGAAACCACGCACACGTTTAGGAGCCTGACCTCAGGGAGCAGGTACCAGTTCCAAGTGCAAACCGTGACAGATGAAGCGAAAAGTTCCCCACTGATCATTTCCCACCTCACAGGTGAGGATCTCAGTGATGAAGCTTTAGTCTTTACTTTACTTGACCAATCCATTTTCCTTCTTTTTTTGTTTGTTTTAACTTTGACGCACTTTGCATTTTTCGCTGGAATCAGCTGACCATGCAAATTCCACAGCAGGAATGAGAGAGTGACTTCCTCTTTACACGTCTCTGTTTGTTCCCCAGAGGTCGACAAAAGAGAAATCAGTCTGTCCATGTTGTGCTCCTCCTCACAGCCTCTCCTCTGTGCTGCCGACGCCACAGAGGAAAGTGTGTTCCGTCAGGTACGTCGTTCACCGCCATTTTTATTTGAAAAAAAATGGTTTGAAATCTTTTATGTCCATCAACAACCTTTCAAAATCAACGTGTTGTCCATTGCAGCTGGAGGCACATTTGAATCATCGACTGGGGGACCATGTTTTCTGGAAACTCGAGAAGCAAGAAAGTGAAAACACAATTTCTTAATTTTCAGTGATATTGATGAAGGTAATTTGATTGTGTTTTCTGGTTTGGATTTTTCATCAATGAGTTATTTGTGCTTTCACTGCAGAAATTAGAATATTAAGCTGGTGCGGTGTGGTGTGTGTGTGTGTGTGTGTGTGTGTGTGTGTGACTTTTAGCCCCCCAAAAATGTAAGAATTATATATATATATATAAACTGTATATATATATATATATATAAACTGTATATATATATATATATATATAAACTGTATATATATATATATAAACTGTATATATATATATATATATATACAGTTTATATAATGTGTACTGATTACATTCAGAATTTCAAGAATCAACAAATGTAAAACATTAATAAACTTAATACCTTAATAATGTTGTTCTGTGTGTATTGAAAACATTTGGAATACATGAAAAGATACTTGCGTTTAAGACAAAATGTAAATACTAAGTCAAATTCTTTTTTTACCTTATGCATTTTTATTTTTAGCATATTTAACCCTGGCAGAAATTGGTTATTTTTTCATTTTCAAACGGATAATAAATAATCATTCTTTAATATTTAACCAATTTAATCAAAAGCCGTACAAAGGTGGAAAATTCTGTTTTTCAGTCTGTTTTTCCAAATAACAGCTCTACCAGATTTAAAGAGCAGCAAATAAACTAGATGATGTTTTATTACGGGAAGATAATGAATCGATCAAGTCAGCAGGTAAACATACAAACACGTAGAGGAGCGTCGGATATTCACAGGAAATCAGAAACAGTGAATAAACATACATACAACAACCCATACAACACCTCCAGCCTCTGAGATGCTGCTGGTATAAATACTTAGTGCAGATGCTGGTTCTCTACACGCCCTGCCAGCTTCCTCTGCTCGGGTTTTTTTTAGAACACTTTCAGAACAATTTCTTGAGCTCTTATGTTGAAGTGAGCTGTTGTAATATGAGGAAGGGGCGGGAGTGGTCAGATTCACTTCAGCTGCGAGAGGACGAGCGGTGAAAGAGACAGAAGAGGGTCAGGTACCAGCATGGAGCTGAGCGCGAGACACAGTGGCCATGAGGAGGAGGAGGAGGAGGAGGAAGAGGAGGAAGAGGAAACACCTGCAGGTGAGTTAAAGAGCATCTCACACACCTAAAAAACACTTTCATTTCTCAATAAGGAAAGATTGTGACTGTATATGTGCCTCACAGTGTAACGCTTGTACTCTTGTACTTTTTAGTACTTTGTGTATTTATACTGAAGTATTCTGAACAGTAACAGTTTTCCTGCTTTCACACCCGGAAAATATCTCAGTTTTACCTTAATGGTCAAAAGCTGAAATCGTTTATGTGTCGTCTGTGAGTCGAAGTCTTTGGTTTTTACTTTATCATTACAAATCTACAATTCCAGCAATTAAATAGTCAAAATTAATAAGATTAAGCTTTTGAAAATTGGAATCTAACATTCGAAGTTTCAACATGATAAAGAAATTAGATTACCCGTCTTTAAAAGAAAACTACTCAGTTCAAACGGGTATTGATTATTCTGTATTTTATTATTTCTAATCATCACTTTGCTAATTGAAATCTGTGCTTTTCAAAAGCCAGAAAATGACTTATTTTAATTTTTACAGATGCAGGATCCTGTCGAATCTGTCATCCGACAACTGGAGTGATTGTTGCCATGGTAACACTTACCATCGTCTCTACTGGACTCTTATTGTCCCTGGTGTTACTTGGTGAGTATCAGTTTTCAGTTTATTTCGAGGCTGGTGAGTGACTCCTGACACTGTGAAAATTATATTCATGGTAAAAAATAAGAAAATATCCACACATACGATTTTAGCTCCTGAAATTTAAACGTTCCGAAAAGGGTGACGATTTGATCAAATATAGATTTGAGACTTCAATTCCCAACAAATCTGGAGTCCTGTCCCTTTGTCTGTTTGTCGGTGAGCAACTCAAACTCACGGTCATTGGGTCGACTTGTGTTCATGTGTTGAAATGAATCCGTCAGCCACGTTGGGAGCAGCAGTGGAGGCTCATCGGACCCCCAGCACCTCAGGAGAGGAGCCGGTGGAGCGACTGCAGCAGTGTCGGACGGAGCGCCAGGATCTGGGCCTGATGCTCCAGACTGTCACTCAAGGTCATTCACGCTTTTCCTCTCTGGCCTCCTGCAGTTTACTAGATTCAAGGATTGTGGATTCACCATTTTCTGATTGTATATCTGAGATTTTTTAAAGACAAAGTGAAATTTAGCCTCGCGAAATCACGGCTGAATCTTGCAGTGTTGCGTCATATCGACCAGGATTTTCCTTCCTGTTTCACACAGACTCCAGATGCAGGGTGTGTCCCGGCGGTTGGCTTTGGTGGAGGCGTCACTGCTACTTCTTCTCTGTGGGACTCGAGGACAATCGTCAGTGGAGTGGGGGCGCCGAGTTTTGCCGGGGACACAACGGCAGCCTGGCTGTGATTAAGGACTCTGCAGAAATGGTAAACGGGCAAACAGCTCAAGGAGAAAGTTACAGAAAGAGTGAGTTTCAGATAAATCCACAGGTTACATTTTGGAAATAGAATTCTCTAAACATCGCTTTCATTCTCAGGAGTTTATCCAAGGTGTGATGAGCCGGTTCCCTCACTTCCCCTTCCTGTGGGTGGGCCTGACGGACGCCCAGCAGGAGGGTCTCTGGCTGTGGGGAGACGGGACGGACGTGCAGCACTACATGCCGTGAGTCCGGACCCACTGGAGCACGGGTCACATGCGGGACGAGTCAATAATGTTGCAAAAGACATTATTGATCTTTATTCATAATCGATTGTATATTAACACACAAGCGTCATCATATTTGAGTTTACAATTTTTATTTTTACAATGATATAATACATATATACTGTACATCCATATACATATATACATTATATATTAAATGTATGCTCACACATACATTTAATCTAAAACTATATAAACTTTTATACCTAGTACATATTATATATTGGATCTGTGCAGGTCAGGTGGACTTTACTCTTATTCTGTGTGTGTGTGTGTGTGTGTGTGTGTGTGTGTGTGTGTGTGTGTGTGTGTGTGTGTGTGTGTGTGTGTGTGTGTGTGTGTGTGTGTGTGTGTGTGTGTGTGTGTGTGTTGAAGGTTGGCGGTGGATTGGGACGCTGATCACAGGGACTGTGCCGACCTGAGGGGGGGTGGGAGTCTCTTCGCCGCAGACTGTGATGCGTACGGGCCGTGGGTTTGTAAGAGAGAGTCCTGACACGCAACCAACACACAACTTTATAATTATTTACTCACAACGTGCTGATAGAAAAATATAATTCATCTCCAGTCACACTTACAAAGTTACTAATTTCTTTGAATGAAAAGTGAAGGAAATGTGTCCAAGGACTTTTTTTTAACAGAGCTTTATATTCTAATAAATATGATTTACACATTTAATTATAACTTTCCTGTGTGAAATGTATATACATGAAGTGTTTGCTGTGTATATGTGGAAGTGCATGTGTGTGTGTCTGCATGTTCATGTAACTGTCAGAGAAAAGACTTAATAAATACGTTTTCTTAAAAAATTGATTGTTTTAGATAATTCTTTTAATATATACTCTTTTTAGCTTTTATAGTTTTTGTCAGTTTGTTATAAAAAAATCATGATTTCTAACATATATTTTTTATTGTGCTATGATCAGTAAACGTTTTCTTTTGTTGTATCGTTAGCACTTAGATGTTTTAACTCCGGTTTCATTCAGTTCTAAGGGAGAAATTTAGATTCATAGTTTAAATTCTAAATATTTTCTTTTGAAAGTCTCATCATGTGAATTTTAAATGTAACCGGTGACTCTGCTTTTCAACATCACTTCTTTAAAGGTCGAATTAGATTCTTTCATGTGTCCAATAAAACTCATTGAGGTCCATCTCTCTTCAGTTTGAGATTTCGTGTGGGGGCATGATTCTCATGAGCGTGCGTCCATCCAGCGGAGCAAACAGAGGGTACAGCTTCTCTCTGAAGGTTCCAGTGAAGGTGTAGATGTGGGTCTTGGTTTCTGCGTTGTAGAAGGAGATCTGTCCTTCTTCGTAGTCTAGGTAGATCCCCATACGTTGAGGCACGAGGTCGACCGGCAGCGGCGTGTCCGGCTTACCGCAGGCGAAGAAGTCGTGTGTGCTGCGCCACAGGGCCCAGAAGCCCTGCTTGGGGTTCATCGGGAAGCGCCCCTTCCGCTTGGAGACGGCGGTGGCCAGTCCAACGCGCCAGTAGCCATGGTTGGCTATGTCCACCTCCCAGTAGTGGCGGCCGCTGCTGTAGCCCTCCCAAGCCAGCACGCACGACCAGCTGTCGAAGCGCTGGGGGTTGTCGGGGAGCTCAGATGGTTTGATGCCCTCCTGCACCATGCGCTGGTCGTCTGACACCTGCAGCCACGGGTGGTTGGTCATGGGGTCGAGAATCACATCGGCTGTAGGGAACAAGCGATAAGTCAGGTTATTATCCGATGTTTGCTGTTTCATGTGAGGGGAAGCAAGGGGAAGGTCCAGGCTGATCTCACCTGAGGCACTGCAGATCCAACTCCAAACTGAAAATAGAGAAACAGACAGTTTAGTTTTTTAATTAGAAATACTCTTCAGGCTTCTGAAAAGAGTCAAACTCAAAGAACTGCACCAGGCGATGAAGAGTGAGCAGCAATGGAAGATTCCTAGGTCAACACAATCTGGAGGGATTTTAAAAAATACACACCTGAGTTGGGGATGTATCTTGGAATTCCCGCTATCCAGGTCTTTTGCTTTGCCAGTAACCACACTTGTGAAATCATCCTCTAGAAAAAAGATAAAAAATAAAACATGTTTGAACCTTCAACAACACGAGGCTCATCGCACCATATTGAGAAGCTGGCTGACATCGAATTAAAGCCCAAAAGGACGTAAACATGTAAAAAAGCCACAATATCACATCAAGTATTGAAGCCAAACTCTCGTGGAATGAGATAAATCTGTTTCTTTGCTACGTACACGACACCATCGTCTGCAAATGTGATGATATTTTATCTGCAAAGTCACTATCAGTTCTCAAAGTCCATTGATATCAGGGCAGCAGTCGATCAGATAAACTGAATCCCTCGGTTCATTTATTGCGCTCCAGCACGCATTCGAGGAGCAGGGTTCACTCCAACCACACGTTGCATAATTTCATAACCTGGTCACATTGCCATTGAATGCAGCTTTAAGAATTTTGCGAGCTATGACAACAAATATGATTATGGTGGTGTCTGTGGTCCGGGCGTCTCACCGTGCTGTCTTCCTTGAGCAGAGACCAGGTGATGAACTCCAGCAGAGGCATCAGCTTGACCAGCCGCTTCTTCTTCAGGCCCAACAGACGCAGCACTTTGCCCAGATCCTCGCTCTGAACGCCGCAACTCTGCAGCAAACACAGACAGTTTCCTTTTTAGACGCCAGATTTGACGCAGTGCTTACAGATAACGTTTTGTTTTGCTGGCATTAGAGCGAAAGACATTGGTTCACGCTTCTTAAACGAGCTGAACCTGGTACGTTGTATTTACCGAAACCTTCGCTCAAGTATTTTGGACTTTGCTGTCACCTTAGTTGCTTTCTGCAGCTCCTTCGCCCACTCCATGATCCTCAGATGTGCTCCCTCGTTTGCGTCCTTGTCTTCTTTATTTCCCTGACACTCAGACGCCCAGGGGCTTTCCCTCAGGAGCTGAGGACACAAAGTGGGTAAGTGGATATTGTTGCTACTCGGCCACACTCGACACATCCACCCACTGGTCTTTGTACCGACCTTGTCGACATGACTGAGTTCGTCGGCCCACTCCAGGATCAGTTTCCTGCTCTCCTCGAGACTCTGCTCGGTACGGGGGTCTGAACTTTTTGTCTCTTTCTTACTGGGGCCTTCCTCTGCGTCCAATCCGCCCTGTTGAAACACAAGACAACAAACTGTCAGACAACAAACTGTCAGACAACATCAGACGCTCTTCAACACTTAGTGGTGTGTTACTGTGAGAATTGGAATCCTTCTGGTAAAAAACAATCCGCTGCAGCCGACTTGCAGCTTAAATCTGATTTAAATGTGGCTCATGTGGGAAGTTTTGCATTTTACAGATTTCAAAATGGCCGTTGGTTAAAGTCAAATGGGTTTATATGTACAGTAGAGCTCATTGTCCCAGTCCTGGGTTACTGTGCAGCGAGGCAGAGGGTCAGGCAGCCTGGTTGTAACAGAGTCAAAATCCTATCCTATCAGCATCGAGCTGCATGAACAGAAAGTAATCACTTATCAGGTTTATGCGATCATAAATCCTGGTTCACGTAAGCTCCTTCTCTCAATAGGGGGAAAAACTGTCAGTGTGAGTTCTTACGGGAAACTTGCAAACCTTATCTCCCGCTATGAACTTTAAACAGGGTCAAATAATCAGCTAAGCCTCTGACTTCCTGTCTGAAACAAAAGCCTCTTGTCTGGTTTGTCTTCTCTCTCTCTCTCTCTCTCTCTCTCTCTCTCTCTCTCTCTCTCTCTCTCTCTCTCTCTCCTCTCTCTCTCTCTCCTCTCTTCTCTCTCCTCTCTCTCTCTCTCTCTTCTCTCTCTCTCTCTCTCTCTCTCTCTCTCTCTCTCTCTCTCTCTCTCTCTCTCCCTTCACTCAGCTCCTACCTTGCACACTTGGTCCACTTGCTCTTTCCAGTGTTGGATGAACAACACGCACTCCTGCAGGCTGCGCAGATCCTTCAGGCCGTTCTGACGAGGGTGCTGATGCTTGAAACGCAAAACGGGGCGAAATTTAAACATGTATTCAGGCTCAGATGGGAAGTTCAACAATGTCATGCAGTGTTTTTGTACTAAATCCAGAGTCTGTGGTGCACCTGTGACTGTTTGGCGAGGTTGTTGAGGCGGGCGGGTCTGCTGGGGGCCGAGCTGTGGGCCTGGAGGTTCTCCTCCGGCAGGGTCCAGCGCAGGGCCCCGATGGAGCTGCTCTGGGTGGTGCTGCCGTCCTCCGACCCTGCAGAGGGACAAAACAGTTTGAGTGACGGACACGATTGATCCGCACAACTGAGTCCCTGGAGAAAATGAAAGGAGTTCTAAGTTTTCAAATCAAATCTGATTGTTGGTGTTGAAGGGTGTCCAACATTCTACAGCCCCAATTAAAGCCGGTATTGAAGTTAGCTATCAGGGTTGGATTCAATTTAAACTCTGTGACATTGCCTTATCGCCACAGGCTGATCAAAGGTTATAAGTTGCAGAAGGAGCATATTACATTTTTCAAAATACCCACTTTTGGTAGTTTTCAGGATGCTCTTCATCTTGATGGTGACGTCCATAATCCTGTGAAGAAGAGATCTCATGAACAAACTTGGAAGAAGTATGAAGAAATCACCCAAAACTAAAATGTTTTCTTTTTTCTTTTAGATGATGATTCCACAAGCAAAGGACAAGAAAATGAAAAAACTCCATCTCAAGTAAAAGTGTAAGTATCATTAACTTAATGTACTTTAAATATCAAAGTAAAATTACTCTTCATACAAGAAATATGACTCCTGTCAGTTTTATAACATTCATTATTAAATAAGAGGCTTATTTTTACTGATGCGTGAAGTAAAATTTTACCTGTAGCGAAATATTATAGTACAATAATTTAATTGTCTTTAAGAAAATACAAATGAATGTGAAAAATATTCAAGTGTAAACACGAAACACAATATTGAGAAGCACATTTCTCTATGGTGATTCATCTAATTATATAATTCATATTATAAAGATGCTATATATTTGCTCTATTACTAATTTACTTTGACTTTAAATCTTTTTTTTTTCAACTTAACTTACTTATCGAACAAACAAATGATTTATATGTTAATGTGGCATTTGACCACAACTAAATCAATAACAAAGAGGTGTATATCAATGATCCTTAAAGATGTATTTTTTGTTAACTTTAGAAAACCTGTATTTTCTCAAGGTTGGTGATAACATGCAAAAAAGAATAAACATAAAAAGAAAGAAAATACAGTGCTGAATAAAAATATACCTACAATTATTTTAAAACTGTATAAAACATCATAAATTCAAATGAAAACATGTTACGGATTCAGTCATATCACACAGACCTGCACCTGAATCATATCTATGCTGATGTTCCCAGAGTGCATGAAGTTCATCCTACCTGTGGTCTGGGGGAGCGGTGGTGCTGCTCTGCAGGTGGAGAAGACTGGACGGCCGCTGCTGCTGCTCCAGTCTATTTGTCCCCGCCTGCGTCTCCCTGGTCTTTGGACTCCTTTATGGCCTCTGAGGCGGGGACACGATCTGACACGAAACCCTCGCCGCTGCCCGGCAGCTGCTGGCACGTCAGCCATGAGGGCAGAGAGTCTTTAGAACAGTGATAAGTGAGTGGATATCACTGAGTGTGACGCACATGCTCGGCGTGTCCTCAGCATGTGTAGCTGAAACTATAACCAGGCTTGTGTTCGTTCATGAAAGTGTAACGGGTGCAGCTCAAATTGATTGACACATGATTTGAGATATTGATATTTATTGTTATTTACGGTCATAGCTTCTCTCCGACAAAAACTACTGTAAAAGATGTGCGTTGTCGGCCTTGTAGGGAGAAACTACTGCAGATAAAAGGACACAACCATCATAAAACCATAGAAACGCTTTCATCGAAATCCTTTGTGTAAATGTTTGTGTGTTGTCTTTTCTTCCTTTACCTCTTTCCCCCCTTTGTTGTTCTGGGACTTATTTACTGTTTACACTGATATTTTGGTCAGAAATACATTTTGTTTTTAAAGAGTTTTTCTTTTTCCACATTCTTGCATAAAAGTCAAGACGAAGGCATTAAAATCCAAAAGACTTTTGCTATTTGTCATATGATATTCATACGTTTGCATTCCTGCTGTTACCCAATAACTTCCTGGTTATCAACGGGGAAGAAACGTCTCTGTCCCTCCCCACATGCATCATCACTGTCATCATCACTCTGACGTTTCAACTTGACGTCATCAGCCTAATTAGTCATTCATACATCTGACGGGATCTGGCAGTGATAATTACCTCTATGGGTCATTTAATAAATGTATTATGTACAACCAGTGGAGAAAATGATGTAAAACTACATGATGGTACTCGAGTTAAGTACCTGGTTAGATTCCTGTATAGTTTACATTGAACCATGACTGTGACATTATCATACTGGGCTGTTGTGTTCATATAATATTCACGAACACAGTCATATAAAAACCACTGTCGAAGTGAACCTGAAACCTGAAACCCCCCCACCACCCCACCCCGACTCGGTGAGTTGACAGGAAAACTCAAACCACTTCCTCAACAAGTAACAAGCAGTTTCGGATTTATTTTTCAAAAGGCAGGCAAAACTGTGACACTAGAACAAATGTAAAAAAAAAAAAAATTCTAACACTTTTACTTTTTTTTAATATCTCTTCCTATCTGTGTTGTTAGCTGAAGAAGCTGGTTTGCTTTTACAAAAGTGGCTACGGCAAATTACAAATATGTACATACAAGTATTTGCATTTAAAAAGAAATATGTTCCGTGTGAGATGCGGTCTGTTTCCAGATCTTCCTCTCGAGTGCAGGGTTTTGTGAGATGTTTAGTTCCAGCTCTTGAAGAACTGCTTGAAGATGATGGTCTCGTGCCCCTGTGGCAGAATCTCCACCTGCAGAACAAAGCACATCAAGGGTTTGAGGAGAGGGACGTGTTTTCTGAACCTTTTCAAGTAATAACACAATTTAAAATGATGAACCTGAACATGAGCAGAATATGTCTCCTTTAAAATCATGGCTGCAGGAGCCCCGAGTTATAATAAGTGTAATGATGTTCACAGAAAGGGTTGTAATGTTTTCTTAACCTCATACGGCTTTATGTGTTTCGTTAAAGCGCGATGAGCAGTACCTGTGTTTTCATCCTGGGGTACTTCATTTGCTCGATGAAGTTATCTGCCATCTGCAGGGCCTCCCTCTTCTCCTCGGCGTTCGCTCCCTTACCTGACACCAAAAGAAAAAGCAGCCTTTAAAACATTCCACCTTCAGGTCTGTTCAGGTGCATCTGCCGGCCTCGCTGCTTAAGCATCAATCATTTTTCACGACGCTCATTAAATTTTCATCCGACTGGACACCGAATATCACGAGCTTCTAACCACTATCACTTTCCCTTGGTTTGCATTTCAGGCAGCAGATGTTCCTCCGGGGGTCAAGCAGCGTTTCCTCACCTTTCCACACGAAGACCTTTCCGTTGGCGCCGTTGTCCAGGATGAAGCAGTCGTCACGGATCAGCAGCTCCTTGGCAAACGGGCTCTTCTCCGACACTTTGGTCACCGCCAGGGAACCTGTGGCGTCTGACACCTGTGGAGAAAACGTACGCGGGTTTATGTTTTTGTTTAATGGAAAATGTATGGGGGCCCCTTCGTGGAGCCAGACCTGGGTGGGGATAGCGTCCTTTGGATGGCAGGACTCAAACAACATGGAGCCGCCACCTCACGCGAGGAAAGGCATAGTGCTGTGTGGGCGGGGGGGCAGGCAAAGGGCAGGAACCTGGACTTACTGACCCCCAGCTGCGCAGTATAGCTCTTGGGACGTGGGAAATCCCCTCTATGGCACAAATGGGCCCAGTTTAGGTGGTTCAGACATCTTATCATGAGGCCTCCAGGGTTTACCGGGCACGGAGGCCTGCAGGGGTAGAACCTGAACTCTCTAGAAAGCCTAAAAATCCCATTTGGCCCTGAGAACGCTTCAGGATCCCCCAGGAGGACGTGGAAAACGTGGAGAGCTTCCTCCCCGACCCGATTTCAGATAAGTGGAAGTGGACGGATGGATGGAGAACAGATGTAAATGGTAGTTTTGATATATCAGTGCAGATGAGGTTACCTTGTAGAGCGAGGCAGAGTTAGAAGCGTCTGCTTTGCTGTCCTCTTCTGGAGTACTCTCTGCCAGAGCTGGCATCTGTCCCAGGACCTGCTCATCAACACAGGAAAACCTTAAAAATCAGTTTTCTGGATTCATGTAACTTTCTTTCAAGTATTTCTGTTGACGTGGAAAGCATAGAAATCGTAAGAATTGAGTTGTCTAAGTGATACAGGAGAAAATTCAAATTCTTCACAATTCTGTATTTACCTTGAGCATCTCCTCAGGCTCCTCCCCTTCGTTGGAATCCATGATTTTTGCTTTACCGTGTCTGTCCGTGTCACGAATCAAGGAGGCGATCTCGCGCACTTTCTGCTTCTCGAACATGTTGGCCTGCGATCCGATCCACGACACAATCGTCTGGAAAGCAGTGAGGCCGCGTCAGATAAACGAGGGGGGGGGGGGGGGGGGGGGGGCATTTGAATGTTATTATATTCTGCATGTCCATCTCTATCTGAGTGTCCTCACCTCTCCCAGGTCCAGGATGAAGCAGTCTCCCTTGTTGAAGCTGCTCCAGGACATCTCCACCTCCTTGGCACGGATGTTGCGTTTCCCCTTGATTTGGTACAACCTGTGCACCGTCCCCGAGCCCTGAGGCCGCCTGAAGCCCGACTCCACGCCACCCTCCTGACAAAGAAGAGATTTTCAGTAAAGAAACGTCTGGTGGCTTTTAATCTTTCACCTGCTGGGAAATGTCCCCGAGATTTCAGGTTTAATATCATTGTTTGTTTTAACAAGATACACTTGGCCTCATAAATGCACTATGGCACAGAGGCTATAACACTGAAACTATAAAAGACCTTAACAATAACAGAGGCCAGATAATATAAAAATGAGACACAACACTGACCCACGGTCTATATAATGAATTGCGTTTGATCAAAGACATTACGTAAAATAGGTTCTTTCTTCAGTTTCTCCGCAGGTGAATTTTTTATACATTAAACGTTTTAATGGATAATACTCTAATACTAATGTCCAAGAGATTTTCTGGAAAGATTTTGGTAACAATTACAAGATAATCAATATGCAAACATGAAATATACATATATAAATATCTATGAAGATTTCAAAACATAAACTGTTATTATATTTTATTGAAAAATTCTGCATGTGTCTTAAAATGTTAGCCCTATATTGGCTTGAATGCATTTTAATTGCATTTGTAAAATGTAATTTAACCTAGAGTTAGCCTGATGATATTTCACTTTTTCTAACATGTCCACATCCAGAGTCAGATCCCTGGTGCTCACCTTGTAGCTGACTCCTCTGGGGAAGAGCGTCATGAACTCCGGGGTCTCGTAGCCCTGGACGTGCCGGTGCTGGACGGGGTCGCCGCCCAGGAAGTTGTCCAGCTGGGTGGCCAGCATGGCACCAGCAACCTGCTCGTCCCGAGACGACTTCTCACCTGCAGCCAAACAACAGAAGAACAAAATATAAAGTACAAAAATCAGAAACGTTTAAAATATAAAAAACGAGGAAACAGAGTGAGTGACAGAGGTGACGGGTCATAAAGAGACAACACAGAGGCCGTTAACTGTAAACGAGTGGAGGCGGGTTCAGAGCGTGAAGGGCCCTCGACCAGCTTTGTGTTTCCGAAGCACCACAGACATGCTGGAAACAACAGACACATTGGAGCACTGTCCCTGTCCTCCTGCAGTTTTAATGAGCCCCGCTCTCTTGTCATCCGTCCACCCCCGTCCTCACACAATGAAGCCGCGGGTCAGTGTTGTGTCTCGTGTGTCATCGCTTTCATTAGCGGGGTGGGGGGGGGAGTTATTAGCTTCTCAAGCGCAGCACTGGGCCAGGGTTGGATGTGTAGTAAACACTGGACGGTGGTTAAAGAGTAAAACAAGACACACGAGAGGCCATTTATTCTCCTTCCCTGTCAAAAATCCTGGTAACTACATTACCCACAATGCAAACCGACTGCTGACTGATTCAGGTGCAACTCCACACCCTCATTTCTTTTTACATTTTCCAACTTGAGGTGGTTTATCAGATCCATAGATTGTATATGAAGATTGACGGCACGACTGCAAAAAGTGAAGCCTACGTGTCTTCGTCGCCTCCTGGTGGCTGGCTGCAGTATAGGTCATAAATCCCACCTCTGCACAAGATGGCAGCGTTCATATCCGCAATGTTTTAGCTTTAGCTTTATTGTCCCTTGTTAAAGTGGAAACTCCAGATGTGTCCCCGCCTCTCTCACCTATCCACATGTGCAGGTCGGCCCCCAGCTCGCCGCGGTTCTCCAGCACCAGGTAGGAGTCCCCGTTGTAGAAGGCCCCCACCTCGGAGGGATCCAGCAGCACGGCCTTCATCTTCTCCACCCTCCACACAAACAGGCCCGGCTGCCGGACCTCGGGGCCGAACTGACCCGGTGCTGCCTGGAACGGGAGCATTCTGCAAGAGGAGAAGAAGAAGAAGAAGAAGAAGACGATGAGTTGTGAGACAAGAGGAAAGAAGAAGTTGGCCAAAACAGGAAGTAGATAGGTTGCTTCATTGTCACCATTTGGGAAGTCATGCCTGGTTTTTGGTCGGTTTGAGGAGAAGTAAAAGCAGAAGTCAAATCCACAAGGGTCTGATACATGAGGGACGTGACTGACATGTCACGATCAGATGATGAGGGAGTATTGTTCTTGCTTCTCACTTCAATCTAGAAATATGAAACTCCTTGAACTCCTCTGTGTGACTGAAGAGGTGGATTTTGAGATGCGGGTGGAACAAAACATGTTGTGGAGGATGTGGTCGGTCGGAGTGATGAGTGCTTTAACACCAAATGAGGGGTTGTGTTGCTTCCTAAAGACCACGGGCTACGTTACGGGCAACACAACACCAAGCGAGCTGCACACCAACACAACCCTATAGTGTCATTGCACACAAAAATGCCCGGGTGTGGCTGTATACATGCTGGATCATGTCGCAGGGAGGGACTAACCATTGTAACTTACTTTTCTCTCACTGTGTCACATATTTTCGCACCGTTACACACAGCAAAAAAAAAACTGCAGTGTGGACGTTAACAGACTAAATGTGTGAGCGACCACAACACGTCTCCTCCTGTGTGCGAGTGGCTTACTGTGCTACTTTACCAAACTGAAACCCAACATGTGAGTAGAGTTACTGCTGCTTTTCTCCTTATGGTCTTATTCTGTTGTGCCGTAAAAAACCACACGTGTGTTGTCAGCATTGTGATTTTCAGGTATAAAAAGCAAATGATTGCTTCATAAATAGAAGCTGAAACAAAAGAATACGCTGAGATGTATATCTAAGAGAAAAGAGTAAAGGTACGAACGTTAAACCTTCCCCTCCATCTTGGTTATAAGATGGAGATAAAAATCCCACCTAACCTCAGTTACAGCATGAACTACAGTATCCACGGCCAAGAATTCACTTTCACTTGCAATTATTGTTGCTTGACCCCAGGACGGAAAAATAATTCTAACTCAAGGTCCACTTGGCATCAGATCACATGGCCTCCCTCAGCAGATCGTGATAACCCAGCTCATCCGGAGGTTATGAACGGTTATGTTGCACCATCTCAATCTACAGAATAATCGGAGTAAGGGGCGCTTGAGTTAATTCATTGTTTTGCTTCCTTTCTTTTAAGGTTTTCAGGTTCATGACATTATTAAATAAACTCAGATATTATAGTGTTCAAATAAACACTAACACAAAACTCATTCAACTATAGAACCTTTATATAAGCTGTTTACGTTTGAATGCCACTGGCACCAACCCATGATGATAATGCAGGGTCAGTGGTGATATCTCTCTTACACAACACGCTGCTGCCAACAGTGATAAACATTAGTCATGATGTCGCCGTGTGGTCAGTCACACAGGATGCTAACATGCTAACATGCTCACAGGCAACATGTTGGGGGATCTTCACCATTTTGGTTCAGTGTGTTAGCATGTTTACCTTGGCGCTGAAATATGCTGGCATTAGCTTCTTTGGCCTAAAGGCTAAACTCAGCATGTACGTTACTGTAAGAATGATGAATAATAATATTCATTGATATTAGCATTTAGCCTTCGGAGGCCTTGTACCTGAAAGCTAATCTTTCTAAATCAAATTAAAATAATAATATTTTTTGAAATATCAGATGCAGACAACTGTTCAATTTGACTTGCATTTGAAAAACGTCATTATTATTTTTTGTTTTGCGTGGTTCTTATTCACATACAAATACGCAATCATAGCGTCTTTTTCCATATGAGACAAATATCTATTTGGCATCTGAACACTGTGTCTGTGTCCGGCACCCATCTGCACGTACATGAAGGAAACATACTCTCAGGCATCGTCTGACTGAAGTAACCATTGAACACAACAGAGACAGCTTCCCTCTGTCAAACTGAATGACTCACTCTCCTCTCCACACATATTGGATATCAATTATTAGTTTTACCCCCGAGCACGTGATCAATCAATTGGTGCTGAACCCTATAAGATAGAGACAGTGCAGCGGAGTGGAGGAGGAGGATCTGCTGGAGCGAGCAGACAGGAGAAGGCCCCGGGGCGGCACACATGCAGGGGCCCTCGGGTTAAGGTTACAATGCCTGCTCCAAGAGTAAGTAAGACCCCGGTCCACTTAACTGTAAGATCTGCTCTGGTACCTGCGGCATGCTGTCTGACTCCAGCTCCATCCTGAGGGTCCACTGAGTGTTTGGGGATGTGAGGGGTTCGTCTGTTTGCTCTCACCTGGCCTGGTTAGCTTATATGCTGGAGGTAACTGGAGCCGGCGTGTTGTAAGCCTACCTGCTGGGCGTGTGCATGTGAGTGTGTGTGTTGGGGGATGCGAGGGTCAGGTTCCTGCTTCCTGGCTAAAGCTAAACACCAAGTGGATAATTACTGGAGAGCGGGCCGCTGGCCCATCCATCTTTCCACTCTCCCCTTCTCCTCTGGCTCCAGCCCTCCTCCTCCTCCTCCTCCTTTATCCCCGTTTGACTTCTCACTAACCACAACGCTTTATAACCACAGAGTATGTTTCGTTGTTTATATTCTGGCATTGACAACAGACTTTAAATTGACTGAAACAGAACTGAAACAAAGACGTTTCCAAGAATAAAGGAAGTCTTTCAAATGTCAAGAGAAAACATGGCACCATGAGAATAGAGATACTTGTCCTGTCGGTGTCGGACATTAGAGCAGTTTCATTGGTAGCCTCTGGTTGTGTGGAGGAGACAGAGAGACAGAGAGACAGATTGGACAGAGCAGGTTAGATGGAGACAGGAGGTCACAGATCTACAGCTGCAGGGGTCACTGAGTCACTCAGTCATTCACGTGTTAATAAGCAGACAGAAATGTGAGAGCTGACAATGCAACAGAGGAAGAGGTGTCTGTGTGTGTGTGTGTGTGTGTGTGTGTGTGTGTGTGTGTGTGTGTGTGTGTGTGTGTGTGTGTGTGTGTTTATGAGATTAGAGGATTTGAAACCAGACAGACTGATGCAGGAAGAGGATGAGAAAACAGAGCGATGAAAAAAAAAAATGAAAAAAAGAACTATATGATCATATGTAAGATAAATTACACTTTTACAGTTGTCGTGAACTTTTATTTTTAATTTACATTCAACCAAACTTCTACATCTCCTCCTCTGCCATAAAGAACCAGGTCTCAGAGGCTGTTACCTCCTCAACACCCCACCCTGACCTTATATCGAGGAAGTTGTGAAACAGCTGCAAGTGAGACCTGGATTATAGGAAGTGAGACAGAGAGGGAGGAGGAGGAGGAAAAGAAACTAAAGGAAAAGAGACCAAAGGTTAGGGATTTTCCCACTGATAAAATGAGAGCGTAGCAGAGAGTTGGTTTGAATGAACAGATGCATGTGAGACAAGGTGGAGGAACTAAAGAGTCGTTGTCCCGTTGTGAGATTCCTCAGCTGAAATTCAGGAATGTGAGCAAACAGAGACAGAAACAGGAAACACCTGGTACATACTGTACACTAAGATGAAGGAAGAAGTAAAAACAGGACTGACTTTACGATCTTACAGAAGAAAAAGAATAAAAACAATTTTACTTTAACCTTACCTTAGAGAGTGAGTGAGCAGTGGGACACAAACACGTCTGAGCAGAGAGAGCAGAGAAATCCAGTCATGCAAAGAGAAACACGTCCCTAAACACACAAATTCTTTCACACACACACACACACACACACACACACAAGATATGTCCTGCCTCTGCCTGCGGCGGCCTTAGCCCAGCCCCCTGACTCAACAACCAAAGGAGGAATAGAGGAAACCTGATTGAATCAGGACTTGAAGTGGAGGGAGACTTCAAAAGCAAAGCAGGCTTGTTTCATAAAGTAAATACCAAGCTAATAAAACCAAACTAGCAACTTCTTTTGTGTTTCTTTGGCAACCCTTTGTCACACAACTTCAGGAGGCAGGTTAAACTTGAATAAAGGCTTTTATTCACCGTTCCCGCACATCACAGACACCTGTTAACGATCCTTTATCGTAATTGGCATGCCGTCTTTCCAAAACCTGTCACGCATGTCCCTTTATCCCGTTTCCACAGTGTCACTTTATCACGGTCAGAACTTGTTTCGGTCCACTCAGCACACTCCACACTCACCGCGATCTTCACGCGCTTCCATAACCGCCCCCCGCATGCGCAATGAGCCGCCTCATCAACTGTCGTAAACAAAAAAAGCCGCAAACAAGCGCCGAAAACAGATTATAATTGAATATGGCAGACCTACTATACAAAATATATTTGAACTGTATAAAACTAAAACTACAAACCTGGATAATAAAGAAAATATCAAACCAACATAAATATTTAAACTACACACACGCAGGCTGCATAGTGGCTCTTACAGCCATATTCCCCGAAACTCAGAAAAGCTTTGAAAGGTTGAAATCTAATTAAAAAAAAGGTTACGTTTTGTTTGCTTTCGTTCATTAATTCAAATACTTTCTGTACAGCATCACTTTTTTCTCTTTAAAAAATATGATCCCATCCTCTCACCAGGCACCATGAGGATCTCACCATTAATGACTCACTCCACAGTTGGAAAATATCGCCATAGCAACTGACCCAAATACAGTTGTTAGTCACGCGTGGTTCCCCCCAGTTAAACACGCCTTTATGTATGTACAAGGGTAAGCAGCACAGTGCGTCCACAGATCATCAAGGGGTCGAGTGATTCATAATTTCCACAGGTGAACGTTACACAAGGCGGGGGGGGGGGGGGGGGGGGGGGCCCACTGGGTGAGCCCACTGATTATCTCCTCGAGGGTGTGTATACCTACTAGAGATGAAATCATCCTCCTCACCAAGCAACTGAACTTATCTATAAACATCACGCCCTCAAACAAGGGTCCTTCTAAGTTCATAAAGTCCATGTTCCCGCTTTGAGTTGAGAACACGCTGAGTCAGTTGAGTCTGTGACTGGGATTTTCCATTTTACGTACGATTAAATCAACTGAAATACATTGGATGGTTGTGAAAATCCTTTTTTAAGTTAAACCAATTAAGATTTTTAACCAAACCATTTAAATAATGTTTACGCAACTAAAGTATCATCGCCGCTGCAGTATTGTCAGTCTCCATTGATGCATTTTGAACTTATTCATTATTTGATCTCCTATCGGGGCTGTATTCAAGAAACCCTCACACTTTAAAGCAGAGGTCACTTATTGATAGACCCAGGATCCGAACCTATAACCGATAAATCCTTGAGAATTGTTCAATTCTACGTTCAATTCATCGCTAAACGACAGATTTTCACCTCAGTTGTTTGAAGTGACTCCAATAATCAATATGATCCAGTTTCTAGAAGATCTGGGGCCAGTGTCTTTATTATTAGTTGTGAATGAGCCTGATTTGGTAAGGAGCAGGTGGGATCACAGCGACCCCAGGTGGATGGGACATGTTAGTTTCACTCAGAGCACACAGCAGATGCAGAGAATGCTCATATTATAGATTATGTAATGTTTTCTATCTCCTCAGTTGGAGGTTGCAGATACTTTCCGTCACATTATGTAAGTCAATATTTAATGGCGGTGGTTTGAGGTACATTACTTTGAGTATTTAATTTTTCTACCACATGTGAAAACTGTATCTACAATGATTGTGTATCATATCTATATCTATATACAATCTGAAACATGCAGTACCTTTACTTTTGCCACTTTAAGTGCATTTTGTTGTAAGTAAACTTAAGTAATGGTTACAAGTACATTGAAAGAAAAAGTCTGTCCTCTGCTATAATTGATTAAAATCACGTTAATCAGCATCAAGCATTTTTCAACCAAGTGCCAGATAAATGGGCCTTTATCAGACCTACACATCATAAAGCAAGTATTATCAATAAAAGGTACTCATAAAAATAGCATTATACAGTATCTATGTTTAGATGCTATTTAGTAGTTTCATCTATAATTCAAACATTTTTCAAGATGTCAAGATCAGATTTTACCCACCTTATATCTACTCAAATACTTTTTCCATTCTCCAGACAACATGTTACAAACGTGACAAAACAGGCAGAAACATGTAGTAAAACTTTTATTCTTTTTCCAAGTCAAAAAACAAACAGAACAAAGATACAGAGAATGAGATAATGAATCGATTTCTATACAGTGGCAATTTTAAGTTAAACCTTCCTTTGCCCAGACGTGGCGTCCTTCCTCCGCTCGAAACCCGGTCTCACCTCTGGACACACGCTAACCGCACACACATACACACAGTCAATCATTCATACACCCTGGGAGTCCCAGCGCCCTGAATTGACCCGGACGGCACACAGTTAAGACGACAGGATTGGATGCAAGCATAGTGGACAAAACGTGACATTTAAGTGGCTTAAAAGGAAACAAGCTCCACCACAATATGAACGAAGTGCAGCAACCAACCAACCCTGCTTCATCTCAAAGGCCAGAGGATGCGTCCCTGTCAATTCAAGACGACCCAATCGGAAGCAACGTTTCACAAAATTAGACGAAACACTTTCAAAAAACAGAACGCAAAAATAATCACTGGTTGTATTTTTTTTACTTCCTCGGGACTCCCAGTAGGATCAGATACATCCCCCACCCTCCCCCCACGTCACTGGTACGTACACTGGAAGAAAAAAAAGGAAACACTGATTTCAGAAATGAGGATGACTTGTGGATGAAGAGGGAAGAGGGAGGCGACCCAGCTTATCCGAAAATAATAAATCAGAAACCGCAACGAATGATCAAATTGGAACGAGGAGGGAAAGGGGGGGGGAGAAAAAAAATTGTTCCATTGTCATCAAGCATACAGACCAAACTGGGTCGAGTCGTGTGAGAAAGCACCCATATTCAAAAGAAAGGTCACACTAATGTAGTGGGTAAGGTTTATTTTTTAAGAGAGGCCCAAATGGGATGTTTCTTTGGACGATCTCTGCTTAAAAGAAAAATAAACTGTTTCACTCTGTTCTGAAGAAAAATGTCACAACTTTTTTTTTTGTCCATGTAACCGAAGCGATGCCACAACCCGGCGGCAGCATGCGACATTTTCGTACAACTGTTCGTGAAAAGAGACGTCGCTATGATGGCTGGACTATGGGGGAGAGCAGAGGGAGGTGGAAACAAAACAAAAAAAACCGCACTCCCCTCCGTCCCCGGCCCCTTCATCCACAGTATATGAACACGAGCCTCCTGCATACAAGGTTCACAAAGTCACCAAAAGCAAACAAGAGAAACCCCCCCCTCAAAAAAAAATAACAAATTGAAATTCTTAATTTTTCTCTATTCATATTCACACAGAATAGCAGTTAACCTTTTCTTAAATAAACTGAACAGTCCAAATAAACCTGGGTACACGTCAACTATTAGAAATGGGACGAAGATTAGCAAAGAAGTGGGAGGGATTCCAAAAAGACAAATTTCAACCTAAAGCTTGATTAAAACGCATTAACATGTGCTACTCATGCAAAACAATGACAGAAGCAGCAACGCCACACTGGTATCCCTCGTCCGTGTGCGCCCCAGTTCATCCGAGAATCAAACTTAAAGACAGAATAATAATTCTCACGATTATTTTCTTCCATATAAATCTTTAAATTCCCAATGTCATGGGAAGAATAGTATCTGGAAAAGTTTTTTTAGTTTTAGTTTTTTCCCCGCTTTTGATGCACAAGTCTGCAAAATGGTAGAGGACAAGAGGATGCTGGTGGGTGCTTTCATGACATCTTTGAAGTTTTGTCTTTGGGGTGTGAAGGCGGAAGATGGGAGGGCGATGGGTACACGCACCTACGTAGTTAACGATGTTCAGAGTTAAATTTCCTTCCAAGCCAGTTTCTCTCTCCTATAATGTATATATATATATACACATATCATCCAACTCGCCGGCAGACAATCCGACCCATCAAACACCTAAACGCCATCTTCTTTTACAAAATGCCACCAAACCTGGCAGCAACTGGACTTTAACAAAAGAAGCAAAAGGTCTAACAAGATACACCTTGGTGAAAAATGCAGTAAACAAAGTCTAAACCTTACCTCCTTGATTTTCTTTAGAGCTTATGCTTTAGTGATGAATACAATCCACTCAGCTTTTCAAAAAAAGGCTTTTGGCAAAGTGTATGCTTTCCAGCAACGACTATACACCCAACATTTAGAGAATGAGAGAGAGACTGGATGTAATACACTAGAAAGTTAAAAAGGGACATGTTCTCCCCCTCATGTGTTCACCACATCCTCCTCTCCTTTTCATTCCCTCTTGGGATCTGCGGATTTGCTTCAACATCCCATGTGAAAATTAAAAAACTATTTCAAAAGGCAGCCTTTTTTTTTTCCTTCAGGCAAAGCAGTTCAAGTCTTTCACATCATAGTTTTATTTCTGATTTTTGGGGGGCAACAGTTGGGACCCCTGTGGCTAAAAACACTGCCACCTCCAGCTGGTTAAAATGCGCTGTCCTTCAAGTGTCCTCCGTGAGGTGACACAGGGTTTTCAGGTGCCCCTCCTCCTCCTCCGCGGTGGCTCATCAGATGGTCTCCTCGTCGCTGTCGTCTGGGCTGATGGCCGGGCTGTAGGTGGGTGAGGTGGGGCTGTATCCAGGGGAGGTGGGGCTGTAGGTGGAGCCTTTAGGACTAGTTGGCGAGTACGTAGGAGACGTGGGTGAATACTTGGGTGAAGTTGGGGAGTAAGTCGGGGAGGTAGGGGAGTATTTGGGGCTGGTGGGGGTGTAGGTGGGAGAGGTCGGAGAGTAGGTAGGAGAGGTGGGGCTGTATTTCGGCGTCGTTGGGGAGTAGGTGGGAGAGGTAGGGGAATACTTCGGAGATGTTGGGGAGTACTTTGGAGAGGTAGGGGAGTACTTGGGAGAGGTGGGAGTGTACTCCGGGGAGCTGGGGCTGTATGAGGGGGAAGTCGGGGTGTATTTGGGGGAGGTGGGGGAGTAGGAGGGCGAGCTGGGGCTGTATGAGGGCGAGCTGGGTGTGTAGGTGGGTGACTGCGGGGTATAGCGCGGACTGGAAGGAGAGTATGAGGGAGAGGTTGGGGAGTACGAGGGAGAGGTGGGAGAGTAGTTGGGGCTGGTCGGGGTGTAGTTGGGGGAGGTTGGAGAGTAAGAGGGCGACGTCGGGGAGTAGGAGGGGGAGGTGGGGGAGTAACTGGGAGAGGTGGGAGTGTAGTTTGGTGATGTGGGGCTGTAGCTCGGACTGGTTGGCGAGTAGGAGGGAGAGGTGGGGGAGTAGGAGGGGGAGGTGGGAGAGTAAGAGGGGGAGGTGGGGAGAGTATGAAGGTGAAGTGGGTGAGTAAGAGGGGGAGGTGGGAGAGTAGCTGGGTGATGTCGGGCTGTAACTCGGCGATGTCGGGCTGTAGCTTGGCGAGGTGGGAGAGTAGGACGGGGAGGTGGGGGAGTAAGACGGGGAGGTGGGGGAGTAAGATGGAGAGGTGGGGGAATAGGAGGGAGATGTGGGCGAATAAGAGGGAGAAGTTGGGGAGTAACTGGGCGAAGTGGGGGAGTAGGAAGGAGAGGTCGGGCTGTAGTTGGGGCTGGTGGGGGAGTAAGAGGGAGAGGTGGGGGAGTAGGAGGGAGATGTTGGGGAGTAGCCTGGGCTCTGTGGGGTGTAGCCACCAGGGGACCGGGGCTCGTAGGCCGGTGAGGTGGGCGAGTAGTTTGGTGACATGGCTCCACCTGGTGATAAAAACAAAGAATGAAGAGTTAAGAATGAAGAAAACAAAAAGGAGGAGTACCCCATGGCTCCATCCTTGGGCTACTATTAGGTCTTATGCACGTTAAGGATTTAAATCCACTTTTGTTTTGAACAAACTCATGTTTCCAAAATGTCTGCAGTGTCTAACCTGGAGACGGGATGTACGGGCTTGCAGGTCCGGGAGAACCTGGGGAGCCAGGAGTCGGGGACCAGGCAGGGGAGTAGCCGGGAGAGAAGCCACTTGCGTCTGATGCTGCGCTGGGAGAGAAACCGGCTGCACCAGGAGTCATGCCGCTTCCTGGAGGAGGAAAGACGAAAAGAAAGGGGGAGAAAAAAAAGTCAGCGAATGACAACAGACCCAAGGAGAAGAGTCAAAGACTCCTGCACATATACTCACCAATACCAGGAGACCAGGCGCCGTAGGCTGGTGTAGCCCCAGTGTTCCACGGTGTCATGGCGGGTGACATGCCACTCAAGGGACTCGCCACTGTGCCAAAGAACATTCCAGTGGCTGCAAAAAAAAGAAAACCAAAACATAAATTTCATAGCACTCACTATATAGAAAAACAAAAATGCAATGTAACAAACAAATCTCTCTCTCCACTTACGTCCAGCCACGCTGATACCAGGCATGTTTGTGGGAATCTCCATCCCGTATTTGCACTTCTCGGCATCCAACAGCAAATCAAAGCAGCCGGTACCAGCCGGGGCGAGCTGGCCCAGCATGATGTTCTCTGACACGCCCTTCATGGGGTCACATTCACCGTGTGCCGATGCCTCCATCAACACATCCACCTTAAGAGCGAATACAAAAAAAATAGGTTATTTCGGAAAACAAAGTCTAGTTTCTTCTAAAAAATCTTTCAGTGATTGATTCTCTTCTCACCGTCTCTTCAAAGGAACACTTCATAAGCGGTCCTGTGTCTTGACGGTTGATGCCGTGACGTGTGATGGCCATCAGGTGACCGCGGCAGGTCATGGTGTCACAGAGCAGAGCCAAGTGACGGTAGTTGACGTAGGAACCGTCAAAGGAGATGACGTGGTTCAACTCCCTCTCCAGAGCCTTTCGCACGGCCTCAATTCCCAAGACCTGTAAGAGAGGAGACAGGGGAGGAGACGGAATGAATATCAACGACAACTTACTACGATTAGACAACGGTTTCTACTGTTTAGACAAAACCAGTTAGTGTTTGTACCGTGAAGATCTCCACAATGTCGTTGGAGGTGGTTCGGACGGGATCCACGTCCTTCTCGCTCAGGACTCTCATGAGACTCACTCCGTCCGTCTCCAGGATCCACTCCTGCAGGGCCTTGAACTCACCTTCCTCGGTGATTATGATCTTCTTCTTGTTGTCAGTCTGGGGCAAGTGCATGTACACCTGGAGGAGAGGAGATTGACCATTGACTCAGAGCCACAGACAGGTACATGCAGCTTTTATGGATGAATAATGTGTAGAAAATAAACTACATGCTTTTACTGTGTATAATCTGTTACCTTGCTGATCTGCTCAATGCCTTGTAGGGTCATGTCCGTCAGCATGTTGGACTCGATGCATCTCAAGAACACGTCGTCGTCCATTTTGTCCACCACCTCCTCATCCTAGACAAGGAAAATGACGTTATTGGCGATTTGTCGCACTACGGTGAGATTGTATTATTGAATATATCATCATTACACACCTCGTTGAACTTGTTCTCGTCGCTGTTCATGATTCTGATTCGCAGAACGAGCTTCTCAGCATTGTCGTCATTGAAGATACAGTTCAGATCATCTCCAAATCCTTCAGAGAGAGAGCGAGAGAGAGAGAGAGAACCACGATGAAATCAGGGGAAAGGGCTTCACTCGCTCAAATTCAAAACGAGAGCATGTGTAAGCAACCGACCTGCATTGATCTTCTCTGCGATCTGTTCCATTGTTAGTTTGCGATCAGTCATGTGCTTGCGGTCAAGCTCGATACGGAGCAGCCATGGCGAAATGCGTGTCACATCAAAGTCAGGCATTTCATAGTAGACGTTCACCCACTCCTGGTCCTCGGCCACCACGGTGTTCTGGGGGTTGGGGTCGTAGTAGATGGCAGTGTTGGCTGTCACCTGAGAAAAAAAAAAAAAAGAGGCACATTTTAAAGCTTTAAATAAGGATGAATTTCTTTTTGCTTTAATACAATATCATCTGTAGCATCATTAGCACATAAGGAGGAACAGTCCAGTAATGTGAAACTGACCTTTCGGAGTGTGGTGTGCTCCAGTCGACAGAGGATGTCTTTGGCCCTCTCAGCGTCACGTGCAGCCTGACCCAGCAGGAAGACCGTCAGCGAGGGCGTCTTGGGCCTCTTGGAGATGTTGATCAACTCCTTAAGACGAGGCACACCAAGTGTTACGTTCTTGGCTGACACACCGGCGTAGTGGAAAGTGTTCAGGGTCATCTGAGTAGCTGGTTCTCCCAGCGACTGAGCAGCCAGAGCGCCGACCATTTCACCTGGGTGGGCCTGAGGAAGAAGAGGTAAACGTAGGGTCATTATTTTGAAATAAAAGAATAATAATGTCTAACTGTCTCACAGAGATCTGACAACTCTTCGATATGCTAAACTTACAATGGACTGGTTGAACTTGGTCTCAATCTCTCCCAGCAGCCAGTCGAAAGCCTCGGTGGAAAGGCGGAACTCCTCCGTCATGCGTTTGGAGCAGAGCGTGGAGCGCAGGTGGATGTTGAAGAGCAGAGTGGCGTTCTTCTGGGCCTGTCGACTCAGCGGGTCCTCGCCGTTCACAATCACCAGCTTCTTGCTAAGGTCTTGAAGACCTGAGGATCAGAAAAGAGGAGTAAACTGGAGAACAGTTGTCTTTTTCTTCTCACTGTTATTTCAATTTCCTTATAGTAAGAAATGAACGTGATCATTTCCACACTTTATAAGACTCTTCTTCTAAGACTTGAGCTGTACTTATGCAACAGCTGTGGATTCCCCTGCTGGCTTTACGTGGCTTTAAAGAGCAGCTGAGGTCGAGCCACGACTTCTTAGCTCTAATTCTAAAACAAGTAATTTATCCACGTGGTTCACAAAATCCTGTAGCCAAAGATATGAAGTGGCAACTTTGCTGAATGCATTAGCAGCCAATTTAAGTGTAAGTGGAGAAAAAAGTGGCCAATGATGTAGAATATATTCATGCCACGTTTGTTTTTGGCCTACCTTCGACCACTCTAAGAGGATTCAGGTCTGTTGGGGTCCGAGCGTTGATGCGGAAGATCTTCTGAGCATTCCAGATCATTCTGGCCAGGTTGCATGGCAGCACCACCTGCAGGCGAGGAGAAATGTTGCATTTTTTCCCCACTGTATGAGCAGTAGATTCTTTCAAGAGCATAAGTGTGCACAGATGTGATCAGTCACCTTGCTGTCCCCTGTGGGGAAAATGGCCCGAAGGATCTCCCGGTCCTCCTTCATTTGATCAAACTCTCTCTCCAAGACACTTTGCACATTGGCGTTGGTCAGGACCTCTTTAACCACGTCCTCCTGCAGCATCCGCCTCAGTGCGCGCTCATTAGTGCAGTCAAATCTGAACCTAAACAGAAAAGACAAGAGACAAATGTTAAACCACTGACTATAGACAAACAAACAAGGGATCAACGCAAGTTATACCAAACAAAGGGAGGTTCTTTGAGCCTGAATATCAGGCTAAAACAAACCTTGCTTTGTTATTAGACAACACTTAAACTGTAGGTGTGTGTGTGTGTGTGTGTGTGTGTGTGTGTGTGTGTGTGTGTGTGTGTGTGTGTGTGTGTGTGTGTGTGTGTGTGTGTGTGTGTGTGTGTGTGTGTGTGTGTGTGTGTGTGTGTGTGTGTGTGTGTGTGTGTGTGACTCACTTCTTTTCAAAGGCCTTGTGTGAGGGTTTGAGAGTTGCCAGATTTTGGAACTCGACATTCTCTCCTGCCAGGCCGTCTTCACCGTAGCGCAGCTGGACCACCTGGTTGATGGAGTTACGCACTGTGCCGTCGTACTTCACCATCACAGACTCCATAGACTTGATCAGACGACGCTGGATGTAACCTATTGGGGCAGAGACGATTTTCACATTTAAAACACTGAGTAAGTCTGGTCATTACTAAACAAGAGTCACTAACGGCACAACTCCATAAATGTATGAAATTCTTGTTTCCCTATTTTCTTCCCAGATGCTCAGACTCACCAGTCTCAGCTGTCTTGACAGCTGTATCAATCAGACCCTCTCTGCCTCCCATGGCGTGGAAGAAGAACTCAGTTGGTGTCAGGCCAGCCAGGTAGGAGTTCTCCACAAAGCCTCTACTCTCAGGACCGTAATCATCTTTAATGAAGTGAGGCAGCGTGCGGTGTTTGAAGCCGAAGGGGATTCTTTTACCCTCCACGTTCTGTTGCCCCACCACAGCGATAACCTAGATAAAGGAGGGAATAACAGAGGTAAAGGGATAGTCAGAACAACTGTATCCCATTAAATCAAATTCATCTATTGTGAGGTAAATATAGTACGGTTGACTCTCTTACCTGTGAGATGTTAATCTTTGATCCCTTAGAACCGGCCACCACCATGGACTTGAAGTTGTTGTACTCAGACAGAGACTTCTGGGCGGAGGATCCCGTTTTGTCACGAGCGTCGTTGAGGATACGATTGACCTGGTTCTCAAAGGTCTGCCTCAGCGTGTTACCAGGGGTCGGCTCCAGCTCGTTGTTGTGGGCCTTCTCGATGACCTGGGAGGTGGAAAGCAAAGGTAAATTACATTTTCTGGACTAAAGTTCCCCCTGAACAGTTGGTCAAACTGTGCAGAAATTACATGTGCTTACTTCTATCACATCCTGTTTGGCTTTCTTGATGGTATTCTGGATGTCAAGGTAGGTTTTGGCATCAGCAATGGAGTCACCGATACCAATGGAATGACCTGGAGGAGATGCGAGGGATAAACTTGTAAATGTGGAAAACTACAATTGATACAAAAGGTTTGTTGCAAAATCATTCAATACCACTATAAGAGTAAATAATATGTATTTAAATGTGACTGTTCTCACCCTCGATGAGCAGCCAGTTGTTGACTACAGTCTGAATGTTGGAGTAGAAGAGCCTGGTGATGTCGTGGCCCATCTCCAGGTAGGAGATGTGGACAAGGGAGCCGGCTGAGGTTCCGAGCGACTTCTTACACAGGATGCCCATGATCAACTCGCCATTCTCCACGATGACCTATACGAGTAGAATGTGAGGTTAGTTGCACTGTCACCACTTTCTCTCCATTGAGCTATACTGAATTGTTCACGGCTTCGTACCTTGGTGTCCCCCGGTGAGATGTGTTTGTACGGACCGCTGTCCTCCTCGTCGGGGTGGGTGCTGTGTGTGCGGATGACGTTGATGTGTCCTGGAATGATGAGACTGAAGATCTGCTTGCCTGTCCACAGTGGGCGTGGCTTGAGGATGGCCGGTTGGGGCATTTTCCCGTCCCAGGTGGAGAGGAACATGAGGAGGTTCATGACTTCCCCCTGTGGTGGCAAAACACAGTGAGTGGAAAGACCCTGATGGAACACATGAAACCACCACTACATGTTCTTTAGGTTAATGTGCGAGTTGCCACCAGTGTCCTTACCCTCTCTAAGAAGACGTCTCTCTTTGTGAATTTGCGCACGGCTGTGAGTGTGTCCTGCACAATACCCATTACGGGCCTGTTGGACTGGGGTGTGACGATCATACGTGGCACCATGGCCAGCTCCTGAATCTCTGCCCTCGTCTCGAGGGACTGAGGTAGGTGGAGGTTCATCTCATCCCCGTCAAAGTCAGCATTGTATGGGGTGGTGACACTGGAGGGAGAAGAGAGACCAGGATGTTAAAGTCGCTAAACATCATTTGCAAACACTTATTCCAGCCATTTGTATTCAGACCAAATAACAACTTGCAATGAAATCTAAATTAAATTGAAGGCAATAACACAAATCATGTCTAGGCCAACCTCTTTAGGAGTGTGCTCAGGTATTAAATAAATTACTTTATTTAAAACATAGTACAAGACTAGGTCTGGTCTTCACATGGTACCTGAGGTTGAGTCGAAACGTGGACCAGGGCAGAATCCGAACCCTGTGCCCCATCATGGACATTTTATGTAGTGTAGGCTGTCGGTTGAAGATGACGATGTCACCGTCACACATGTGCCTTTCCACCTAAACGGAGAGAAGGAAAACAATTTTTGTCAGATTGAAATAAAATATGTTGCATCATCTTTAAGTAAAAGACATTCGAGTTAAACACATTGCTGCTAAACAAGTGCTTTGTATTTCTTGCCTTGTAGCCGATCTGCAGATGAAGGTCACTTGGTTTGGGATGAAAGCGCAGGTCAATTCTGTCTCCGTTGTCACGAATGATGTATTTGGCTCCTGGGTACTGGCTGTTGCCTCGTCGCACCAGCTCTTGAAGTCTAAGAAAAGTCAGAATTGGTAAGTAAATCTGCTGCCATCAAACTTTTCAGGTTTTTACACATCAAATAGTCTGGTGTACCTGTCAATGTTAAAGGGTGTGACAATTTCCGGGAAGGTCATGTTGGCTGCGATGGACCGCGGTACGCCCACTTGGTCGATTTGCAGGTTGGGGTCTGGGGTGATGACAGTTCGAGCGGAGAAATCCACACGCTTGCCCATTAGGTTACCTCGGACCCGCCCCTCCTTTCCCTTTAAACGTTGCTTAAGGGATTTGAGAGGGCGGCCAGATTTTTGCATTGCCTGAGAAAATAAAACATTAAAATGTCAGCACACATTATTTGGGTTGATATCTGACAGTATGTTGAAAGGCACCGAGGTTCTCACGTACCCTCGGCAGGCCGGGCAATTCATTGTCCACCATTGTGGCTACGTGAAACTGAAGCAGCTTCACATCCTCAGCTATGACGTGAGCCGCTGCACCGCTCTGCTCGTTTCTTCTCAGTTGGTTGTTGATCTTAACAATGTCAGCCAGCTTGTGGGTCAAGTCGTCCTTTAAAATAGAAGTCAGTTGTTACCCAATAGTGTAGATTATAAACAACAACCAAACCTTCAGCAGCAGATATCACCGTCTTACCTGGTTGCGAGCAGATCCCTGCATGACGACTGCAGGCCTAACAGCCAGTGGAGGCACAGGCAGCACAGTCAGAATCATCCATTCAGGACGGGCGAACTTGGGATCCATGCCCAAGATGAAGACCTCTTCATCAGAGATGCGCTTGAAGATCTCGTGGACACGCTCAGGATTCAGCAGGATTTTCTTCTCCTGTGAGTCTTCATTGACGTGTTTCCACTCAGCGAACAGCTCCAGGCCAGAGCGTCTGATGCGTGGCTGGTAGCGCCCACAGCCACCGTGACCCTGCGTAGGACACAAAGCAAAGAGTGGAGGTCAGGTATGAGAAATCAATGACATGAGCAGGTAACACAGTAACTATGACACTCAGACACGACCCAAATACCTTCTCTTTAGAAATGTCCTCCTCGGTCTCGTGTTGCTCCATTCCAAATTTGTTGTCCATCTCCTCCCCTCCTTCACAGATGTTTTTTCCTTTGCACAGCTCGTACACATGTGTCAAGCGCTTTCGTGGCTGCCCTTTAGATTTTACCAGGATATCTTTAATCTTTGGGTTGTTCTGCAGGCAACAACAAATGGAACAAATCAAGCAACAAAACCTCAGAAAAATACGACTGAAATTATACATTGAAAATTAAACAGTGTGTACTGTAATATGCTGAATATTATACTTACATTATCCACTAATAGCTTGGAGCAAAAGAAACACACACATCGGAGAACCTTCATGATCTTTGTTACGAAGCCGACATGGAAAACTGGCTTTGCCAGTTCTATGTGTCCAAAGTGACCTGGACACTCTGTCATGTTGCCTGAGGGAGCATTTCAAAACATGAACTTAGGACATCAGCTTACTGATCAATAACACGTTATTAGCCTGAAATGCTAACATCACACTGTACCTGCACATGTCTGACATCTTCCCGTTCTGTCTATGACACCTTGTCTTGGGTCCATAAGGCCGCCAAGTTTAGGACGTCCTCCTTCTGTTGTTTCGGGGTACTTGATCCCCCCTTCTGTGACGGACAACCGTTTCTGAAGAAGAAAATAAAGCTACGCTAAGTATGTTGTCGCTTCGATATCCAGCACTCAAGTCTTCATAATCAATTCAAGCATTAAAACAGTACAAATTGTGTTTTAAAAATAGAATTCAGTTTTAATAAGAAAATGTTACATTACAAGAATAACAGGGGGCTCGGCACATGAGATAGCATGGATAATGTTGTGCTTTAAGTTTGTTCGAGCTTCCTGCAGCATGCTAGTTAACACAAGCTCCACTAGCCTGACACAGCTAGCTAGGCTAGGCTAACAGCAACAGCAAGAATTGTACGCAGAACCATGTCTTCTCTGTATGTGTCGAACTAGGACATTAGTCGCTATAAGAGTGTGCGTGTGATGGGTGTGATAGTCAACAAAAGAAACCCCCACTCCCCGAAAGGAAAACATACAAGCTCATCTGGGCTGATGATGCCGAACTGAACTCTCTTGATCGTGCGCAGTGGGCATGCGCTGTCGCCGGAGGGCGGTCCGTGCATCCTGTCTATTCAAAGAGACGCGTCCTTCCTCGGCACGCCGCTTTATGAGCAGGAACAGTCGTTTAACGGCCACCACGGCTCCGGTCTGGCCGCCAAAAGGGACCGGAAAGGCTCCGGAGGCGATATCCCACGGAGCGCAGCTGGAGGCTGCCGTAGTGGAGCAATTAATAGTGTTTTTTATCCAGATGGTTTAGACCGAAACGCTCCCCCCTTTGTTTAGGTCTAACCTCTGTGGCGCTCTCAGCGCTTGTGAGCGCTGAACAGACCAGCGCTCGTTTATATAGACCGAACGCTTGCTACGGGGCTGACCACTCAAAAAGGCAGGGGCTGCCACTTCGAAGGACGGGGCGTGGCTCTCTGTAGTAAAACGCTCATTGGCCATTCAAGACGTTCACGTGAATAATTCAGTTTGTCACACGCACAGCCAATGAGAGAGCACGTTTGTTCTCTCGACGAATCAAAGCCCAAGGCGGGCGGGATTCAATCTGAACTCCTCTCTATTGGCTTTCTTCAAACCAAGTAGGCGGGACGTTGATTAATTTGCATCCGGGAAATGAATATTACATTTGCCCGCGCTCTATTCGTCCGCCACGTCATCAATATTAAGTAGGACAGGGGCGAGGACCAATGGCCGCGAGGAAACGAGCCTCATTAGGATATTTTCAACAAAACCCTCCCCGTTTCCGATGTTTGCCGAATGTGTCCGATGTGGATTTCTCCCCTCAGAGCAAAATAAAAAAACCTCTGTTGTCTGCTTCGTCTCGCTCCGGATCAGCCTGAGCTCTAAGAAAAGTGGCCGAGGCCCGTACAGAGGCTCCATCAAACCGGGGGAAAGTGTCGAAACACACGATGTTTTCATTCCAAAAACACTGTCAAACGGATTATTCCTCGAGCCTCGTCAGGGAAATATCGACGTGTCGGTTTTACGCCCCGTGAATTTTGGGATCTGCGGGACTTCGTCACAAGCCTCGGACTCGCCCGCGGACGCCGGCCGGGCAGCGGAGTGGGTTTCCCCGTGCGGCCCGCAGGAAAGTCCGGGAGAAGCCTTAAGTGTTAATTTAACGTCAACTTGTGAACTGTTGTGACTGTTTTTTCACACGCACGCGTGTCGCGTATTGAATTCATGTCAGATTATGTCGTTTTGTTGTCTTTACGGATTTCTTTTTTTGTGAAAATGTGGAAGTGTGACCTAGGCCCCTTTTCGAAAGCCATCCGGAATACCGTCGTTTTGGCGGTAGTAACATTTTCTCGTTTAATAATTAACCTACCGATGTTTTAATTACCTAAAATGAGTTATTTGTAAACGCAAACCAGAAGCTAGCTTGAGGATACTGTTAAATTTCAACGTTTGCTATATATTAGCAATGCTGCTGGAGATGTGGTTAGCTTAAAGTACTTAGCTAACATCGACGTTATGTTCCCTGCTGCTTGTTCACTATTCCCCTCATCCTCTATATTAGAAATGTAGCGTTGATAGCTAATAATAACGCGATTATACAGTGTTGTATCCGGAATATGCCATTTTATGTCGGATCGAGTAGCCCGATTAGGCTTAAATATTGTGGGACAAAACGTTCAGCTAGCTGCCTACCAGTGAATACTTATCCGATTAAATCCCCCGGTCTTGTTAACGAGCTTTCGTCCCTTCGTTGAGACGGCGGTGTGCGGGTTTTGTTTACAGTGGCGACGAGGTTTATTATCATTATATTACAGTATATTACTGTTTGCAGGATTAAGGGACATGCTACAGGAGCTAGCTTAGTCGGACTCAACATGGCGGTGTCTGAGGATAGTCTTCTTGTTGTGAATGAGAAAGATGGAGTCTGGAATATTCTTGTTGACTTCCTAGTTCAGTCCCATTTGTGTGTATTTCCCCTAAAAAAAAAAACAATTGGCGCCGTGAGTACACACGAAGCGACACAGCGAGGGTTTGATGTTACAACGTGGCCGGGCGATTACATTTAAAAGCCGGTTAGCCAGTGTTTCGATAGTCTGGGCTCTTCGTCACTGTCGAAAGTTGAAGCCATTTTGCTAACTAGAAGCTTATTGGTCTCGCACTGGAAGAATGTGGCTTCTCGCTGTTTAGCCAATACGTGGTTATAAGCTAATAGTTTCATCAACAATACGCTTAGCATCAATAGATACATGATCTGGTTAAACAATAGATTTGTGCGGTTAGCTCCTTTGCTAGTTACATCCAAGGTAAGTGAAGAAACAACGCTTTGGCTGCTGCTGGTTATTCAAAATGTCCAGAAGCAAAAACAAAAGGCACTTTGTTATTGTCAGATTCCTCCAGAGAGTGTAGATCTGTATCATCCATATTCAAGCAGAGATACGTGTTGTGGTAAAGGTGCCGAAATACGTATGTGTCGCCCCTTTGTGTAATTACAGTAAAAAAGGAAGTGCAAGCAAAAGCCAGAAACAATATCTGAACCACTCCACAATATATCTGTGCTGTGATTGCATGATGTCAATTTGTAGTGTTTATAACATGTATGACTCTGTAATAGTGCTAAAAAAGACAATGTTGTAATTCTTGCTGCCATTGGATTAAATAAAGACACTGAACCAACATCACGACTGGGTTGATTTATTCTTTCCTGCACAATTGAACCAGCACATTTGTGTAAAACTGTGTGACTGGTATCTCGGTGTGTGTGTGTGTGTTCCCCTGCCAGCATGAACCTGCCTCTTTGCCATCATCTCTTTTCACCCAGGTCCAGCAGAGGACAGTATCTTTTCGAGCCCAGCAGCGAAGCTAGGTGCCACATCTGCAAGTATCCTTACGGAGTGAAAACTGTCCTGAGTTGGGAAAAGACGTAGAATGCATGTCAGGTTTTTGGAAATGCACAGAGGAATGCGACAGTAAATCACTTTGTTCACCATGTGCCATGCAATGCCATGACTATACAAAGGATTCATTATTGACCAGCTGGCTCCCTCCTCTGGCTCACACTGAGAATGATCAGCATTGCAAAGATATTGCACAACCACGTTTTCAGTGCAGAAGTGGGTTCCACCAGGCTGTCAGACCTGCTCCCTCCACTGCCCCAAGGAGGTTACTGCATAGGGCCGAACACTCGTCAGGTATGTAGTTTGGTAGTAATTTAACAGAATATCTTAAGTGGTTATTTTAACAATGCCTTTTTTTTTACTGTGGCTTCTTAAGACATACAAGAGCAGGATAGTGCGTATATGTAAACAGTAACTACACAACCACACAAGTCGCCCAGAGGGTGACAACAATCATACTCACAGCTGACTTACGTCTGATCCATATTCAGTGAAGTGTAAGGAAACTGAACACTTTGTGTTGCTGAACTTGTTTTGCCACATTTATGCTCCTTTTACATTTGGTCTCCACAACATTTCAGAGGGAAATGTGATTATCAATCACCTGCGTTTATCTGACAGCTGTAGAATTTACATACAGAACAAAATCAGTCTGTTAAATACGATTTGATTATACAGGGACATACGTAACATGAAGGTAATAAATATTTCATAATAGAATAATATATTTCAATAATAAGTATGCGTTTGATAATTTAAGACTATTTAAAAGGAGTCAGTATTTATTTTTTACTTCTGATAGTGCAAGTATATTTTCCTCGTGTAACATGTACTTCATCTGGGGTGAAAATTGCTGGATTTTTACTTGTTGAATTATTAAATTTTTTTAATTTATTATAATCGATTTTGAATTTCAATTAAATGGTTAGAAATTATATAATCTAAGTCAATGCAACCCGACGGTTCCATGTTAAAATGGAAGAGTAGCTGATGGTTTGGGGAGTTGGATGTTTACGCTGTGATTCGGCTCTGGTTGTTGACAGTGGTTTGCTCTGTGAAGTGTTGGTGCAAATCCTAAGGTCAGACTTTAATTGGTTACATTTTTTTGTTTCGACCGCCGCTTTCCATATATTCAAATTCACATATCAACAGTACATGTGGCCCACGTGACTGTCCTCCAGACACATGATTTCCTGTAAAGGGAGATGATTCATGTATCTATAGGGGGAGCTCTTGTCTGATGATGTCAGTGTGTGTGTGTTGTCAGGGTTTGGTGGGGACGCGGGGAAGGGAGGAGCTTTGTAGCACAATAAAGTAAAGAACAAGAAGAGAGGGAGAGACGGGCAGATGCAGAGCATAGTGGCAGGCGCAGGCTATTTATTTTCTCTGTGTGATTTATAGTTAAAAAGCCGAAACATAACTGGATTCTCATTATTGTATTGAACAAGCGAGTCATTGCAGGTGAAGTATAATCCACCAAAAAACAGACTATACTCACAATTTCTAAGAGAATTCAATCACTGTGAGCATGAATAACTAAATATAAAATGTCCTTTAAGGCTGTGATGATGGATTTTGTCGGTCTTCGTGGTTTGTAGAAAGTTTGTAAATCACATTGTGGACACTATGGTTGTAAAAAGTCCCAGTTTACCTCATTCTCAGAATCAAAACGTAGATCAAAACCTTGTCAGAGTTTTTCTTTCTTGTGCGCAGGCGAGAAGTAAATTCCCCATTAGATGAACAAAAAACCCCATTCTTAGGTCTTATTTTGCCTTAAGTTATGCACCAGGATGTTTTGTAATACAGATGGGTGACGCAAGGTCAGAGGCATGCTCTCTTCGATCCCATTGGAACAGTCCGGCCCATTTCTGTTCGCGAGAGAATGTCCTGTTCTTTGGGTGTTTGTTTTGGCTGATGTCAGCCCCTGCCAAGCGTCTTCATCTTTCCTCTGTCCGTCCTTTCATCATCCGCACACTCTTTTCAGGCCTTCCAAGTTCTCATCTGCAAGGATTCCTTTCAGGCGGCTCATTTACGAAAAGAATAGTTACGTCACCCAGTATTTGACTCAGATGTTGCCGCAGAGTTTTGCAGCAGTTCTGCGTTTTTGTTAGGGTTCTTTTCAGCCCCTTCCTGGAACTATCTGGGTGCTAAATTAATTGCTCTTGATCCCACCTCGCGTTGCAATCGGCTTAGTGCTAATCTGGGGTTCTCACAGTGCAGCCAAGTCTCGTCTGGGCAACCCTGCACTGAGCTGTCCACTGTGCTCGTCTCCCAAGGTCTTGACCCCTGCCGCTATCTTTCAGGATCTCCTTTGCCCTGCATCCTATTTTACCCCCCCCCCCCCCCCCCTATCACTCTCCTCTCACCTATTTTTGAGATCTCGGGGAGCTCCATTTATGTATCGTGAATCCACTTGGCCTTCCTCTTCACCCTTGTACTCACATAATTACTTTACCTCCCCCACAGAAAGTTTGGCTTCCCTCTTATGCTCAAACCTTCTTCATAATTTCTCTCACGCTCTCTTCTACTGTCTTTTGTTCCCTCATTCCAGGCCCTCCATCCCCTCTCTCTTGCACTCTCATAGATGGCCTCATGCTGCTTGCAGTGGCTCACTCTCAAACGTACAACTCGCCCTGCCTCTTTTTTCTCTTCTCACTTTTCTGTGTTTGGTTTCTCTCCTACTGCTGTGTTTCCCCTGGCAAGTAGCCATTCCCTCTGACCATCTGCCTCACTTTCTTTTTTCCTCTTCCCTCTTTACTGTCCTTTTTTCCCCCTTTCGTCTCTTGTCAGCACAACTAGTCGTGGTGATTTACCGTTTTATTTTTGATCACAGGACAAGTTCACTTCATGTTTCTTTTTTTCCCTTTGTCTGTGCAAGAGTTCCTCACTACCCCACGTTTCCGGGAGATTCTGATTGAAGTGTCAGAGTGCTATTTAAAGAGGCGTGCAGAGACAGGGTTGGTTACGGTGCCCTTAAAGTACAGGCTGTCTAGAAACAGGAAGTAGCATCGCCCCGAAGCGCAGCAGCAGCAGTGCACAGCGTCAGCCGACATGCAGCCACTTCCTCCTCAACAGAGGCTCCAGCAAAAACAACCCTCACGCTTATCAGAGAGCTGTGCAGCCCCCCCCCCCCCCGCGCGGCCCTGTTCTCCTGAATGGTGCACATACACCGCGGGCTTTTCACCCCGCCACCATGGCCTATCTCGCTTTCTCCCATTCTCTTGTGCTTACAGGCCTCCCTCCTTTCTCCCTCCTGTTCTCGCCAGTACAGCATGCCTGAGTAGCTGCCTGGAGATGAAGGAGCTAATTAATTTGATTTAGCCGTTCCCTCTCTGGCAGTGGAAAAAACAGCCGCCGCCCCCCCCCTCCTCCTCTCTCCTCTCTCCTCCACACCGTATCAGGCACCCCCTCCCAGATGATTTTCCACCTATCCTTTCCAGTCTCCTTTGGCAACGTCCACACTACAAACCCTCTCTTCCTCTTCTCCTTTTGCCTTTCTCTGTGCTGTTATACAACTATATTTTGCCAGTGGTTTCTTGCGTATCAAACTGATTATTAAGCGCATGCCAACTGTAACTCTCTCATGGGGCCTACACCCATCTAATTCCTTTTTTTAGCCTTTTATCTCTTGTATGTGCCCAGGGACAGTTTGTGTGACTCAGCAGTTCTTCACGGCTCACACAAACATGCTTGTTGGAGCACAGTGCGTCAGCTCCGGGGACCTGGATCCGGCCTGTCAGACTGCGGCTGATGCAAAAACATTTCTGCCATCCGATACTTTAGATCCTCCGCTTATTTAGTAAGTTTGCACAACTTTATAGGCGTCTATCCTCCCTTGTCATTAGAGTCTTACTCGGACATTTGCAGCATGTAGTTTGTGGACATCTGCTGAGGATAGCCTCTGAGTTGTGTGAGTGTGTTTCAGCCCTTCGGTGTTGTCTTGCAGGCGAGAGGTGGAGCAGTGTTGAACCCATTGAACTCACACTTGTTTCTAGTGAAACTCTAAAGCGTTACAGCCATTTTCAGTCTTTTCCTCTTTACTGAATCCTAAAAGCTCAGAATGCCCGAAGATTTTTCAAATTGTCACAGGAAATGATTTATCAATGTGACGTCAGCATCATGGACTGGTTTTCTTCAGGTTACATAATATATTTTTTGTGATTCCAGCCGTTTTTTGTTATTTTGCGAGACTTGTTCCCAACATTTTTTGGGCTTGTGACGCCTTAAATCCTATCCACTTCATGTGACGGCTCCACAGTGGTTGCGTCAAACTACTAATCTGCAAAACCAATAAGTTATTTTATCTCTTGTATAATCTTTGACGTAGCTGCGAGCTTAAATCGTTCACAAGAAGAAAAGATTGTGGTAATTCTGGAAATAAACACAACTTAGTGTGGCAGAAATATATATATATATATATATATATCTTTTCTGCGTTTATAGTCAATCTGACAACCCCCTCAGATTTTTGTTGTGACACCAGCTCTGTGGTTGGGAAGCGTAGAATTGTGATAATGAAAGCACAAAAAAAACAGTCATATACGCACATGAAAAACTGGCTATAAAAGACCTCTGTTGCTTAGCTTGATGCGCAACTTATTTATCTTGAATTATTTAATCTCATCTAACTTTGAAGAGTTCTATTTTTTAATAGAACAACCTGGTGGCAGTGACCTCTGTAATGGAAGTGTAAAGTCTGCTGCAGCTCTCAGCATGAGGTTTGACATGCTTTCCATGTGAGAGAGGATGTCAGGGGCAGAACTCTAATATTTACATTTTTTTTGGCCTGGCTGAAATTCTCTTCACCGGTGCCAAGCTGAAGCCCATTTACCTCAAGGTCTCTCGTAACATTTTATTAGATGGGTTATCTTCACCCTGTGATGCGTCAAGAAAGGATTTTGAGACTTTGTGGGGAAAGAAAAAAGGTTTGATTTTGAACAGAAAAATAAACCAAAGTGAATGTTTGACATGTATCTGGCATTTTAACAATATACGGTGGAGTAATACGGAGAAACCCAGTATAACACCATAGGAAAAACATGTCATCTGACCTTTAAAGGCTGCATACTTCACGTACATTTACTTCCTGATTCATCTGGAAAAGATGGAAATGTTTTGTTTGTGTTGTCAAAGATAGATTTTGATGGATGAGTGGTTATATAATGAGAACAGTACATTTTATCAGATCTAGATGAGGGGATATGAGTTTTATCTTTGTTGGGGTTGTGAAAACATCACATCTCTGCACTGAGGTATGAAGGAGTTGGGAAAGATTACATGAACTGTGCAAAAAGTGAACTTTTCTCAGGGTATTTAAGTTTTCACTTGATGTTTGCATTTCACCTTTTTTGTGAATAGGCATTCAGTTGAAAAGACACCGTACATTGGACATTTTTGCTGTTTTAGATATCTGTTCCCCTGCGATTTTCTCAAACTAGAAGTGAAAGTTAATCTTAAAGGTAGCTGTTCACAGGCTGGATTTTCTCATTACATTTTGTAATGACACAGCAGAGACGTGTTTGCTAATAATAAGGACATGCCCCAGCACGCTCATCTCTCCCTATTCCTCAAGAGGTAATGTCAAATCAGTCATTGTACCGCCTCCGTGTCTGCAAGACGATGCTGAGGGCTTAAACACCATGTGTGTCTAGCTTAATATGTAAACATTTGTCTTGCTTATCTGTACGTGTAGATGATGCATGTGCTGTGGTTTCATTCCTCCTCTCTGTCCTCACATGTCTACGTGCAGGCCACAGAAGCAGGAGTCGCCGCGTCGGAGTCGCCGCAAAGCCCCGGCTTCCTCTTTAAGAAAACCACTGACACATGAACTCTTCGGTCGTCGTTTGACTTCCCACTTTGATCTCAGTCCAAGTCAGCTGGAGAGCAGGTTAGTCATCCCCTCTTTGAGATCTCTGAGGATGTTTACTAATGCTTGAGCACGCCTCAGGGTATTTTCACACACATGTGTGTCCCTATTGCTAAGAATTCAGTCTGGATTTATGATGTGAATAAATGTTATATACAGTCACTAATACTAATTGCATAACTGTTTCCTTGTACTGTATTTTATGAAAAGAAAATCTGCTTTCCACATGATGCATTTTATAAGAAACACAAGACAGGTTTTTAGTTTTTCCAAGTGCACTCAAGGCAACTGCAGAATTTACTGCGCTGTTGCAAATAATCTTCTTGTTTCCTGTGCAACCACAATAAAGGGAATCTGTCAATTTTCTATCATTTAGTCGGGAGAAAAGTGAAACGCATATGCTCAGTGATGAACTAATCCCTCACATCGTTCTTAGTGCGTGCCACACAAAACAAGACTGTTAAAATAAGACTTTAGCACTAAACGCATTTGGATTTTTCTCTTCCCTCCACAGTCATCTGGCTTCTTAAAAGAATTATGTATGGGTTGGACGTCTGCAGACAGCTCACTTTCCCAGTGGCCACTCGTCAGCAGACTGAGTTACTGTGGTGAGTCAATTCCTCTCTCACTCTCCTTCCTCAAACATAATTTATCAGTCACATTATTCATCTCTGCAGTGAGGACGTCGGGGGTGAGGCAGAAGAACTTGTTTTCCTCGGTCACACTTTTTAAGTTGATTAACTCTGTCGGCGTCACTGTAAAGACGCGAAAAACTCCCCGCTAGCCGCGCAGCAAAGTGCGGCCACTAATTACCATAATGCAACGCTGTAAAAGACTGTTAAGTCACTTTTGCAGTGAACCAACATGTAATTGTCCTGAAATATAAGATAACCTCAGTTTTTTTGAAAACATTTTTTGAAAACAATATCATCTTACATTGGGGCTAATACAGTTTCCGCTCCATCCAGAGCCATAGAGAACTTGCTGCACAGTTTTTTTTCGTTCGTTCTGTTTAGGCGTGCTAAAATAGTCTTAGCTTAGCTTTAGCATTTAGCAACTTTAATTCTTCCTTGAGTAAGTGAAGCCCCAAAAAAGACACAAAAGAAAGTAGCTTATGATCTTACTGTTGATCCCTACCTGTTTGCCAACACGTGAGCCAAATCAACTCAAAAAAAGAATAATATGAGCGGGATGTGTTCATGTCTTGTTTCTGCCGCCCCCACGTGGCTCTCCAAACCTGCATTGTTCCCCCTGGTCTGCGTTTTTCTCCTCTTTTTCTCGCACATTGCTACAAGATGCAAGATGGCTTCCGCTGTTTTTCATCTTTGTGCATTCAGATGTGTGTGTGTGTGTGTGTGTGTGTGTCGCTTGGTAGCACAGCATGAAAAGCTATGATCACGTTTCGCCAAACATCCATGAATGGGGACGGCTGGACAACGGGGGCGCCTTTGAATACAGAGTTGGTGGCTGGCTGCAGCCACGGGACAATGCCAACACACATGTGTGGACTGAGCGGACGCACTCCTGGATCACACACACACACACACACACACACACACACACACACACACACACACACACACACACACACACACACACACACACACACACACACACACACACACACACACACACACACACACACACACACACACACACACTATTGTCTCTGCCAACGGGCACTCTGCTTCACACACCCAGCCGCCATCGCTCCACACACACATCGTTTCACTTCTAGTTATAATTGAAGGTTTTGCACTGTCCCGTCCTGCTCACAGCTGCCGTCACATATCCCGTCCACTCACAGGCAGCCTGCTTTGAAAACGTGCAGGGGTGCATGGGTGGGGGGTAGGCGGTGGGTGGAGGGGGGTGTTCCAACTCCAAGACCCAGAGAGGTCACAGGAACAACACCCAATCCCAGAGCGGTTCCCATGGAGACAAGTGTGGCAGCGTACAATGAGGGTGAGAGAGTGATGAAAGAGAGGGAGAGAGGGAAAGGGCAGGGAAAGAGTAGGAGGAGGGCGGGTTGTTGGCGTCAAGGTTCAGTTGGTGGGTACTGGTGGGGGGGGGGGGGGTTAGCAGCAGTTCCACTCAAAAGGACAGTGGGAAGTATGATGGTGTTGTAGCATAACTAGAACATTCTTCCACCCCTCCTCATTTCTCTGCCGCCTTGTTCCAGCTGAGAGAGTACCTCCTGATCTAAGGCCGCCAAAGTGGTTCGCGGCCAACGGAGGGAGAACGGAGATATGTGGAATTTCCACTGACCGTGACGTGCGTGGCCGAGAGTAACCAGAACGAAGACAGTCGCTATTGTGAGGCGGTTTGCATGGATACGGATGAATCATGATTGATACCCAGCTGCAGGCCTCGGTGGCAGTGCAGCGGTGCCATTTGTTTTGGTGGTGGGGGGCGGGCTGGCGGACGGGCAGGCGACATTTTCCTGCTGCAAAACATCGCGGAAGCTTTGTCGCTTGTGGTTTTTAGCTCAGACACAGATACACACACACTGACCTGAAAGCAGTTGATCGATCCCTTGAACCTTTTAGCTGAGCGGCTTGAACAAATCGAAGACTGACTCTATCTCAGTTTCTGTCCACCTTTAGCCAGTTTTCTCTCTTAGAAATATTTTACACCTTTTACCTTACACGGGGGAATCACACACCGCCTCGGAAAGCAGTTATATAATATCTGGAGGGTGTTTTCTACAAAGTAGAGATATGTTCTTGCCGCCGTTTGTGGACGACCAGGAAGGTGGAGCCTTTTTGCTACTGTTGGCACACGTCATAATCCCCTGTTAATTTTCGACACATATCAAATGCCGCGCACCGTACTCAGGAATCAGCATGAAGAGCCCTGTAGGATTAAAAAATTCTGCTGTAATTTTCAAACAACGCGTGTGTGTAAGCGGACAGCCAGTCAATACACGGATAGAATTACTGTCGTGGCGACAACTTTCCAAAGTTGTTAAGTCATTTTCTTAAAACCACGGCGCAGTGTTTCGTTTCGTCAGATCAATGGGTTGATCGGTCGGACCGGCCTTTCTGGCTTCTGGTTTAATTGTGTCTTTGCTACGTGAAGCAACACGTCCCCGCCACCTCAGCCCGCGAACGCCGGTTTTACCACTGTGCTATTTTAGATGATGCCCTTCAGACTTAGACACGAAGGACGCGGTGTGTGTGTGAAAGATGTGGGCTTTTGCCAGGCAGGCAGAGTCTAAGGAAAGACGCTATCAAGTTGCATCATGGGAACTGTAGGTCCCAGCGTTTTTTTGGAGCACGGCCCGGTAAAGTCTCGTTATCTCAGCCTCTGATGCATTGATTTTGACGATTCTTTTTTCGCAGGCTCTCGGGCTCCTTGTAAGGACCCAAACTTTATCAAAGTGCAGAGCCACACCACTGAAGTGCCCCTTTAACGCCTCCATTTTCCCCTCAACTTCACTTCAACTGCTCCCATCCGCCATTAGACTACCACCAGTTTGTCCTCTCTCCCTTGCTCCGTGTTTGACTTTTCTCCACGTCTCCCTCGCTCGCACTCCTCTCACACCCTCACTGTCTGTCTGTCTCTCCGTCCCCCGTGCCCAGGTTTTTTGAGTTGGCGTGGTTCCTGTTTGTTTTCAGCCATTTTGGGGACTTGCAGTGCTCGTAACAAACTGCTTAAATGGCGTCCTCTTGCCTGCTTGCTCTCCCACTATGTCTCCCTCTGCCTCTCCCTCCCTCTCCCTATCGCTGGGCTTTGTGTATATAAAGTAGTGTGTGTGCCTGAGTGTGTGTGTGTGTGTGTGTGTGTGTGCATGCATGTGTGTGCAGAATGAGAGAGAGAGAGAGAGAGAGAGAGAGAGGGAACAACACTTCCAAATAAAAAGAAGATTGGATTCAGTGGGGTGGGAGGGGTGGGGGGTGGGGGGGCCTGTGTGGGGGGGGTCACTTGCTGGAAAAAAAAAAAAAGAGCAAAAACACTAAGAATCGTGTGTCAGAGGCATAAACTGGAGTGAGAGAGGAGAGGGAGAGCAAGAAAAAAGGGGGAGTGAGGGAGGGAGAGCGAGCAAGTTCGAGTGTGAGAATCGCTCCTGCCCTCTGTCTTCACACACTGCTGCCTGTATGTGTGTGCGTGCGTGTGTGTGTGCACCGCCTCTCCCTGTGCTCACTCTCTCTCCCTCTCTCTCTCACACACACACACACACACTCAGTCGTGCGCATATACACAGACCAAGGGAGAGAGAGAGAGGGAGGGAGAGGAGGGAGGAGAGAGAGAGAGGGAGAGAGAGAGAGAGAGGGAGAGAGAGAGGGAGTGTGAGGGGAGAGAACACATCGCAGCAGAGATGCAGCAGGAGGTTTTCCGAGGTACGTTTTTCTTGTATGCTTGTCTTCCTGAGAGACAGACGGGAGAGAATGAGAGGAAGAGAGGAGGAGAGGCTGAATTCTGTTGTTTTCCTGCTTGTTTTTCCTGCTCCACTCTCCTGCTGCTGCTGGAGCCCTAGTTGCTTCACGCGTCTAGAGGAGGAAAAGGTCTTTTATTTATTTTTTATTCCACATGCGTGTGTCGGGAGCATGAGTGGCGGGTGGGTGTGGGTGTGTGTGTGTGTGTTTGTGTTTATGCAGTGTGCGTTTGTTCGGAAGCGCGTTTATGTGCGTGCGTGCGTGCGTGTGCCAGGAACAGGCCTCGTCTCCCTCATCCTCCCGTCGCTGGTCGCTGGCGCACCACGCAATTCTCCTTTCAAGAGCGATGACTCGTTTTTTTGGAGGTTGTGATGAAACTTTTAATTTTCTCGAAGCCCCCTCGCGTCCCCCCCCGCGAGCCACCCGCAGGTGAGGGGAGGGGAGGGTCAGCCAGCCCATGTCAGCACAGGCGTTGAGACATGATGTGAGCTTTGTTGTTGGGGGTCTTAACGCGGGGGGGGGGCATGAACTTGGGGACAACGTCAGAGGAGAGAAACGTGCAACACAGGCCACCGTAAACATCTCCACTTCCCCCCCACTGCCGCTTGTCTTTTCGTTTCTTCTGATTTGGGCCGTCCCGCTTGTCCTCCATTTTATCAGCCTGTTGTGTTGTGTTTGCTGGACGCTGTCTCTCGTGTTGATGTCACCAGCCCCCCGGTTGTTGCTGTCCTAAGCCTCACTTTTCGTTTTAATTTTTTTTTTTTTTCCAAAACAACAGAGCATCTGCTGCCAACTACTCCACATTCCTGGTTTCCATGGATGCCAAGCCCTAGCCCCATGTGCTCAATGTATGGAAAATATGATCCACACTGCCACGGGGGCAGGGGTCATAGGTCAGACAGTAGACGTGTAGTTTGATGCTGGGGTGCACTGTTGGGATGTTGTCGCTTGCTCGCTTGCCACTTGCAGGACGGAGCTGGTTCGTCTTCGTTTACATTGTTTCGTTTTTTTTTTAAAGGATGTTGACGTACTTCTGTGTAGTTGTTTTCAGGGAAGTGGTGCAGCGCTTCATTTTCTCCGACCTGCCACAGTTGCACACACGAAGTTTATGATAATGTGGCACTTTGGTTGAACCATACTAACAATCAAATGTTCCTTGGTAGTTTTAGACCGAGAAGTCCACCGGGGATATCACGCCCCCTTCAACTGGGACCCTGCATGAAATTGAAAATGATTTTGGGGAAATTACCTCAAAAAGGTCACTGGTATAGTGTTACCGCTCTCCGGGGGTACTTTTTTTTTGGCCTTGCAGCGTTTCAAAGCCTCTCCTGATTGTGTTGCAGCGAGCAGAATTATGGGAATTACGTGCTGGGTTGAGAGCTAACAGACCATGGAGAGAATGGCGTTTTAGACATGGGCCGGTTCGCTGGTGCGTGGAGCGGCATGCAAAAACACCACGATACGACAGTTTACACATGGGGGGGGGAGAGCAGTCAGTCACGCTGAGAGGGATCAGAAAGACAAGGAAACCATGAAATGTGAACATGGAGGAGACGTGTTTGAAGTCACCCCTACCTCCCCGCTCACGCCACAACCACCACGGCCACCTCTGCTCCCTCACTCCCCGAACCCGGTCCAACTTCCCCTCCGCTCACCTCCTTTCCTCCCGCCCTCTATCCCATCTGGCTGGCTCCACCATGCTCTCTTGGCCGGGGGGTTGCGGAGAGTTCAGTAGCCTGTTCTTGCTAACGATGCCCACCCCCCCCCGCCCGCCCGCCCGTCCGCCCGTGCACACCCTCACGAGCACACACGTACACCCTCCTCTTCACAGACCAACTGCTGCTCTGATAGTTGGGCCCCTCTGGCTGCCCCTCACTGGGGAGAAAGCCTAACCGACACCTTCCTCTTCCCACATGCTCCTCGCCTCTGGCTCACCGGCTGGAAAACCAAGGCCCCCCACATTCCGCCTTGCAGGCACTCCCCTTAACCTCACACGCACACGTACGTATATGATGGCTCATCACTGCTGAAGAATCAAAAGATAATTTTAGTTCATGATAATTTTTGTTCATGACAACTTTGTATTTATTTCTGGAGTTTCTATTATCGTTTCTGTGAGTAATGCGTGATCACACAACTTAACTGATGAAATACGTGAACGCAGACAATGACGATGCTAAATATAAGAGGCAAACAACAAATATGCAAAATGCAGACGACTTCCTGGTTTAGCTTTAACCCGCAGATACTCGAGGCACAACGATGCCCAGATACTTCAGGTTACTGAAGCTTTATACACACACAGGCTTCCTGTGCAGAGAGGGACACATTTGTGATCAGTTTTAAACTCACAATTTTGTAGCTTAGATCATCTTTAAACTCATTAACAGCCTCGCTGATCATATTTCTTGAACAATCTTCTTTTGCCATAGAAATGTTGCTTTATTCCCACATCTTAGAAAATGCTAACGGCTTTAAATCATGAAAATAAGACTCAAGTTCAAATCAAAATAAATTGTGATGGGAAACTGGGACCAGAAGCTGCACTGTATTTAATAATATTTAATGAGGATTTGGTACAAGTGTCTGCTGTTTACATACTGCAATGTGGAAGTAAATTAATCTGCACAATAACCGTATTAAAAATTCAGTTTGTTACGATCAGACCTTAAGTCCTCTATAAGTATTGGACTGAACACTTTATTTTAGAGCCAAATGAAGTTTTATTTTGCGCGCACGCTCTCGTTTTAACTGCATCATATTACAGCACTTGTGGTGTGACTGTGGAGGAGTTTCCTTTGAAATATTGCAAAAAAAAAATTAGTTCTAACACTTTTTTGACTGTGAGCACCAAGTACCAGTGTCAGCGGAATAAACAGATTGCTCAATGGCTGGTTCAAGGCCTGTGAGCTGGCGCACCAGCCCAGCTCCTCTGCCGTCCTGCCTTATGTTATGCAAGGCCACTTCAGCCGTGATGTCTCCGGTGACTGATCGTCCATTTAAATGCAGTGGATTACTAATGAATGGCTTGCAAGGTCATCGTCGCCCCATGTTTTATTTTTTCAAATGCTAATGAAAAAGTGTCTCAAAGTCAATGGTAAATGTTTTTACTGATTTTGCGTTTGTCAAAAAAATTCAAGCAGGAAAAAATGGTTTATTGAGCCAAACAGCGCTTCTGCTTTTCCCGTCGTTAAACTGAGCTGAGGGAGACTCACAGGTTGTGTTTCCCCCCCCCGGTCTGTCGGTGGGTTGGTTGGTAGGTGCAACGATATCTGACACTTATTAACCAATTATTAACCATTAATAGACAAGATTAAAATGTTATGCAATGGACCCGTGCGACTCTAAAAATACCAATGCAAGTTTTTTTTTAAACTATTGATTTAATAATTACATTATGCAAACAGCAGCAGAAACGGTAGAAAATGAAGTTTCGCTCATCATCACATACCTGCAGTGCTGCTGTACTAGCTCCCTCTCACACACACACACACACACACACACACACACACAGACACACACAGTGCTGTCGCAGTCAGGAACAATTCAGTCGCTGTCGCAGGCCGACATCGGCATAACTTCCGGATCCATGCTGTCACCGGAGAGACAGTTGGGTAAACTGCGTAAATGTTCAGGCCTACTCAGTCCTCATCAGCTTTTCTACTGTTTCTATTCACAAATGGGAACACGTCCACATGCCGTCTGTCGGGTTCGCTGTCTGCTAACTGTGTGACGCACAGCGGAAAGAAAGCTGCTCAGATGAAACCTATGTCCAAGGATTTCTTTTTAACAGATAGTATTTATCGGTTAAACAGTTCATTCAGCAGGATTAAGCGAAACTACCAAACGGATTTTCCCGACACATGGTGGAAGGATGGGACGTGGGGTCATGAGGAAACCCATTAGATTTTGTCACAGATCCGGACAAAAGTGTTTCCGCCAATATGAGCTCTGCTTAGTGACATTCCAGTTCCTAAAATGCAACAACAAAAAGGAAATACCCAGAATCAAAAGACGACAGTGTTTTCTGTTCCATTTGTCACATTTGTCTTGTGATATGGAATAAAATTCAATCAGGACACGGCGAAACGTTTCTTCCACTTGTGAGTGAAGAACCTCTGTCATGTGAAAGCCAATGTGTTTTATATGTTGACTACAGTCTAGTTTGTCCTGCTCCAGCTGAGCACCTGTTGGTGCGGTGTGGTTTTGTAGTGCCACAAGTGTAAATATTGTAGATGAACACTTCACAGGCCAGCCAACATGTTTGTTTGTGCAGAACATCCTGTTGCAGAGTAGTGTGGAAGCACGGTTGCTGTTTATTTTGATTTCTTTGCTCGAGACTTATGCCACAGTCATGGTCACATTTGCTTGGGTGTGTTTGACGTGTTTGAAGCATGTGCCATGACAGTGCTTTTATGCGTGTCCTGTGCGTCTGTGCACACATCTCTGTGCGTGCGAGTAAATCCGGCGCGTTTAAAGCGTGTTAAGAGCGGCCTGTCACAGCCAGACAGCATGTTGTGCATGCTCTGCTTGTGCTGTGGCTGTGTGCGTCACAGGGAGATAAAGAAAAATAGCGAGGGGGCGTCATACGCATTTTCCTGTCCACAGCTCAGGCATCAGATGAGATGGTGAAATTTTTAGCCTTAGCACCGTCTCTCAGTGTGTCCGCCCACTTGTAGCAGGCTGGCGCTTGCCGTGAGGGATTTCCTGCACAACATCTATCGCTCAGCAAATGTGAGCGACAGTGAAGGCCTGATTCAATTCAGAGCAACAAAAAATAGCAGGCCTGGGGAGACGGCATCGTGCAACCTCGTTTCTAGACACAGATCCTCTTCACTGTGCACGAACTGGTGAAGCAAACTCCATCTTTTTTCTTTTTTTTTTGTCTCCGTACGACAAGAAGTATTTTCCACTGTTTGCTCCAAGTATGTCATCACTAGACACTTCTGTTTTCCTTTTGTTGACTGTACTTTATTCCACCTGTGCCCGCCGGAGTCTGAGGGACATGTTGGCCTCCGATTCACCTTTTGGTTTTGAATGTCATTTACAAGTGGGTCCATCCACGTTCAACTACTTTGTTTATGTCTGTCTGTCCTGCCTGTAGGCATACATGAGCATATGCACTGTGCTCTGTGCACATGCATGTTTATTTGTCTGAGTGTGTGAGTGCGTGTGTATGTGTGTGTGTGTGTGTGTGAGAGTGTGTGCGTGCGCGTGCGCGTGTGTTTGCCTGGGCTCCCGTCTGTCTGCCAGTGCAGTGTGTCTGACTATTCCTGTTTGAGACCCCCCCCTCTCTCCCTCCTCTTCCTCTCTCCTTCTCTCTGTCTCTTGCTCTCTCCCTAACCCTCACTCTCTTTCTCCCTCTCTCCCTTTTTCTATCACCCTTTCATTCTGCTTCATCCTCTCTCTCTCTCTCTCTCTTTCTCTCTCTCCTCCCTCTCCCTCTCTCTCTCTCTTTCTCTCTTTCTCTCTCTCTCTCTCTCTCTCCCTCTCCCTCTCTCCCTCCTCTTCCCTCTGCAATAACAGTGCTGACCTAGTTTCTGCCTGTTCAGGGCTGCCTGTGGAATTTTACAGCGGCCTGCCTTCCTGGCTGCTTTGCTGCTTGAAAACGCAGGCAGAAAAGCATGACTGAGGATTTTTCATCTCGTCGCATCATTACGGCCTCACAGTGTCTCTGTTCTTTCACCTAATCTGCAGACGTAAACAAATGAAACCATTTGTCAATAAGTAATAACAGCAAATTGCTTATTGCATGTGAATCTGCGGGTGCTTTATATGAGGAGAAATTGCTGCTTCCACCACAGTGGCTGTTGAATTAAAATGGAAATGAGAATAGCCTGTCGCTCATCTTCTGCAGCTCAGCTGAGATTGTACCGGATGCAGAGGGCGGAAAAACTGTCGGTGCACATGCATGCAATCTCCCTCCCGTCTCCTCTTCCCCGCTTCCCCGCTTCCCCCCCACCTTTGCCTTCACAAATAAATGGTTAGAGTCATGCCCGGCAAACATTAGCCACTGCCAGGAACGGCTAACAAAGCCCTTGCTCAAACAGAAAGAGTGCGGGACTATTTTTACGTGCGTTTGGACCATGAATCTAAGTCAACACTCTATTCTGAGGGAATCTTGATTAAATCTGAGCGCCTTCCAATTAGGAATAGGGAATGTTGTGTCACAGCCGACGGAGATGGATCTCTGGAATGCCTTTCTGAAGGCTTGGCTGTGGCACGCTGAAATCTAAACCAGCACTGCCGCAGATTCATTCCTTCCCCCTACCCTCTCCCTCCTCACACTCACCATTCCTGGCTGAGCTGTCGAAGTTCAGCATTGCGAGGGCATTCGGTTTTCTTAGCCTTTTCTCAAGTGTTCCATGAGCGCCATGACTGCTTCTGACAAAGCTTTCGGTGTGTTGTTCATTTTTACTTTACGTTGATGTCCATTTTCGTGTCATGCATTTACCTTAGGATGTCTATAATGCTAATGTATTCTGTCTCTTTTCTCTTTCAGATTTCGGGGGCTGGTCATGGTGTCCAGTGAAAAGGTATGGGACCCCCTCCACGCGGGACTTATTCAGTCACCTCTGAGTGAACAGCACCTGGCGCCTGGGCTAACTCCCCGACCACATACTGCAGCTAAGGACGCCACGTGCCACCAGAGTCAGCGGTTGACACCTTGGACTTCCCCGCCACTGTCATTAGTGGCTCTAGACGCCCTTCAGGCAGTTCAATCCTCCTCACCCTTACACCCACCTGTCAATTTGTACGGCCTGAAAGAGATCGAAGGACTACACAAGCCTGCCTGGTCTCGTGGGGTGGCCTCTCAGTCTGAAGAGGAGGAGGAGGAGGAGGAGGGGGAGGAAGGGGAAACTGAGCAGTTGGAGATGAAGGGTAAAAGGCATGGAGGCAGGGGAGAAGCCATGATGGAGGACAGACTGGAGGACATGGTCGATGGACCTAAAAATGCAAAAATTACCCTAAGCTTCCCACTTAGTGCCGCCCCCCTCCCAGCCTCTCTGACATCTCCAAACCACTGTCGCAGCTCCTCCTCGTCCTCTCCTTCCCCCCACCGCCGGCGTCCGTCCTCCAAGAGCTCGGATGAGGGGTCGTTGTGGAAATTGGATGCCACCATGGATGTAAAGCACAGACCTTTTAAGCCCCCGAGGCATGACAGCTCTCCGTCCTCTTCGCCCTCCTCCTCCTCATCTCCCATGACTGTTCATGCACTTATCAGGAAGGACATAAAATCTCCGCCTCCTCTGAAATGCTCCAAACTCAATCCAGAGACTCAGTTTCAGAGGTCACCCCCAAGATCCTCAAGCGGGTCTTTGGGGGCCTGTTATGGTGTCGATGGATGGGACGAGAGGCACAGGATCGCCAACGGTACAGTGTCTCCCTCTCAAACTGCCCAGATCCTTTTCAGCCTGGGCACATCAGCCTATCAGAGATGTGGGGATGCAGAGAGGAGAGAAAAGATAACAGGAAGACCAGCTGGGAAACTGGGAAGCCCTCATGGACCAAGCCTTCATCCACCCACCCTCCACCTCCCTCCCCCCTTACCACCACCTCCTCCTCCCCCATCTGAGGGTCTAACTGCCCCCCCTCACTCGTCCTCCTACTCTCCGACCGACAGCCTGAAGCCTGAGCTGATCTGTGGTGTGTGCCACCGGCTCTTCAGCTCGGCCTCCTCCCTCACAGTCCACATGCGGCTGCATCGTGGCAGCCGTGCCCTCAGTTGCCGTTTCTGTGGCAAAGTCTTCATCCACAGCAAACGACTGCAATCCCACGAGGCCTCCTGCAAGATGCCAGGCCTCCCCTCCAACAGCCTGGGCCCTCCTCCTCTCACTGTGCAGCCAAAGGAGGAGCCGCTCGAGGAGGGTGAGGTGAGAGTGGAGGGGGGAATGATTGTGGGAGAAACAGACATCAGTAAGGCGCGGCCAGGAAAGAAAGCACGGAGCCTCCTGGCGCGTATCCAAGGTGATGATGCAGCAGACGCAGAGTTACTGGCGGGTGATGAGCACCATTTTGTGAAGGTGGTTGATGGCAATGTCATTTACTTCTGCTCTGTGTGCGAGCGATCCTACATGACCCTATCCAGCCTGAAGCGTCACTCTAATGTGCACTCATGGCGCCGCAAATATCCCTGCCATTACTGCGACAAAGTCTTTGCCCTGGCTGAGTACCGCACCAAGCACGAGGTGTGGCACACAGGAGAGCGCCGCTACCAGTGCATCTTCTGCTGGGACGCCTTCGCCACCTACTACAATCTCAAAACGCACCAGAAAACCATTCACGGGATTAACCCCAGCCTCATCTCCAGTGAAAAGACAGCTAATGGCGGCTATAAGCAGAAAGCTAATGCCCTCAAGCTCTACCGCCTTCTTCCCATGCGTTCTCAGAAGAGACCGTACAAGACGTACAGTGACAGTTTGCATAATGGCCTGCTTCTACCACCGACTGAAACACCGCCCCTCTCCCTGCCCGGTCTGGGCTGTGCTCTGGGCTCTGGGGACCTACAGAGCCTAATCAGCGGAGCCCACCCCCAGAGTGTTAAGCCTGACCCAGATGCCTTCCCCGATGACTTCCCTGTTTCTGTGGCTCCAGAACACAGGGACCACTCTGGACTAACACCCCTCCCCCAAGCGGACATGCACCGCGTTAAAAACCATGAGAGCGAAGCCCGAGAGTCAGAGCAGGGCAGAGGCAGTGGCAACTTCAAAATGTCTAGTAGCAACAAAACCAAAACTCCCAAGACTGGTAAAGAAACTAGCATGCCTTCTGTGATAACATATGGACATACAAAACCCTCTGTCATAGTTCATGGAACAGCAGTGTCATCCTCTGTCATCGTACATAGCAACCAGGTTATTTCTGGAAGCGAAAAAAGCCCAATAAGCAGCCCGTCCCCTGAAACCAGCAACAGTCAGACTTCACACAAGGGCAGCCCCAGGCCAATTAAAAAGCAAAGGGATAGTGCAGACAGCCATAGGAAGAGATCAAGAGACAATTCAGATACCAGAGAGAACGGTTCAACTTCAAGAGGTGGACGGGAGGCAGAGGCAGGTCGATCGTTTCACAAATCACGCAAGTCCCACAGCAAGAGCGACACCTCTAACTCAAAGCAGCTGTCAGCATCTGTAGGGTCACATGTCAGGGAGGCAGGGCCCCTCTGCCAGATCACTGTACGCATCGGCGAGGAAGCCATCGTGAAGCGCAGCATCTCTGAGACAGACCTCCGGAGAGACAAGAGCCTTTCTCCCCCCAAATCCAAACGCAGTGAAACATCGTCTGTGCGAGAGGTCAAGGATTCGCGCCACTCTCACTTCCACCACCATCACCATAAACACCGCCTGCACCGCAGAGCCAGCATGGAGGAGGAGGAGGATAAGGAGGGAGACTGTGAGGAGGAGGAGGAGGTGAGGAAAAAGAGATCCAAATCCCCCGATGGAGTGAGGGAGTACTACTTCCGTCGGGAGGTGAGGGAGCAGGACAGTGACCATGACATGGAGGATAATTTATGGCGGCCTTACTACTCCTACAAGCCTAAAAGGAAGACCCAAGCACATCTGCAGAGGGTGAAGAGCTGGCAGAGAAAACTGAAATACAAGCGCTCCATCCGGCTGAAGAGGAGGGCGGAGAGGCTCAAAAACAATAAAGAAACAGAGAAATCCCAAGATGAGGATGAGGAAGAGGAAGAGGATGAGATGAATGAGGAGCCCCAAAAGGTTGACAGAGTTAAGGGAGAGGGGAAAAAGAGGGTCTGTCTCTCTGCTCCTTTAAAGGATAAGAGCAAAGACACAGAAGAGCAGGAGGCCTGTCATAAGGTTGCTTCCATTCCTCTGCACTCTCCAAAGCCTCCTCCGTCTACCTCAGGGGCTCCTATGGGAATAAAGAGGCGGCCTTGGACTAACGGGAACGCAGCAGAGTGTGGTACATGTGGCCGCTGGTTCTCAAGCCCCAGGAAGCGAGACAAACACGAGCTGAGCCATCTGCTGGAGTTTGTGTGCCTCTTCTGCCGAGCCACTTTCCCCTCAAGGGATAAGTTGGAAGACCACCAGAGAGCCCAGCATCCCAAGCCCACTGACGCACCCTCTGCACCCCCTAAAGTGGCACTTGTTGAACAGGATGAAGGGGTCGGGATCAAATCTGTGCCAGAGATTTCAAAGTACGATGAAGAAAGGGGGGGGCATGTGGGTTTAGCAGGGAGAAACTCGAGTCCAAGTCGCCTCAGCAGACGAGCATTATCACGACACACCTGTCCACAGTGTCACAAGGTGTGTAAGACATCTTCAGCACTAACTCGCCATATCCGACGCCACGAGTTAAGCAGCTCCCCAGAAAGGGAAAGGGAAGATAAAGCCTCGGAGCCAAAAACAACAGAGACCGTTATTAATGACGTTAGCAGAGACGTAGAGACGGAGAAGGGAAAGGCTCCCAGTGCGCTCTCTGTTTCAGTTATCAGCTATTCAACACCAGACCCGCCCATCAGTGGTGACTGTTTGGCCTCGCAGCAGCGTGAAGACCGCCTCAGTGAACTGACCGCTGAACATCACAGGTCAGAATCCACAGACATGCCCCAGCTAACAGGGCTCACACATCCAGCTGTAGAGAGACAGCCCAGCCCACAAACAGCAGACCCTCCACGAGAAAGTCCAGTTAATCTCGTGCCCACTAAACATGAATTCACGCCTGCCGCACCCTCCGCTCTCCAGAGCGTGCTCGTCATGAACGGGGCCGAATGTCTGGACTACCGCAGCCCCAGCAAAAAGAGCCTAGACAGCCAGATCTACAGAATACCCAGCCCTGTGCACGTCGTGGCACCCACCAACACCTCTCCAAATGTGCCCATGACGTCACAGACCAGAATAACCGCTGCTGCTGCTCCTGTTTCCATGACAACAGCTCCCAGCTCCGAGGGCGGATTCGTGAAACGGGATGGGGTCATTATGGACAGGGAGAGGCAGGGTGGGAGTGGTATGTTTCTGCACGCAGGTTATGAGGAAGCACCTCGGGTCCAAGATCTAAGAGTTCAGTCACTGTCCAGGAGTCCCTCTCCCAATGAAGCACAAGACCTTACCATGTCCTCGATACTAGCTAGAGAGAGGCAGATAGAGAGGCAAAGAGAGACGGAGAGGGAGAGAGAGAGACTGAGAGAAAGGGAGAGGGAGAAAGAAAAGGCGAGAGAGAGAGAAAGAGAGATAGAGAGGGCCCAGAAAATGAGCAGGGTTACTCATGCCCCAGAGGACCAAATGACTCTGTTGGTCCCTAAGGAGGAGCCCTTGAGTCCTGTGCAGTCCCCCCAGCACATCCCCACTCAAACCACTATGAATGGACCCTCCTCACACAGGCACACTCCCAAGTCCCCGCGTCGGTCTCCCTCCACCATTGGACTGTTATCTCAAGCCAACCGTCAGGTTCACTCCAGCTCACAAGGACTCGACAGGCTCTCACTGCCCACTGGAGCAGCTGGTGTCGGCGACCGCCCCTCTGCCCACGCTCTGCTACTCCCCCGAGCCCCTCAGCCACCTGAGCCCGAGCACCAGGACACTGTTTCTTCCAGAGACTCCCAGCAGGGGGGCGCCACCCCAGTGGGCTACCCTGCCCAGGATTATCCCCTACCCCTAATTGTGCCGGACAGCTACCGCTCTGCTAAGAAGCAGGATGAAAATCTGCTCATGTCCTATCCTGGTGGACATCTTCCCTTTGGCCCACTGGGAAAAGTGATGGTCCCTCATGGCGGGGACCTGGCCAAGCTGCCATTTTATCCAGACCCTTACCAGCTGCTCTATGGGCCCCAGCTGCTGGCCTACCCCTATAACTTAGCAGCTCTTCCGGTGACTCTGAACATGATGGGACCTGGGGGGGACAAGGTGGAGCCTCTGCCTTTCCTTCCAGCCATCTTCAACTACGCAGCCGCTGCTGGGCCCTACATGAGCGCAGCACCCCACCCCCTCGTGGCAAATCCCGGCCTGTACAGCGGCGGCAGTGGCAGCGGCAAGAAGCAACGAGACAACAGCGGCAAACCTTAGTACAACAGGAGGTTCAAGAGGAATATATTCCAAAGGGGACGGCCTGGCCTGTTTAGGAGGAGCAGGAGGGGTCTGTGCTCACTGGGTCACTGACGACGCTCGCACAGTGCCCCTGCCTCTCTTTTATTCAGTAGAGATCAGAGCTAGGCATTGAATCAGGAGTAGCTGTGAAGGGAGGAGAGGGAGCAAAGAAACGGGGAGGAGAGGCCGATAATCTAGTGACGTGTCATTACTCCCCTCTCTTTACTCCCTGCTCACCTTTCCCTGTGTTTCTCCTGTTTTGCTGTAGTGTGTCATAGTTCTAGAGCTTGATTAATCTTCCTCTCCTTCTCATTATATTATCTATAATATAAGAATAAGAACTTCTAACAGGGTGTGTGTGTTGTGTGACAAATTAGTTCAGTCAGCTTCCCTTTATAGTCGTGGCAAAACGAGGATAAACACTCTTCAGGGAAGGCTCGTGTGGGCATGATAAGGGATGAGAGGACAGTCGGTGAGACTGCGAGTGCAGGTGTAACCTGTCGTTAAATGAAAGATATATATATGAGCATGTACATGCACATGTATGTAGGGATTTGTGCATGCAGAGGTTGGCTTAAGCAGGTATTGCTGCGTATGTGTGAGAGTGTGTGTATGTGTGTGCGTGTGTGTGTGGGTGGGTGTACGTGCATGAATGGCTAGGTCATTCCGTGTCAGACGCACACAGCATTCCTACTCTAGTTGGAATAGCTACTGTAGGTCAATGTATAAAAGTGCATTTAGAAGTGATCCCTCATATCCAAATCATTAAGAAGTCAATTCTATGGCTGAACGTGACAACGACGGATCATCTGAGCTTCTCGTGTCTCAACCGTGTTACTTTGTGGCCAGATGACACTGTTGGATCTGTATAGCATTCACCATAGTTTGTACCTTATGTGCACAAAGTAGAAAAAGTAGTGGTCACTTAAAGGGGACACTTGTAGCTGCTTGGGATATGTAGCTGGCCACTGGGTAAGAATTGAAGGCTGGTAGACCGTTGCACTTCCATTTTTTTTTTCATCTCATTTCCTTCAAGAAAAAAGGAAAAGAATAAAAACCAGACAGCCTTCACCTTGCGTAGCTTTTACCTCCTTGATTGGAAGAGGGGAAAAAAAGGCTCCGTGTCCTAAGCCAGGAAGAGGAGAGCGACGGGGAGGAAAAATGGATTCAGGGTATTGAGTTATTTCTGGATATAGGAAAAGAAATATACGGGCACAAAGCTGTTGGAAGCCCCACAGAAGTGATTCGGGGGGATAAATAAACTGTTCCTGTTCCCCCGACTGAAGGGAGATGGGAATAGTCTGAACTGTTTCCCCTCCTGCCCTGTTATTTACCTAGTGGTAGGAAAAAGGCTGAGATGGCAGCCAAAGTGGTGGCTGAAAAACTGCCCCAGATGCCCTCCTGGGGCCTTTTCGTTGTGTAATGTTATCTCTATATGTTTGTTCTGTTGAACTATGTTGTTGTTTTTATGTTGTTTAGCCCTCTTACCAGATGGAAGTGGCTTCAGTGAAAAACGGGGGGGGGGGGAGGGGGGAGTAAACGTACAAATATGAATGTAAATTTAGTCATGAGGTTAATGAAGTACAGCTGCATTAATGGTAGAGTTGGTTTCAGTTCCTCTTTGTTTCAGTTATGACACAAATAACCTGTAAAACAACCGTATAACGTCTGGTATGCATATATACAGTAGTCCTAGGAACATGTCAGTAAACTTGGGTTCTGTATCCACAACGCATGAGCAACACTTGCTTCCTTACCGTTTATATCCTCGGCAAATCTGGCACTGTGCGCACAGCTTTTTTGTTTCCTTTTATATTTTCTGGTCTTTTTAATCTTCCATATCCGTTAATATTTTATCATCACTTATCGAAAAAGCAGTCTGGAGGAGTTCCACGAAAAAACTATCTTCCACATTTTACGTCTCACGGCCACTATTTAGAAGCTGTTTTAATCCGCCCTCTTCCCTCAAGCATACACCCGTGCACGGCACCTCTGAGTGAAGTCCCCCCCAGCGGGCCTCAGTGTGTGCGTGCATGTGCAGGGGGTCGACGGTGCCGGGACGCCTTTTAGGAATCAGGCCGGAGTGTTTTTTTAAAAAACACATCGTGACCAACTGAAGGGGCGCACAAGCATCCCCTTGGGTGTGGTTACAAGCCTTTTTATTGCGTGCGTGAGGTCTTTGTGAAGCGAGAGCGAGCGAGTGAGTGCGTGAACAAGAAAAACCAAAAGAAATCTGCCTGAGCAGCAGCGTATCCCTGGACAGCGTATGGGCCACCTGTTATTTTTTTATGTTGTTGTCTGACACTTTTCTGTGGGGTACGTTTCAGTGTAAAAAAAAAAAACGAAAAAAAAAAAGCCTTGCTGTCTCCAATGTACAATCTCAAGTCATTCCTGCAGATGGACATGTTTGTGTTATTAAATTTTTTTTGGACCATTTCTTATGCCATAGTTTGCCATCACGGTTTTATCATACAGACCAAAAGCATGCAAATCGACGTATTGTAGTGACTGGACTGGAATCTGGTGGTAATATACAACTACTTACTGTATGTTTTAGTTTAAAATGAATGTGCCTCTGCTTTGATATTTAAGATAATTATCTATCGTACAACGTGGATCTGCCAGATTTCAACTGGTTAAGGTGCCTTGTTATGGCATAAGAAATTTTGGGGAGCAAAAATGAGCGTTTTTTTCCTTGAGAGATGATTTGGAGATAGATTTCATGGCTTTGTTTGCTACGAAGCTGTTCATAGACGTAGGGGTGTGGCTAAACTGTTTTTGGTATCGTGTACATGTCTAGGGTAATACTGTGCCATATAGAGCCCACAAAAATATGTTCATGTTATTTTTAAGAGATGTTTTAATGTTGCCTGATGACTTTGTCTTTAGATTTGATACAAAGGCTTGTAGCCACAGCTCTCCCAAAGTCTGTAGCCTCCTCCTCCTCCCATATTCTCCTCGTCCTCTCTCTCTCCTCTCGTTTCCGTCTCCCTTTCTTTCTCTTTGCTGCAATCAAACAAAAATAAAGTATTAACCTGATGACCCAATGAAATCAGTCTTAGTCCGGTCTCACGTTTTATTTTTTTAATTGTCTATTAATCATTACGTGTTGATTCTGAAATCTTAATATGCGCCACGTGCTTGAAGCCGGCAGATTCCTGGTTTCACATTGCTGGAATTCTGCAGTGAAATGTTTAATTAATTTTTTTTTTTTTAATGAGTGGGGGATCCTTTGCTTTTCCTTTTAAGCACAAAGTGAATTGTTTATTCAAGTTTTATTGTTTGTGTTATTTCGCAAGATAATGCAAATAGTGCGCAACCGATTTAGAGGAAAGTTTGTTGGTGCAAATCCGGTTTTCTCCCCTTTTTCACTTTTATTTAACATTGTGAGATGGAATATTTTTTTTCTCAGAGAATAATTCATATATCTTGATGAAAACATTTTGACAAGTGATATTTATGAGCTGTGCAATTTGGTGCAGATCCAAATAAAAAAGCTGGATCTCATGACTTTAAATGTGGTTTCAAACGGGGAAAGTTGGGCCTTGGCTGAGATGTGTGCTTGATTCTACTTGGTTACACATTCCATCGCGTTTTTTATTTTTAGTAATATTATAAATAGCACATTTGTGTGTTTTTTTTCTAAATTTATAAGAACACACTGTGATTTGGTTGCAGATTGTAAACCATGCATGCATCACCGCCTCCTCTCAGCAGAGTCAGGAGCTGATCCCAACAAGCTCCGTCCCACCAGTGACACTCAGTGGTTTTAACAGGAACAGTCAGATGGGGGACTCCGGCTTTTTTTTATAACACTCCCAGAAATACAGATGAGATGAAAATATCAGCAATTACCTTCTCCTTCATTAACTTTTTTATTAACTTTTTATTAACTTTCATTAACTAGCATTTAATAAGCTATGGGCTGGTGGTTGTAGTTTTAATGTCCCAGTGCTCTAATGGTTTTCTCTGCGGAGCCTTTTCACACCAGGCACTGCAACTTTCAACCATGCAAAAAAAAAAAAACATGACTACTGGAGTCCATCTTGTGATGAGATCACACTGGCCCCCTCATCAACATGTTGCATCATGGGTACTCGGGAGTCATCGCTGCATTATTGACAAGCATCACAGCTGGTGTGATCTCATTCAAAGATGGTCCCCGTAGTTTTATCTAATGTCTCAGAGAATGAACTGTGGCCTTAAAACGAGGGCTGGAGTAGAGTGGGGTGGGGGGGGTGGGGTGGGGTGGGGGGGGGGGCAGCAGCAGCAGCAGCCACTTCTCTACTTCCTGTTCTATTAATGTGTCGTCATAAGCAACGACCATGACTCAGCGTGAACGATGCCAGGACGTAATAACTGATGTGATTCAGCCGTAATTAGTTTAAATGTGTAAACACGTGTTTTTCCTGCAGTGACACGTCAAAGTGAAATGTCAGTGACTATTAATAGACATGGGGGAGATATTTTTTGGAGATTTGAATTTTTTATCATGACCTCAAATCTGATCAACAGACTGTTTACTGATTTGTTTTTCTCTCACTGTCTTCTCCGTGTGTGTGTGTGTGTGTTGCACTTTTCCTAGTACAGGCCTTTTTCCCAGTTATCGTCAGTTTTCCTAGAAGGAGCCTGTATCACGTGAATGCAGCCAGATGAAGAGAAAAAGAGTTTTGTGACCTCAGCTCTATCTATCCCCCTCTTACCTCTATCCCACAACACACACACAACCGAGCCGTATGCAGCAGCGGTGAATCAAGGTTCCTGTTTAATGGGTAAACACAAATCAGTGGTCTGGCGCAGGTCACTCACCCAGCATGCAATCATGTCCTGTACGCCACATGAGTCACCGCACAGGCCGACCGTGGACACGCAGATATAAAAATACTAACTGAACCTTTTCTTCTACTTTCACCGAGCACTTCTCTCCCGCGTCATCTGTTTGCATCCCGTGTTTTCTCACCATGCCATATTTCTTCCCTGTGAGTCACAGCCATGAAGGCCTCCTGAGGATCAATAGCTTGCATGACATGTTTGCCCTCTGGACCTTGGGACAGCCTGCCAGCACACACACACTGTTGCAGAATCTCTCCTTGTATCACCACAACCATCCCCACCCACACATCAGGGTATATTTTGGAGTCTGCAGGCCACCCACGGGCTCCGGACACTGTGCGCTGGGAGGCCTGGGTGGGTGAATGCACTGAAGGATGGCCGTGCTTTGCAAAGCCGTGGCAGACGGACTGCTGCTCTCTTTGAGCCTAGCTCTGCTGGGGTGGGGAGCCGAGGGGCAAGGGAACGGACGTGGTATGGTATGTTCAGATGTTACAATTCTCTTATCAATCACTAGCATGGCTCACTAGTCATTACAAAAAGTGGGAAATGACAGAAAATGGCAGAATGAGGTGTGTAAGTCTCATCAGTAGAGATTAGTGTTGCATGTGTGTAAATAATAGATGTGTGTATCAATTGGCGGTATTAAAAACAAAGGAAATACATTTATTATACGGTGGATGAATGATGTTTGTTAAGCTCTGTAGAAGGATAAATAGCTCCAGTATTGATTTTTCTCATTGTAAAATCCGGGAAAAGGTCACAGAGTCAATAAGCGTTCAGACTTTCTTATGAGAATTTTAAAAGATTGAAATGAGGCATAAATACTTTTCTTGTCTAAAAATACCCGCTGTGTTAATTCTATGTTGTTTAGGGTTAAAGAAACTGAGGCTCGTAAAAGTGCCTTTATGTTGAATCAATCTTTTTTAATAGAATAATAAATAAATCATAAAAATGAATCACTCGTACGTTTGGTTTCAACCACAAATAAATCTGAAATGAAAAATACAAAAATGCAACATTTGATTTGCATCATATACAATTTTATTTTACCCTGTCTTGCATTTTGCATCTTTTACAGCACTTTGGTTGTTTTTGACTAAAATCAAAATCAAGAGTTATGTGTTAAAGTAGTTGCCCGTGTCTTCCAGAGAGAAGTGTCGGGCGGGTCCACCGTCTACCTGAGCCAGGACAGAGACATCTGGACGCCACTGATCCACACAACAGTCAACCTCAGTGAGGTCAGCAGGTACGTCACCGCCGGGCTTTAATATCCACTGCTCCGCGGAAAATCTGGGGTTTGGGAGCCAAAAAAAAAAACCTCTTGTATATTTGAAAATTAGAACGGAAGCTGGGAGTTAATTGGAATTTGGCAGAAAACGTTCAGAAAAAAGTACCAAAGGAGAATCGGGGGGAGCGAGTGCAGGTGCAGTGAGGAACTCTGGGCCCAAATTTGTTCCTGGCTTCTGGATCCCATATTTCTAACAACATAAATATTACCTAACCTCGTTATATTGGCATATTATTCTCCAGACGCTTAGATCTATTTCTACCTGTCTACCTCTCTGGCAGTGGCCCTGGTCTCAGTAAACTGGGCAAATATGAAATGATCTTTTTTCCTCTCAGCCATTGAATTTGATCCAAATGTCTTCTATTCTGTCCCAGCAGCATCAAGTCGTCCTTCCAGCTACGGACGTTTGACCCAGAAGGCGTCATTTTCTACGGAGACACCAAAGACGGAGAGGACTGGTTTGTTCTGTCCCTGAAAGACGGCATCCCTCTGATGCAGATCAGGAAAGAGGACATGCTGGTCAGCGTGGCAGGAGGCCCCAAACTCAACGACGGGAAGTGGCACACGGTAAGTTCCCGGTGCGGAATGTGACAAAATGGGCAGTTTGTTAAAACAAGACATTCAGAACCGACTTGTAGCAGAACTCTGGGTCTGAAGTTCTTCTTCCTCTCCTGGTGGCACCAAGCTGGAGGTGAGCAACAAGGGGCAGTTTGTGATCCTGGATGTGGACGGCTCCAGTGGGCTGGTGGTGGGCCTGCAGTCCAAACTGATGGAGGAGGTCATTTCCGGGAAACTCCGAATGGCTCTAGGCGGGATTCTGATCAACAAGGACATGATGATTGTGGAGGTAAAGTGGGATTTTCCTTTGCCCCGTTCTACACACTACGTGAGTCGTTATAAACGTATCTACTGGGCACTAACCCTAACCCTGAAAACTTTAAATTAAGTTTCTGTTGATGTTTTAAAGTTGAAACTGTACCTCTCCTTTAAAATTTCATATAAAAAAATGTGTATTTATTTATCACAGTTTGTTAGTCTGTGTGTTTTTATTGTTTCTATATGACTATTTTCTTCTCCTTTGCACGTGTGATGAATAATGACCTTAAACATCGGAACCATCTGCATGTGCCAGCGCCCCCCCCCCCCCATCCTTCTAAATGCACTCTTGCGTTCCTTGTTGTGTAGTTCGAGCCGCGCATGGACGGCTGTGTGCGGGAAGGCAGCTGGCTAAACCTCGACAGCCCCTGGGAGATGGAGGCCGGCGAGCTCTGGCCCTGCCATGAAAACATCCAGCCTGGCAGCTACTTCCCCGGCTCTGGAGTCGCCATCTTCCACACGTCAGGTGGGAACACATGGTGCTTACACTCGATAACAAGCTTTCCAACTGGCCTGGATGATGCGTTCTTGCATGACAAAGCATCTGAGGCATAAATAATATTTCCTTTCAGCTTTGATGTGATTTAATCAGATTGAACATGGCTTTTACTGGAGGATCAAAAGGTCACCGCAACACAAGTTCTACTAATCACGTTTATCGTTGTTTTTATTTCGCAGTTTTCCCCTTTGACGAAGACGATGGGGTCAGGCTTGAATTGGCGGGAGATTTCAGTCACATGGATGGGACCATTTTCAGCATCAAGGCTCCTGGGCGAGAGCTGACGGTCGCGTTAGTGGCCAACAACAACACAAGGGTACGCACACACCTCAGACTCGAGTTCACCAACTGTTGCTCGGCTCTGTCAAAGTTACTTCTTTCGTCTCTCTCTCGGATTCGCAGGAGGTCACGCTCACTGTGGGCGAACAAAGGATCAGCATGAGAAAAACTTTACAGAGACTGGTGCTAACGTTTCAACCAGAGTTACTGCAAGTGTTTCAAGAGGAACCCAAGCTCACTGAGTTAGACGTCACTTTACTGAGAAACCCTGGTGTTTGGAGCGCATGGAGAGAGGGACGTCTGGCCATTGGAAGTCTCCTGGGTGAGATTAAACCGCTACCGGCTTTATATCTTCAACTAGAACGGTATCACTAGAGTGAATACCTCTGCCAAGACCCAACAGTTATGAAACCACATTTAGATCCAAGAAATCCACATTTTTATTCTCATTCCTGACTTTTTTCATCGAGATCTGTGAATTTATTCTCTGAAAATTCAACAAAAATGTCAGAAAAACGTCCTGTCTTTCAATGTTTCACAAGGAATTCAGTCACATGTCATCTTTCCGTTTGACTTTTAGGCGAAGGTGACGACAACGTTGGCTCCCACTTCTTGACGGGCTGTCTGAAGGAAATCAAGGTCCAAGGGAAGGACCTGGATCTGGATTTAGCCGTCACACTGAAGTCAGTCTCCTCCCACAGTTGCCCTGCGTAGAAGGTTTGCATGTACAATATGTGGAACAGATGTTTGCAGGTGGACACCACGTATGTTAAGTGCAAAATTGTATACAGTATGTAAGGCTGTTAACTATAACCTGATAACCGCTAAACTTTCTGATCCGGCGGCTAATACTCATTCTTCAGCGGAATGTGTGATTTGTATGTTTTAACCTCTACAGTGAATTTTCTATTAAATATAAATAGAAGTATCTTGCACTAGTCCTATTGTAACAGAATATGCAGATTCATCTGTGGAATAAATGTGAGTGATTCTCTGACGTTGCAACAGTGTATTTCTGCAATTTGGGACAAATACACGTTAACGCTGCTCTGAGGAGATTCAGACACTGTGAATAAATATTCATAAGAAATCGTGGCCAGGACGGAAGAGAGGAGATTAAAGACATGGGTTTTGCGCCCTCTAGCGGACTTTTACAGACAGTGTTAGATTTACCATCCATTCTGCACATGATACACTCTGATAAAAAAAATTACCTCTTGGTTAATGTCAAATTAAAACAGTAAATACAGTAATTTCACAATGCTAGAGAGTATTTTTTTCAATAAATATGCTTGTACTTAAATATATCGCATGTCCCCAGAACAAGTCATCTGTCATGGAAGCAGTTAAAAGAGCAAATACATCTCTGGAAGCTTCTTAGGCCTGTTTGTCCTCCGTAAACTGGAGATTTTGCAAGTAGCTTAATTCATTCCACTTCATTTTAGTATCTGGACGCCCCTCCATCACGGTATCTTTCAGCAGAGGACTTTAAACTTCAAACAGTCAAATATAATGGCCTAAATATGTGTGGTTTAATTAAAGAGAGTTTAGAGATACAGTTGCTTAGAGTAATTTTACAGTTTTTTCCACTTCCCCTAACCCACAGTTTTTTCCTAACCCTAACCCACTACCATTCAGAAACTAATAAACATGTTAGGACAGACATTTTTTATTTATTTGGTGTAACAGTATATAAGGGAATTGAGTGGCAAATAAAATCAACTAATATAACACGAAATGCTGTTCTCCTTCATGAATATTTTACTTTGAACAGACATCATGATCAGATCATTACATTAAATAGATCTAAATCTTGAAATATATCAAAAATGTAATGTTTTGTATGTTAAATATTTGAATTTAAAGTTAAATCATAGTAACAAATAACGATGAGCATCAATATGAAATGAAAGTTATAGTAGTGGTTAACGCGGGTCTCGCGCGGCTCGGGGTGTGGTGTGGTCCTATCGTATGGCTTGTACGACTCTGCCGTAAATCGGGACGGTGCTGTCGCAAACCCCGACTGTCGTGAACACACTGGCCGCCCGTTGAAGATGGCGGCGGAGCTGCATCCGCGGAGCGGAAAGCTTATCGGCCTGTCCAACTCGAACCGAACCGCCCAGCGCAACCAGCCGGTCCAGGAGTTCAACCATGGCCTGGTGCTGAGCAAGGAGCCGCTGAGGGACCGGGATGTCTTCACCGTCCGCATTGACAAGAAGGTAAACAACACCAGGCCGCCGCCGCCGCTGCTCCTGCCGAGCGGGGCGAGAGCCGCGGGAGTGCGGAGCGGCGCTGGTGGGACGGGCCGGGGGTCTGTCACCCTCCGCAGTGACGAGCCGCCGCGGCTCGGGGCGCTTCGCCCGGCTTGACACTGCCCGCGGCTGTGGCGTCTGCTCAGCGGCGAATTGCACACACGGCCATTCATTCAGCCGGTGGAGCGAGGCGGAATAATCAGCGCGTTATGTGTGGGGACGGTGCACGGTCCCCCGAGCTAACTGCGACCTGCATGTGGAGCCTCGGCACGGACATGCTAATCAACCGCTAGCATCGGTCCCGTGCTAACCGGGGGTAGCATCTCTGCCCGGGCTGTGTGGCCGGCTGACAGGGGACGTGTTGTTGTGTTCGGTGCCACAGGAGCCGAGTTGTTAGCGTGGTTCCGTGTTGTTGTGAAGGAGGCACCGTCTCTGTGGCTAGTGATGCTGCAGCACTGCTCTCAGATCAGTCTGTCTCCTGCTTTCTGGTTCCTGTCTTACTGATAACACACCGAGGTGCATGTTGAAGATATGAGTCTCCTCAATATTTACATTCAGACGTTATCACCACTAAAGGCTAAACCTCAGTAATAACACATCTGTAAACATGTAGTCCCCCATTGATTGGACCTTTTGCTGCTTTGTCACTTTGTGTTTGTATCAATTCAAAGATACTTCACAACAGAAATTGAGAAACATAATCTTGTGATGTGTGTATTTTATATTCTACAGCCCATGTTGTCATTAGGTTGATCCTTGTTGGTTGGTCCTTTCCTCACATTCTCTGGGAAAGTCTCAGTCCTCAGGATCACATCATCCAATAACCCAGGTTCATGTATTTAATCTAGATTTTTTTTTTAGCCATAACTGTTTTGCAGACCATGTGTAAATTGATGTTGCTTGTAATACTACTACAACACACATGCTACTACCACAGAGATCTAATCTCCTCCTTAGCAGTCATGTGCCTTATGACAGTATCTTAAACACTACAGGGGTCTCGTATGAAGTTGTTTATGATGTGAGATGTGAGGGAATAAGAAAATGAATCTCTTCCATTCAAATTCCCGTCATTTCCTGACAGTTGAACATGTGGTGTTCGTTCTGCTTTAGCGTTGGCGGTCACCTGAGGTTGGTTCTGTGTTGCACTTGTCTTTCCATACCGGGTCAATGGCTGTGCAGTGTTTACGTTTTGGCTGCGTTCGGTGTAGGATAGCTCGTCCGTTGTAATGGCTTCTTCCTGCGCAGTCTGCCAAAGAAACCTACCGGGCTTGTCGACAACATGGCAGCTCTGGAGCCTGTGCCAATGCCAAAATACACACTCACACACACAAACACACACTCACACACACACTTACAATGGCAATGTGTCAGGCCAAGACTAATGGACAAAGCTTAATCCTAAAAATTACCATGCACAGGCTGAGGTGCAGGAGTTCCAGTAAAGCTAAACATCTTATATTGTAGGTGAACAGCGCCTAAGTGATTATCCTTTATATGCCCGGCCCGATAAAGGGCTCCGATAAACGGCCTCTTGCTCTGTCATGGCATGCACTGTCTGTCTGAAAATCAATAACTTTCCATCACCGAGCACACAGACTGGCATGACTGCCCATCCTGTCTGCTGACGTCCGCTCAGCCACAGTGGAAGGTGGAAAGTGAGTGCGAGAGAGGGTTTAGAAAGTGATCCAAAAACGAATGGTCCAACGTGGCAAGAAAAGAAACTTGCAATAGGCACATCATGTATTTTGTGTATTAGTTAAAGAGGTCAAACTGGAGATGCCCTGTAGCCTGAAACAGTTAGTTGAATTTGTAGTTATAGCATAGTTATTTGTAGCAATTATAGAAAAAATAATCTTAAATCTAATTTCTTTTAGGATTTGACTGTTAGTTGGAGGAAATAAGTTACGTGCATGTGCTGTTTTGGGATCTTACAAATTGTGATAAACTATTTCTGACATTCTATTGACCAAACAGTTAACGCTGAGTGGGACAGACCAATCGACAGATTAATCAATAATGAAAATGACCCTCAGTTGCAGCCCTGTTGCAAACATTAGCCTTAAAATACAACTTCATGATCATATTATACAATAATACAACTGATAAATGATCAAGACAATGAATCTATCAGTAAGTGTTTTAAAGCCTTACTTGTTTCCCTCCATCAACAAGGTTATGTTTTTGCCCCTCTCCGTTTGTCGGTTCGGATTATGCAAAAAAAATACAGAATAGATTTCTGTGAAATTTAGTTGAAACATGGGGCATGTGCAAAAAAAAAAAAAGAACACATAAAACTTTGCCCTGGGTGCAGATAAATCCAGGGTTTATTTCATGGATTTGGTGGAAAAAAGTCTGACATATTTAGGGGACTGATATCTACTAATGCGTGAAATGTGGTGAAGCTTGAGTGAATTTAAAGGGCCTATCGGGCCTCGGCGGGGGGGGGGGGAGCTATAATCATACTTTGACTTACAAATATACGTATTTGTTAAAATTTGTAGAAGCTTGAAAACAAATCAATGCTCCCTATTTCTAATGCGTTCTGTGTGACACTTTATTTGTCTAGATCTTGACAGCAGTTTGTAATATTTCAATGTACTGCTTGTTTTTGTGCGAATTGAGAGCTCAGCTGTTAGGTTCTCTGTGTGCGGATGATCAGACGGATGAGAAGTTTTCCGGTCTCTGCGTTCGGCCTCGTTGTCGGTGCTTCTCGGACACTGCTCTTGAATTTACGACACATGCAGTATATTTTCCATTGTTCGAAAAGGCAGCTCAGTGGTCCCACTTGGTGGGAAGGGTTGTATCCTGTAGTTATTGGGCTTTTGAACAGAGAGAGCGACTTCAGAGGCAGACACCCACGGGCGGCTGTTACATAAGTGAGCCGAGCGAGGGAAGGAGATGTCTGTCTCCTCCGCACAGTGACCCGGTCAGGCTGAGTTACTACAAAATGTGTTAACCCACATACCTGGGCTGTCGTAGCACACTACCTTACATAGCAACGGCCACAGAGCTCAGGAGGACGCCGGGGGAGCAGATGAAGGAGAGGAGGAAGGACGGGACATCATTTTAAAAATAATATTGATCTCAAAGGAAATTTAGTTTTCTTGCTTTTCTCTTTGGCACAGAGATGGGCTGCAGGGAAGAAAAAAAAACATCCCAGGAGCTGGTTGGGCTTCAATGTTACACCCAAGGTCACTTCAGTGATGTGGATTTCTGCCAATTTTAAACTAGAGTCCTGTGGTGCAGCAGGGAAAGACGACAGAAGAGTGGCTTCGTCTCACACTTCAGATTCATTTTGATTACATTTTTTTCCCGCTTGAGGTACAAATCGCATAGCTTTTCGTCAGATGTTGTCTTTCTCCGGCGGGCAGCAGGTGGAGCGAAGCCAGGAGATCACTCCTCCTCAGTGACATGACGTGGGTTCGTGCCCCTGTGTCGGCAAACGTCTGCCGGGCTGAAGCATCTCCGAGCAAGGTTGTGAATCTCCACCAGCTGCATCGACTCTGTGTTTTAGCTGACGCTGCACGAAAAAAATGGAATTTACCCCCAGAGATCAATGACTTAACACATTATTGAAAGCTTATGTTGAGTTTTATGTTTCTGGGAAGAAAAGGATATCTCAGGCTGCTTGTTATGTGATATGAGTTCAATGCCGTGCAAAGACACAGCGTTTTGCAGTGACGCGTTTGTGTGCGATGGGAAAACAGTCGTGGAAAAGGTCATGGAAGTGAGGCTGAAATATTGTTAGCTCTGTGTGCATATGTTGAACACATGAGCATCAGTGGTGTTAGTTTACATTCCCGATGATGTTTCCGTGAAAAAAGAGAAACTGCAGAATGGCTTATCACCTGCGAGGGAAGGACAAATGGTATCGGAACATTTCTAAGTAGTTGTTTAGAAAACCTGTCATATGACAACTCACGAAGCCGAGGACTTAAAATTCCCTCAGAGACACAAAGATCCACATCGAATTTAGAAGTGTGTGACCAACGTGTTTGTGCTTAAATTGCATTTTGTAGAAAGTGGGGCCTCCAGAAATTATACTTTTTTAATGAAATGAAATATTTGGCTTATTAATATTTAGAGGAAACGATTAGTGGTGCATTTATTTCCTTTTAACATTTCAACCCCCTCTGCCTGTAAGTGAACACGTTTGACCAAAGACAGGTATATGTACTGTATATAGGCACAAAACTAACACAACATTTTTTTATTATTATTCCTATGTCACAGTCGTCTGTTCAAACAAAACATGTGTAGCACTTTCTAGCCAGAAGATCATATTGACTGTGATGGCAGGATGTAATACTCTCTTTTTCTGATCTGGTCTCCTGCACCAGGGCTAAATATAGGACGGGATGTGCACACAACTAATATGCTTTCAACGTCTCATTCTGGATGTTGAAAGGTGACGTCGTGCACGATGGAGCTGCACCAGTGCTCTCTGTTCCTGTTCTACTAATGACTAAGTACATTTGTTACACCCTGGGTTAATTTTTTTAAGATTCAATGATTCAAAGATTCACACTTGTCGTCATGTGGATCAGTTTTATTTCACGTGGTACAACACGTCCACGCCGTCCTGCTTCATTTTCAAAGCGGCGCTCCTTTGGCTCCGTTCTTCACTGACAGAACGACTAAAAATAACAAGATGGATCATACAACAGGGCAGACTTTGTTTTCCATAGACAGATGCCTTCCTGTTTTTAGCTCAGTACCTGACTCTTTCAAACGGTCCCACTCCCACATCACCGCTCAGATGGTTCCTCTCCGAGTGCGTTACAGCTGCTGAGAAGTGTTTTGTCATTACAGTCTCCTCCTGAATCTGTTGTTAACATCTCGCCCTGAATCTTTCCTTTATTTCCCCTCAGGTGAACTCGTGGAGCGGTTCCATTGAGATTGGCGTGACGGCATTGGACCCGGCCAGGCTGGACTTCCCCAGCAGCGCCACAGGCCTCAAGGGCGGCTCCTGGATCGTGTCGGGCTGCTCAGTGCTGCGAGACGGCCGCTCCGTCCTGGAGGAGTACGGCCGCGACCTCGACCAGCTAGCCGAGGGCGACCGCGTGGGCATTCAGCGCAGCTCCCGTGGCGAGCTCCACCTCTGGGTCAACGGGCAGGACTGCGGGGCAGCCGCCAGCGGCTTGCCGCCCAAGCTCTGGGCCGTGGTGGACCTGTACGGCAAGTGCACTCAAGTGACGGTGGTGAGCTGTGAGCCACCGTCACCCTCTGCCGAGAGGGAGAGAGAGACAATAGAGCGGGACAAGGAGGAGGATGAGGAAGATGATGAGGAGGAGGAGGAGGAAGAGGTGGTGGTGTGTGGAAGTCGGGAGGATGCTGGGATCACGGCACTGATGAATGTGGCAGCAATGAATGGAATGATGAATGGAGATGAAGGTAGGGAGCATTTCTATCCATGTTTTTGTTTGTTTGTTTAACGCTGTATGTTGGCTTGTTTTCATCCGTTGTGTCTGTTCCTCTGCTTTCCTGTCAGTGCCTGAGCTCAGCTGCAGTCACAGCAGACCAGACAAGTTCCCCAACACCCTGGAGCCCGACACAGGTAAGGAAATCCTCCTCCCATCAGCAGATGCATATTTTGCAACGAGACCATCAACTGTACTCCTCTTCCTTTCTGTCCTCAGTTCTAACGGAGCACCAGCTCTTTGACGTCTTCAACAACGCAATAGTATCTTTTTATCGCTCCGAGGACGAGGGCGGAGGGGAAGATGGCGGAGGAGCAGGAGGAGCAGGAGGGGGAGGTGGCGGAGGAAATACAGGAACTGATATTTCATCCAGAAATGACAGAGGGAGCAGCAGCGGAGGAGGAGCAGTGAACAGTGACAGTGGGACAGGGACACCAGGAGGAGGAGGAGCTGGTGGTGATGGTGGAGAAAGTGGAAATACTAATAATAGTCCCGCTAGTAATGGAGGGGTGGGGCCAGGAGCTCTGACCGGAGGGATGACCACCAATGACGCGCTGCTGTTCCACGAGAAATGTGGCACACTGATCAAACTGAGCAACAACAACAAGACGGCGGAGCGGAGGAGACCGCTGGACGAGTTCAACAACGGCGTGGTGATGACCAACCGGCCGCTCCGACACAACGAGATGTTCGAGGTGAATACAATCACACCACTTAATGAAAAGAATGAAAACCAATCGTCACCAGAAGAGATTAAATGTGTTTACGTTGTTTGTTTTTTTCAGATACGTATTGATAAGCTGGTGGACAAGTGGTCGGGCTCGATTGAGATCGGTGTGACCACACACAACCCCAACAACCTGGACTATCCTGCAACTATGACCAATCTGCGCTCAGGTAACACACACACACACGCACACACACACGCACACGCACACACACGCACACGCACACACACACGCACACGCACACACACGCACACGCACACACACACACACACACGTGTGCAAAGAAACTGTCCTTAACAAAACATAAGATGCTTTACAGAGATGTTTGAGTCATTTATTTTTTTCTCCTCAGGTACAATCATGATGAGTGGCTGTGGGATACTAACCAACGGGAAAGGAACCCGCAGAGAATACTGTGAATTCAGCCTTGACGAGCTTCAGGTTTGACACCACACACACACACACACACACACACACCATTTCATTCTGCCACCTACTGTGCATATCCGTCTGTTTTTATATCCCCATCAACTGCTCCCATCATGTTTTAGGAGGGAGATCTCATAGGGTTGATGCGGAAAGCCAGCGGAGCGCTTCATTTCTACATCAACGGCATCGACCAAGGTGAGACCCATCAAGATGCCTGATGAGGGGAAGAAAGCTCAGTAGTGGAGGGGGGGGGGGGGTGATATGATTGTGATGGTTATAAACAACAACTTTCAGAACAGAAATAATTTAGTACAACATGAACATATGTTTTTTTTTAGATTCTTAGTAGATCCTAATTTTTTTTTTATCCTTATGTTGACTTATTGTAAAATAGTCAATATTAATAAAGATGTAAGTTCAAAAACTGTGACTGAGAATGTTCTTGTTTCGACCCCTAACCGCTTGATGTTCCTCCCAGGTGTCGCGGCAGCCCAGACCCCCGGCGTGGTCTACGGCGTGGTCGACCTCTACGGCATGGCCGTCAAAGTCACCATCGTCCACAACCACAACCACAGCGACCGCCTCAGACGCAACAACGCCATCATGAGGGCCCTATCCCCGGATGTCGGTCGGCCCCGGCCGTCTCTCTCCCTCACTCCGGACGCAGACGGGCCCGACCGCCTGCTCTTTCACCACAACTGTGGCCAGAAGGCGGCCATCATCAGTGACGGCAGGACAGCGCTGCGGCCACAGTGAGTCCGCCTCCTTTCTGCTTCTGGGCGTCTTGTTGACCCTGAATTATTTACAGGTTTTTTTATGTGTGCATGCTCGATTTTGAATTGTTAAGACCTTGGTTTTTGTGGTTTTCTTACGTGTTTCTTACGACTGTTTATTTTCTTATGCAAGACACTGACCATTTTCACTTTATTTATTCACTTTTGTTTTTTTTGCTGAACAAAATACACATTAATAACAACATTAATGAAAAGAAAATGTATTTGGAAGACACTACTCAAAGACAACAAACCCCAAATGTTAAATATTGTTTAAAGAACAAAACTTCAACAGTAACTTTGCCCAGATAAGATTTGATATAATATGAAATATTTAATCAAGGAATATCAAAAAAAAAAACTGATTGCAGCACAGTACAGTTTTTGTATTACTAATCACCAGTAAATGTAGATGTGAAAAAAAACCTGAGTCCACAATGACGAATTTGTACAAAAGCCTTATGTTCAGTTATTTTAGCAAAACATCAATGCACTGTTTAATGAATGACTCTACTTCCACAGTGCGACTGATGACTTCAACCACGGCGTGGTCCTGAGCAGCCGGCCCCTGCGCTCCAATGAGGTGTTCCAGGTCCGCATCGACAAGATGGTGGACAAGTGGGCGGGCTCCATCGAAATCGGTGTCACAACGCACAACCCTGCTTACCTGCAGCTGCCCTCCACCATGACTAACTTGCGCTCAGGTGAAAATATAACCCAGAAATCAGGGTTTCAATCTTTTCTGCATCGGTTTCTGCTGATGTACCTGATGAGAGGTGGAAGATTGTAGAATAAATGTTTCTGTGTACAAAAATAAATGTGAAAACCATTTATTGTAGGGACTTGGATGATGACGGGTAACGGCGTGATGCACAATGGAACAACAATACTGGACGAGTACGGACACAACTTGGACCGGCTCAAGGTGAGTGATGTTCACTCACTTCCTGCCTATTTACCCGTCACCCTGAGCCTTTCCTTTGCGGTAAAGTTTTATTTACTCTTTCTTTCTGCTTTCTGTTTTCCTTCCTGCAGGCGGGTGACACAGTCGGTGTGGTGAGGAAAGAAGATGGCAGCCTCCACTTCTTTGTGAACGGCGTGGCTCAGGGCCCAGCCGCCTGGAACGTCCCTCCCAGTGTCTATGCCGTGGTCGACCTCTACGGGCAGGCTGCTCAGGCCACCATCATGGACGACATGGGTGAGAGAGGGAGGCAGACACTTTGGAAGCAAAAATAACTTTGAGAGTCCAGCGTGTAACCATTTCCCCTCTTTACCTCCTTTCTTAGTGGACCTCCCCCCTCTCCCAGAAGACTGCTCAGAGGGTCCCACGGCCATGTCCCCCGGGAGCCCCTGCTCAGTGGCTGGGATCGCTACGACCAGCGACCTGCGTTTCCACCATCTACACGGCACCAACGCCGTCATCACAAACGGGGGGCGCACCGCCCTGCGTCAGAACTGCCGCAGCGAGTTCAACGATGCTATCGTCATTTCCAACAGGTGATGAAACAAGTGACAAGTAACTTTTGATGATTTATGTTCATCTATGGATCATTAAACATAATAAGCGGTTCTCCAACTGTGGATAGATACTTTTACCAGATTCTGCTATAGGGAAAAGTCGTCCAGCTTGTTCTTGTTGTGATTGTTGCTGATGCCCCCGGCACAATTTAGGCATCACATTTCACTCTGTGTTTATATTGTCATGAAAACTCAGAAGTATCACTTTGTAGCTTCTGGTGTAAGTTTCAGGTTTAACCAGAAGAGCTTCCACATGTCTTCTGTGTCCTGGGACATTTAGTAATACTTAGTTTGACAAGGTGTTCAAATCAACAGATGTAGAGGAAAGTACTTGTTCTGCAGTGGATTTGAATGTGTCTTCTCTTTGTAGGAGCCTTCGAGAGGGAGAGCTGTTCGAAATCATCATTCAGAAGATGGTGGACCGCTGGTCGGGTTCAATAGAAGCAGGTGATACATTTCAAATAATAATTTGCCTCCGCATGATCTTTTCTCTTCTTTCGCTCTGATCGAAGTTACATTTATTCAACAATATTTCAGATGTTTGATGTGTGTTTATATTTCATGTTTAATCACGGCTGCGTTACTCAATCAGCCATGTCTGTGTGTGCAGGAGTGACCGCCATCAGGCCGGAGGAGCTCGAGTTTCCAAACACCATGACTGACATTGACTACGACACTTGGATGCTGAGGTATTGTAACTGTTCATCAGTTTTTTTACTAGTTCTAAAAACACTACACATTATCAGAATATTATAATTTTTTGCATTTTGTCCAGTGTTGACCATTGAACTGACGGTTTGTCCTCTGTTTCCTCCTCCAGTGGAACAGCCATCATGCAAGATGGCAACACGATGCGCAACAACTACGGCTGTGACCTGGACTCTCTGACCACGGGCTCACGGATAGGCATGATGCGCTCAGCCACTGGTGACCTCCACTATTATATCAATGGCGTGGACCAGGGTGTCGCCTGCTCCGGTCTGCCACCAGGTAGATTATAAAAGTCAGAAATGTGGAATCGGGACACATTGAGTTGAGATACCACTGACTGAAACTTTTTATTGATCATCTTGTATCTTCTTCCATCCCTGTCTGTCCCTCAGAGGTGTTTGCAGTCATCGACCTGTACGGTCAGTGTGTTCAGGTGTCCATCACCAGCTCCTCGGGTCCCCTGGACAACAGCCTCTGCACCAGCAACATCACTGAGAAGAGCTTCCCCATCCACTCTCCAGGTACTTAACATGGTCCTTACACGGGTTTAGAGTTAACTATCATAAGCCTGCAAAGCCTCATGTCAATCTCTTTTCTTCTCTTGTGTACGTGTAGCAGCAGGCGTTGCTCATCGGCTCCACGGTAAACACGGTAAGAACGTGGTGCTGCTCGGTGAGGGCTGCCAGGCCGTCAGAGTCGGAGGTTACGCTCACGGCATCGTGTTCAGTGCGAAGGAACTCAAAGCCGACGAGTTGTTTGAGGTAAGAGACGCTCAGAGCAACCAGTTTACCCAGAAATGAACATAATACCCACTCTGTATGTTGTTTTTTTAAATATGCCACATTAATCTCTTAAAGACTGGTAGCTACATATATTACAAACATACTTCAATAACAATGTTCTGTCTTTACTTGCTGGAACTTGAGTTCTTCTCTCCGTTTGTCTCTGCAGGTGAGGATTGATGAAGCGGACGAGCAGTGGTGCGGTTCGCTGCATATCGGTCTCACCACACTGGCGCCGACGGAGCTGCCGTCCTGCCCGCTGTCGGGTCTCTCGCCCTCCCTCCCGCACCTTCGCACCAAGGTCACCTGGCTGCTCTGCGGCTCTGAGGTCCGTCGCAACGGGGTGCTGCAGCGCCAGAACTACGGCTGTTCACTGGACCGGCTGACGGTAAGCTGCACCCTCTGAGCTACTGAGCAGATAGAAGCCACGTGTGTGTAATCCTGGCAGCTCTTCGTGGATATCAGTCAGATTTACAATCCTTAGGAAATGTCAAGGATCACTTAAAGCAGGTGGTTTAAACGGTCTATGATCTTGTCTCCTGCCTCACATTCACTGCCACAGCCCCTCTGGCTGGTTCAAATCCCTGACTTAAGGTGTGGACAGAGCTCTGGGATTGTCCTGCTCTTCCTGAGAAGCTCAGACAGAAAATGGGATCTACCTCCTCTCACAATTTATATTTTTAACATTCACAATGTATTTTTGAAAAGATAACACATTTCGAAAAACGTCACCTTTATCTTTCACCAGCAGTTTATTTCAGCACATATCACGATACATTCCACAGCACCCTCTTCTGAAATGTCTGGACAAACTGAGCTGTGGAGATGAGTCGTCTTTGTTCAGGTTCCGCTGACACAGTAAATCTAATCGAAATGTGTGCATCCAGGTTGGGAACCGTGTGGGTGTGAAGAGGTGCAGCGATGACACCATGCACATCTTCATTGACGGAGAAGACATGGGATCTGCTGCTACTGCAGTGGCCAAGGTACGCACACTCCCTCTCCCTCTCCCTCTCCCTCTCCCTCTCCCTCTCCCTCTCCCTCTCCCTCTCCCTCTCCCTCTCCCACACTCTGTAATAGTGACTTTTCATTCAGCCCTGTTCTCTTGTTGCAGAATGTTTATGCAGTACTGGACCTGTACGGGCGGATAACAGCGGTGTCCATCGTCAGTTCCTCGTTGCTGGAGGACATGGAGAGTGTGAAGGAGCCCTCGCTCTCGTCGGAGAGCTGCAGTGAGGGAGAGGAGGACAGCAGCCCAGTCAGAGAGGTAAGAGCCTGAATGGAGTCTGTCAGCAGACATTTGGTCCGTTTGGCCCAAGGATCGGTTCATCAGATTTTACTTTGAATATTTTCTATCAAACGTTATTCACCACATTACTCTCTGTGTCACTTCTCGCTGTCTCCAGGTTGAGACTGAGCCGTGTGCACTGGTGCCCACTGTCATGGCGTTCCTGGAGAACCACGGCAAAAACATCCAGCTGTCCAACCAGAACCTGACAGCAGCCAGAGTGTCGAGCTACAACCAGGGCCTGCTGGTCACTGCTCTGCCGCTGGCTCGCCAGCAGCTGTTACAGGTACTGCACGGTTTACTGCCTGTAACATTGAATTCCTTTCATTTAGATAATTGATTTTATAGTCTGTTGATATAATACTTAAATTGATAATGCTAAATAAAAGCTCAAATCTTTTGTGCACTGTGCATCAACAGCCTCCTTTTGGTTTCCAGTTTCAGATCGATCGTCTCAATCCATCATGGACGTCATCGCTGTCGTTAGGGGTGATAGGCCACTCCCCCGACCGGCTCAACTTCCCCTCCACAGCGTGCTGCCTCAAACGCTCCGCCTGGCTGCTGCAGAGAGACTCTGTCTTCCACAACTCGCTAAAGGTATTTACACACACACACTTAAGACACAAAAATCTGCGCCATGTCAAAAATCTTTAATCGATCTTGTGTAAAATATTCATTAAATTTGTTCCTTTCTTTTCCAACACAACTTTTTCTTCTCTCCTGCTCAGATATGTGAGAACTATGGTCCTAATCTGGACACTTGTCCAGAGGGGACGGTGTTGGGTCTGCTGGTGGACGCCAACAGTTGTCTCCACCTCTATGTCAATGGCATGGACCAGGGTGTGGCGGCGCAGGACATCCCTTCACCCTGTTACCCCTTCATCGACCTCTACGGCCAATGTGAACAGGTCTGTGCACCTTCTTTCCCTTTCGGTATCTTATAGGGTGTAAATATCATATTTGTCACGTTTAGTTTCACCGAAGATGTTTTTTAAAGGTTCAGTGTGTAGAATTTAGTGACATCTAGTGGTCAGCTGTTACATCGCTATCACCTAAAACCCAACTCAAAGACTCATGAATCTTTTATTGTCATGGCAGGTCACCATAGTAACCAACAATGTGCCAGCGGTGGGAGGAGAGAGTGGCGAGGCCCGTTGTCAGGGTGACATGGAGAAGGCCGACATGGTTGACGGTAAGAAGACTTTTCTTTCTTTCTTTTTTGGTTAAAAAAACCTAATGAAAACATCACAGTCTAGTAAGGCGTCCAAAATGTGATTTGAAATGTCATAGTATAGTTTGGTGTAAAAAGTTGTTTGCAGTACTTAACTTCACCACTAGGTGTCACACTAGTCCTTTACTATGGAGTTGTGTTTCTATTTGCAGGAATCAAAGAGAGTGTGTGCTGGACGCCGCCTCCAGAGGTCAACCCCAACAAGACGTGTGAATACCAGGCGCTGTGCTCACGCTTCAAGGACCTGCTCACGCTACCAGGTGAGTCTTAGCTCCGCCTCCCTACTCAAACCACAACGATCGCTTCCTGTCTTCACCACCGCCGCTCATCTGTCTTTCAGACGGCTACTTCAACGAGGACGCAAAGTACAACCTGTGCTACTGTGAGTCCTGCCACAAGCTCCGAGGCGACGAGGCGTACTACAAAAGAGGCGAGCCGCCCCGGGACTACGCCCTGCCCTTCGGATGGTGCCGCTTCGCCCTCAGGTGAGAGGACGGTCTCTCACTCAGACACGTTTAGTGTTGGGAGAGGAAAACGTAGCGGGCCCGCACCACAAGGCTCAGAGACAGTTTCACCCCCCAGGCCATAAGACTTTTAAACTCCTCCAATCAGTCATAACTCTGCACCTTAGCATATTTGCACTATTGCATATTTGCACTATTGCACACACTTGCACTATTTGTTTTTCTTTTTTTCTTTAGGTGTGTATATATATATATTTTAGATATGTATATTTTATTTTAAATTTTGATTGAGCATTGTTATAAGAGAGCCTGAGACCCAAGCATTTCATTGCAAGCGACTGCTTAATGTTATCGTTGTGCATATGACAATAAACTCTTAAATCTCTTGAATCTTGAATCTTGAACTGTGTGTGTCTGTGTGCTCTTTGTGCAGGATCAAGCCCCACTGTGAGGTTTCTAATGCACTGAAGAAGTGGCACATCGCGTACCACGGCACGAGTGTGGGAGCCCTGCGCCGCACGCTGGACCACAGCCAACTGCTGCCCGGTAGGAAGAGTTCAGATTCCTCTTTTCTCTGCACGCATCTGTGTTTCCTCACAATAATTCATTCCAGACACTGACTGGAGTGAATTACTGTTGCACTCACCTGCATCAAGTGTGTACCTGAAACTGAAGGTGTGTGTAATTTACACGCTGCAGGGACGTCGTCCATCTTCTCGGTGTCTCCGGTGAAGGCGGAGGGGCCCAACGGGTACAGCGAGCCAGAGGAGAACAGCGCCCCCGGCAGGGAGGTTCCCAGAGTGCGCCTCTCCCCCACCATGCGCTACTCCGGCTTGGAGATCTTTGCTCCCAAAGTGCAGTGAGTCCACTTGTCTGACACAGAAAGAAAACCCCTGAGACACCCAGAGAAATTCAGTAAAGAGACAGAGCACTTACCTACATTCTCCTTTTCCAGATTTCAGGACCCCCGCTCTCACCGCAGCCACCAGGCCCAGGTGGGATTCCAGGTGTGCGTGCGTCCAGGCTCCTACAAGGTGGGGCCCCAGACGCTCGGCCACAGCGAGCCCCTGGACCCGCGCTTCAGCAACTCGGAGATCGAGTGGATCACCAAGGAGCAGGGCGGCACGCTCCTGTACGGGCTGCTCGTCCGGATCGAGTGAACGGAGCAACGAGGGAGGCATTCGGGTGGAAGGGAGAGGGCGGCGTCCAGCGTGGCGCTCCTCGTACTTTTAATAAACTGACAACCAAATCCAACCCCTGCCTTGAGCGAGAGACTCCTCTGGAATCCAGCTGTGGATTGTTGACAATTCAGCATTATTGATTTTTTTGTTTTTGTTTTTGTTTATTTTGTTGGTTGTTTGCTCTCGGACTCCTTTAACGGCCGGGGCCTACGGCGGTTTCAAAGAAGAACAGACACTGCCTGCACTTTATGTTTCGGACACTCGTGGGCGATTTTTTTTAAAAACGAACTTCTCATCGACACGACACGTTTGTTCATTCGCTGCAGTTTTCTTTGTTGTTTTTTTCCCCCCTTCATTCTCACAAACAGTTTTTTTTCTTTATTTCTTTCTGCACTTATTTTAACAATCATGACATCTGCTCTGGTCAGTGTTTTACTTTAGGAGGAGCTGTCCCCTGCCAACCTGCACATTAACGGACCGTCGCCTAAAAAGAAGGAACGTGGGGCAAGTAAAAAAAACAAACAGAAGAAGAGACAATGCTTTCACACAAATATAAAAGACGCCGATACATGAATCTGAGACTGAACCCGAGAGTGTCTTGTGATTGTGACGTGCGGATTTTAAAAACTGGAGGAAGAAAATAATGTTTACACATGTACCACTGTATGTTGCTGTCCTCTACGTGTCCCCACATTAACAGTCGGGCTAACTTATTAACCATGTTTGCGGGTTGTTGTTTTGTTTTTTTAAAAGGACCCAGCGTGTTTTCCTAAAAACAGGGAAAACTGGAAAGAAATGTGAACATTTAACACCTTTAAGAAGCTAAAAATAGATATTAAATGGAAATCCTGCTACCTGTGATTTTTTTTTTTTTAGTGCTACAAATTTATTTACGTCTATATTCGGTGGGTTGCGACACAAGGATTCAAAGGAAGTATTAGACATTTTGGTAAAAAAAAAAGGAAGCTCACACCACTGTCGTGTCTGTGCAGTAAATATTAAGCTACTTCCGGAGCAACGCCGGCCCGGGCGACTTAGGGAAGCGGCTGTACGTTACATTTTAGTGGCAGTAGGAAACGAGTGGCAGCAAAATTCCCCCAAATGCCATTTATTTCTTTTAAAAGTTACTTGAACAGACAGAAGCCAGAAGCTCCCCCCCCCCCCCCCCATCCGTCATGTCGTGCTGTTTACCACGCGGGACCTTTTCAGAGCCACAACCCAGGAAGCGACGCGATCAGCAGGACGTCTGCACGCGAATGCTATTGTTAATTAATTCGGGCTCTGAGGTTCCACTACGTCAAACATCGCTGATTTGCATTGGTCAATAAATGTTTATACACGAGCGCTCTACTTCACCTGAAACATCCACTTGGAGACTGGTTGTATGTGAACGGCTTTCCAAAGCGTTCTCTTGTCTTGTCCCCTCATCGTTCTCAGTCCTGTTGCCAATTTGTTGCTGCAGAACATGAAACCCTAACATCTATTTTTTATTTTTAAAGGCACAGTTTCGACGAGTCAAACTCAAAAAAAGAAGCTCAGACACCTTCTCAGAGCTGCTGTCATCGGACTGACAGAAGATCTACGGGGGGTTTTTTTGGGAAGAAAAAAAAAAACTTCCAATCAAAAAAAATGTGAAAAATATTATTATTATTATTATTATTATGGGTTATTTATGGCCCAGTGCTGCTTTGTACAATTTGATTTGTATCATTTTTTTTGTTTTTGTTTTTCTGTATGTTGCGTTGTACAGGCTGTTACATAACAAATCATATCTTCCTGATTTATAAAAAATGAAAATAAACTGACAGACAGTATGCACAGAAGGATGGTTGAGAGCGTTATTCTGAAAGGGGGGGGGGGGGGGGGGGGGTGTAAAAGAAAAATGCGATTAAGAAAAAAGACAAAACCTACTGGTGCTCGTGTTTCTGTTTCTTCACACTTTATTTAAGAGTAGGAAACAAACCGTTGGGTCACTGACATGTTATTGCAGCGTTGCACAATCACACCTTTTCCAAAATGCTGTAGACTAATTGCTCATTAAGGCCAGAAGTGGGTTGTGTTTTGTTTTTTTTCTCTATTTACAGAAGCGGCGGCTGCTCCGGGAACAAGAACAGACACGTGAAGCGATTAGAAAAACGAATGAATGAAGAGAATCAGACAAACTCACTCGAAGTAAAGTAACGAAACCACAGTTACAGACGGTGATCTGCTGGATCATCCTGTTGGGTTGCATAGTCGGTTCAGGTCACTGATCGTTCTGCACCAGCTCGGATGTTGTTTTGTGTTGGACCCTGAGTTTTCTTCCTTTTTATTTATTTTTTAAAATTTTACGCAAACTTTGAGCTGTTCGCTCTTACTCCGAGCTCTTGAAACATTCTGGGAAATGCGGTTATTTACTTTTCTGAGCGTTAAATGATAAGATGGATGCCGGTGTCACATCTGGGTGATTAGTGCGGCGCTGAAACCAGGATTAGTTAGCCTAGCTTAGCATAAAGTCGTGGACATGAGGAAACAGCTAGCAGAACTAGAAAAAAATACTTTAATCACAATAATCGTTTATCTCCAAAAATGTTTTGCACATTACTTTTTGTAAAACCAAAAATTGCAGTATTTCTGTTTTTGTACTAATTACACAAACGAGATAGTGTAACAATTTGTGAGTTTTACGTGTTTGTAGATGTTTTTTTAAATGCCTTAAAGGTTCAGTGTGTAGAATTTAGTGACACCTAGTGGTGAAGTTGCATGTTGCAGCTGAACACCCCTCGCCTCACCTGAGAACCTGTGGTGGCCTTCAGTTGTCATAAAAACTCAAAAGGTGTTTAGTTTGTCCAGTCTGGGCTACTGTAAAAAGAGGACCTGCTCCAGATGTAAATATAATTTATTTAAATATAAAGAGCCCATTCTAAGATAAAGAAAACAACAATTTGTACAATTTAGATGAAACCTCTAGTGAAATCATCACTAGGATTATTTTATATTTAATTTCTGCCAATAGATCCTTTCACCTGAATCTTACACACTGAACCTTTAATGTCTTCTTTTCCGAATTCTTCCTGCTGGTTTCAGTCTTAATCCTGAGCTCCGTTAATCGACTCTTCACACCCAGACATCAGAGCAGCATCGATCTTCTCAGAACACCAAGTGTGCGTCTTGTTCCTTTAAGACCACCGGGGGGGTGAAGACTAATTGAGATCCGGGCAAACGGAACAGCGCAGTTTGAGTTTTAAAAGTCTCAGGACTGGAAAAGGGGAATTAAAGGGGCAACGGAGGTGTTTGCTACAAAATGCCACTGAAGCACTCGTACCAGAGGAAACCAGGTCGCGGATTTGAAGCAGCATCGTGATTATGTCGACAGAAACTCGTTGGCTCCGAGAACGGCTCAGAGAGGAGACACAAAACTGACAAAAGACGATGTAAAAGTTTGGTTCAGCTTCATTCAAATATACATCTTAACTTCCACGCACACACACACACACACACAGTCTTTTTCAAATATGCCAGAAACTAACAACAAAAATCCCACAGTTTAAAAAAATAGCGAAAAAGTTCTTTGTACACTTACAACAACAACTGGTAACATTTTCCAAAACCCTGAAGCACGACATTCGCTCCCGAACACAAGTTTGTCAGCATCAAGCTACAGTGATTGCTTTTATAAAAAAAAAAAACGCATCATCACAGTAGTTTCAAATAAAATGGCTCCGTTTTCTTTCTTTTTCCTTATTTTCTTTTTTTTTTTTGAATAAATAAAACATTTACAAACAATAAGCTTAAACATCTGTAGATTCGGGATTTTTAAATTAAAACCTGCAGAGTCGGCGACACACACACACACACACACACACACACAGCTCATTGCCTCAACTACTGCACCACACTAAAAAGGTTGAGCTGACAAGGAACCTCCTCATAAAAGAGAAACACAGGAAAAGAACCTTAAAAGATGCTGTAGTTTACAAACAGTAAAACACAGGCTGCCCTCTTATTTTCTTTGAGCTTACAAAAACAATCCAAGATTTAGCTTTTTTGCAACTTGGACACATGATCCCGTTTCCCCTTGTTTCCCCAGTGCACTGACTCCACATGTTTGACTCACTCTGAAGAGCTGACAGTTCATGTCAGGGGAGAGTTCAGGAGTCGGGGGGGGGGGGGTGCGACCCCGGGAGGCAGAGCAGGACAGCCGAACTACGGAGGGAGCATTCCACGTTCTTTTTTTCTTTTTATCCTCAAGGAGGAGGTGGAGGTACCAAGAAGAGAGACAGATGAGGACAAAGGGGGATGGTTCTCCCATAATTCGTTGTGGCTGGTTGTGGGAGGAAAGTTCGAGGGGGGTTTACAGTGAAAAGGAGACGAGGGGAGGTCACTAAGGAGAAGAGGAAGGAAGGCGAGCAGCAGTTTGATTAGAGATTTGTTTTGTCTCATCTACTTTACAGAAGGTTTTTTTTGTTGTTGTTTTCCTCCACATGAGCAGCAGCTTCAGAACTTCTTGGGGCCCCAGGCTGATGTTTGTTTCGGGGCCACGCCCGTCCCAAACGTAGGGAAGTCCTCCGCACTGCTCATGTCCGGAGCCTGAAACAAACAAAGTGAAATAAAGTGTTTTTTTACTTTCTCTTTTCTTTAATCTACATTTTACACAACTTCTGTCAAAAGCTTCTTCTTTCAACCGATTGAGGGAGAAATTGCTAAAGAGATCAAAAGCACGTTCCCACCTTGTTCCCTGAATCGTTCCAGGGGGCGTCCCGCACCACGAAGCCCTTGGCAGGACCTCCGCTGCTATCGTCCCCTCCTCCTGCTCCTCCTCCACCTCCACAGCGGGATGGAGGCTTCATGTACGCCGCCAGGGTCTCAGTCTCTGTTACGTTGAGCATCTGAGAGAGAGGAGAAGAAAGGAAAGAAGATCCTTGTTGGATACTGAGGCCGATCACCTTCTGTGCTAGAATGGAAACACTGAATATTATATCTATCTTGGCTGAGCTGAGGCTGGACTCACATATTCCTCCTCCAAGTTGAGCAGGTGGTCGATGGCGTTGTCGACAGTCTCTGGAAGGCCCGTCACAGTCACTTTGTCCGGCTCGTCGGAGCCCGGCTGAGGAAACCGTATGTCCACCTGGAAACAGACATATTCAGGATTCAGTAAATTAAACAATAACGAACACAAAACTCCCAGTACAGCTTTTAAATATAAACCAATCTAACCTTGAACTCTTCCATCAGCTTGCGGATGGCCTTGCCCCGGGCTCCAATGATGCGAGCGTGGGTCCTCGGGTCCAGGTGCACGTCTTGACTCACCATCTCCTGCAACTCGGCCACCAGCTGCTGGATGGCCTGACGCCCCTCCTCCACATTCCGCTCGTACCCAGAGATCACGATCAGATCCTGGGAGGGGGAGGCAGAGGCGGAAGAAAAACAATAGTTCCATGAAAACAGAGGAAGAGGAAACGTTTTGGATCAGATGAAGGAGGAATGAGGAGTTCAAAGCACCAACCTGCTGCTCGTCTCCTTTGTCTGGGAACTGGATGCTGACGTCGTGGTCTTTCCGGATTTGAGAGATGACTGCTCCCTTGCGGCCGATGATCTTGGGATGAAATTTGGGGTCAACAGACAAGGTGACCTTGAAGCTCCGCAGGGCCTGGGAGGAAACAAGCAGGGAGGTTCAGTGAGATATCAAATACTCAGATATGTTCACACGTCTCGAGGTCTCTTGTGGACGCAATAAGATGACCAGTGCGTCAATTATCTGAATATTTGTGTGTACGTTCTTAGCTCAAAACAAGTCAACGTGTTCTGAAAGCTAGATGGATGATAGATGGATGAATGTGTTCTTTACTCGGTCCTCCTGCTCGGCCTGCAGGTCCTTCACCCTCTCCTGCAGACCCTGCTTGGCTCGCTCCACGTTGGCCTCCAGACCCGTCACCTTGATCACATCCAGCTGCTTCTCAGGCTGCGGCACCCAGATGTTCACCTGCACGTGCACACAATCAATCCCAGATCACTTACGTTGTCTCTGAGTTTAATTCATCACAATATCCAAGCGTGTCCGACAGTGTGTGTTGTCTCTTGGCCAGAAGATGGCGCCAGAGTGTGAGCTCACCTCGTACTCCTCCATCATCTTCCTGATTCCACTGCCCTTCTGACCGATGATGTAGCGATGCAGCTCGTACGACACCTCAACGTCCTCCGTGATGGGAACCAAGGCCTGAGGGAGGAGGCGGGGACAAGATTAGAGAAAGGATGATATAGAGGTGGGGGGGGAAAGAGACAGAACAACATGGGGCCCACCAGTAGGGCGGCTTTAGCCGGCTCACACTTCTCTGCCCTCCCAGAGATGACGATGACGTCACACTTGCGGGGGACGAACTCCGCCTCTGGACTGACTTCACCATTTTCTTGTGGTGGAGGCTCCTGACCTGAAACTGTACCAGTGACAAAAGATTACAACACAAAACTTGTTGCGTACATTTCCTTTAGTTGCAATTACTAACCGTGATTGAGTAATAAATGGTAAATACTGTGTCCATGGAGTAACGGCAGAGATCAGAAACCCTATACCTGCAGAGAGCTGTGTTTTCTCTGTACAAGTTTTGCAGCTGCAGCTACTCTTCTGTTGCATGTTTTGTTTCTGACCTGCGGTGCCGTCGTCTCTCTCGGGGAACTTGATTTGAACCTCATGCTCCCTGGTGATGAGCTGGATGCGGCAGCCTTTGGGCCCCATGATGGCGCGGTGGTAGCGCTGAGGGATGGCAACCTCCACGGTCACCTGGGACTCCTGAGAGAGAGAGGGGAGGGGGGGGAGGGAGGTGAGAGGAGGACACAGCCTGTTGACAACGGTGCCGACACCAAACACAACGCAGAGTTTCAGGAGAACTGGCTCCATCAATTCCTAGATGACGCTCACACGGCTCTCAGGACACAAGGTCATTTGGTTGCCATGGCAGCCAAGTGGTTACAGTTCCTGGCTGCTGAGTCCCTCAGGACAATATAAAACCTCTTTATTTCCTGATCCTGCCTATAATGTAATATGCCAATACTTCTGGCAATAATTGCATTGGACTATTTAGATTTAGCTTTGACCTGAACATCGATATTGAAGAATCTCTTGCCAAAAGTATTTCATCATTATTGGCAACAATGTAATTTCTGGAACGTGTCTGACCAGGTCCTCGATGATCTCCTGGATGCGTTTCTTCGCGGCCTCCACGCAGTCTTTGGCTCCCTTCAGCGTGACCCGCTGACTGTTGGCCCCCGTGCGAGGGAAGCTCACAGCCACGCCGCCGTACTCCTCCGCCAGCTCCCGCAGCACCTGGCCTCTCCGACACACAAAGTGGCGGTGGTGGCGGACATCCACGACCATGTTGTCCTCCACCACGTCATCCTGGAGGAAGGAGGAAGAACAGAAAAAGTGTTTGCATTAAAAAAGGAGATGTTTAAAAATATGACACTGGCGATTTTTGGGGATTAGAAAGAACGGTGTATGATTTACCAGGTTTTTGACCAGACTCTCCAGCTCCCTCTGAGCGTGACGAACGGCTTCCTCCTTCCCGACGATGGTGATCAGCTCCTGCTCCGTGTCGTCTGGTGACGGGAAGATGATTCTCGCCCCCGTTCTGTCCCGCACGCGGCGGATATTGGCCCCGCCACGGCCAATCAGGAATTTATGGTACTCTGGTTTCGCCTGCAGCTCAGCTGTGAAGTTGTTGACTTGCTGAAAACCGTGGGAAGGAAAGAGGATGTAAGTATTTGTCTTCTATTCCCCTTCTCTTTGCAGTTCCTCACTTCTGAGTCACTTTAAGACCAAACCCTCCCACCAACCTTCTCCTCAGCCAGCTGCAGCAGCTGTTTCTTGGCCTTCTCCACTTCTCCAACGGGGCCTCTGATGGTGACCTTGTCGGAGCCGGAGCCTTCCGAGGGGAAATGGATGTGGACGCCGCCGCAGTCCTCCATGATGGAGCGCACCAGGCAGCCTTTGGAGCCGATCAGAGAGTTGTGCAGTTTGGCTGGGATGGCGACCTCCGTCTCCTTAATGTTTGCCTGGTGAGGTGAAGAGAGACAGATGGACGATATCTGCAAGTTAAAGATCACAGATATACGCTGCAGATAGATCAAAAACAATGTGTCGCCTTGAATTCACACTTTCATCTCATGTCAACTGGATAAGTTGGGAACCATGAAGGAAAATGAAATTTAAAAAAGTATTCGTCTTCCCAGGAAAAACCTGTGAGCAGCTCAAATGACTAACTCTCACCAGCTCTCTCTGGATGGCGAGGATTCGTTCTCTCGCCGCCTCACAGTTGCTCTTCTTGCCGGTGATGACGATCATCTCCGAGTTGCTGTTCTCGGTCGGGAGGTCGATCTTAGTGTTGGTCTCTTCACGGATCTGGTGGTGGCGCAAACAACATTTTGTTATTTTCAGTCTGTAACGTGATGTAACACTGGAAAGATCTTCAGGCTGAACACGATTACTGACTTTGGTCAAACATGAAAGTCTCACCTTTTTGATGTTGGCGCCGCCCTTACCAATGATGTTTTTGTGAAACTGCTTGAAGATGGGAACGGAGAGCGAGAAGCTGCTCTCGATCTACAAAAGAAAGAACGCTGCTGCTGTGAAGTCAAGAAGAAGAAGAAGAAGAAGAAGAAGAAGAAGAAGAGCGACTGAGACGGAACCGTCACAGAAAGCAGAGGCTCGTACCAGGTCCGCAATGATCTTCTGGAGGAACTTGGCACATTTCTCCACCTCGTTCTTCGGCCCTCGCAGCTGCACGATGTCACTCTTCTGCGCCGGGTCGGGGAAATTGATGATGACCTGGAGGGAGATGAGATAATGCTCGTCACATAGAATCGGAACTGGAAGTTATTTAACGATGATGAGTAAGCGAGATAAAGCGGCCGGGGGAGCGAACACTCACCTCGGGGAACTTATCTCGAACTTCTTTTATCTTCTCTCCCTTCTGGCCGATGATTGTCCGATGGAACTTCTGCTCCACGATCAGATCTTTGGTGCGTTCGTTTTCCTGGAAACGGGAGAGAAGCGTCAACATAAGCGATAAGAGGCTTTTCGGGGGGGTTTAGGTCACATGGTACAACGCAGAGCTCATCCTCTCACCATTCTCTGGACCATCTCAAGGAGTTCTCTGCGTGCCAGCTGGACTCCCTTCGGGTCTCCCTCGATCCGGACCAGACCACTTCGCTCCGAGTCCTGGGGGATTCGTACCGACACTTTGTACTGCTCCTTGATCCGATTGACTGCAGGGGGGGGGAGGATGATGTGATGTAACAGCGACGTTGCAGCCTACATCTCTTTAGGATCAAACGCCAGCCTCCTACATGTCTATATATCTTTATATATCTTTATGCTGTGAAACTTTCCTCCCAGTATTGCAGGTGCCCCAGTTTACTCACTGTTCGCTCCGTTCTTCCCGATGAGGTGTCTGTGGAAGCGCTGGTCTATGATGACCTCAGTGTAGTCCATCCTCACCAGCTGAACACACAGGGAGATTTTAGATTTTTCACCGACTTTGTTTAAAAAAAAAAAAAACAAGGTACAAAGTGGTGCAGAACTGAGTCTGTCTCTTCTCTGGTGTTTCTAATATGAGGATCGTAAGCAGTAGATCGTCCGGTGAGGTCCTGCTCTGATGTTGGACCAGTCTTTGGTTTGTTCACGTTCTGTGCTAGAAGATTTGTTAAAAAAAGGCAAATGAATGAATGAGTACCAACCAGGTCCTTGATGATCTCCTGTATCTGGGCCTGAGCCAGCTCCACCTCCTCCGTCGGCCCCTCCAGACTGATGCGCTCTTCACCGTCTGTAAATTCGATGTGAACCTACACACACACACACACACACACACACACACACACACACACACACACACACACACACACACACACACACACACACACACACACACACACACACACACACACACACACACACACACACACACACACACACACACACACACACAAAGAACACTCGATCAAAGAGACACTTGTCCTGCCTGACTTTGAGTTGATTCTCCTAAATCCCAAAGCTCAATAAACACGTCTCAGTTTCCAGCTTTAAGTCTCCTCTGCCAAGCTGCTGTCACTTTCCGCTGCCAACTCCTCGTCCCTCCTCACCTCCTACGTGAAATACTGTTTTTTACTTCTACAACACGGAAGGTCGCACACGCCGCCTGTCATGTTACAGGATGTGAGATTTGTGTTTCATCTCTGCAGGCCTCTAAGTCAGATGATCTCCTCCTTCTTACCCGTGGTAGCTGCTGTGTGATCCGCCCGATGTTCTGTCCTTTCTTGCCAATGATGAATCGGTGCAGCCAGGCCGGAGCGGTAACCTCCACCACCATCACACTCTTGGCCTGCACAGACACCAAAAAAACCCACCATTCAAAATGTATCCCTCCCTTTCCAGTTATTTTAACAGGATTGACATTGTTCTGCTTTAGAAGAGCAAACTTCTGCTCTGTCTCCGTCCATGTCACACACTCCCCCTCTCCTCCTCACCTTGGCGTAGACCTGTGTGAGGGCGGGTCCCAGCTTGTCGGGCTCCCCCCGGAGGATGATGGTCTCTGAGCAGGAGTCCAGAGGCGGCATCTCCACGGACACCCCCGTGGTCTCCAGGATCTCCTGCAGGGTGTTGCCCTTTGGACCAACGATGTACTTGTGCTGAGATTTCTTCACCTCCACCGAGATGGTGGTGGTCTTCCTCTTCTGTGGGGTGGATTACGAGATTGTGATAAGCAGCATGGGAAAAAAAGAGACTCAGAGGAGTCAGAGGAAAGGCAGCTGGACGAACTGAGAGCAACGTGAGGTGCGGATTGGGAACACAAGAGGTGACGGGAAAGAGAAATGACAAAAACAGGAAGTGGGAAGATAGAACAGATAGAAGCTGAAGTGAAAAAGAGGGTAAACGTGGATTTAGAAAGAGAAACAAACAGACAAAGGTTGAGCAAGAGGAGAGTGAGTGACTGGAAGCACGAAGGCAACAGAGAGAAATTCATTTGTTTTTGCCTCTCATACATATGAACTAAATTACATTAGCATTCTCATCCTGTTGTTCCCTGGTAAAATCCAATTTTCTCTCCACATTATCTCCGGCTCGCCTGTCCCCAGCGCTTATCTGCTGCACACACACACAAACACACACTTCCTCTCCGCGCTTCATCCGTCCATCTTTAATAGTTTCTTGCAGCGTTGATAGAAAGCTTCTCAAAATCACACACACACACAAACACACACACACAGGTTGTCTAACTGTATCAAACATTTTTTATAATAGAGGAGGTTTAGGATCTAGGCCGCGGAGAGAATATCTCCACAACCTGCTGCTTCACTGTTTGGGTTTGTTCCTTGTTTTCGTTCTGTGTCTCCATTGATCATTTTTGTGTTTTTCTTAAAATAGAAAGCTTTGAAATTTGGATGAAAAAGAGCCGAAAAAACATCAGTTGAAATAATCATAACCAGACTGATTGATAAAAATGAAAACATATTCATAAGACAGAAAATGGAGTTAAGCAGCAGCAAAGAGAATTTTAGAAGATGCAAATTAACTGATATTTTCAGCATTTAAGGTTTTTGAAGATCACTTTGCCATTTTTGACAGAAGAGACAGAGACAAAGTTCCAGATTTCCCCCTTTAAATTCAACCACCAGAATCCACAGCCAGATTACAAATTGCCTTTTGCACATATGAATATCACAGCTCTGTTCTTTAAGGTGTGCTTTCACACATACCTTGTTCGATCCTGACCTTCGCACCTTTTACACTTGACCCAAAAATAACGGGTGTGAAAAGTGGCTCGGAGCCCGATCTGGATCACACTGAACCAAATCTTGGTTCGTTAGCAGAGTGAGAACACTTTTTTTTTTGTATAGTTCACACCTTCAGACCAATACAGGAAGTTGCGACAGCATTAAACAGAAGAAACGGAAGCGACAAGGACGATATAATGTTTGAACCAGCAGGACAGTACCTTGTCGTCATAGATGGCTCGAATGCGGTTGACCGCCAGGGCGACGGCCTCCTTCTCCCCGGTGATGACGATCTCGTCCTTGGGCAGGCTCGGCGGAGGGATGCTGATGCGGGCGCCGGTCTCCTGGCTCAGCTCCTGCACCAGCCGGTTGTGGGCGCCAGCGATGAAGGGGTGGAAGGCCTTCTCCAGGGACAGACGCTCCACCGCACGCTTGTCCTGGTGAGTGGGTGTGTGAGGCGGCAATCACTCGGTCAGACAACAGAATATGTAAATATTGGTTTTTCAAAGATACTGAAGGAGACTTATTAGAGAGGCAGCAGTATCAAGACGTGATCCAATATTCTATCAAGAGTAAGATTAATTATGTATAAAGAGACAGTTTCATCCTTCATGACACCTAATGACAGAGTGGGAAAGAAACCAAAATCATTTATCACGCATTTATCCCTGTACTCTTAACCTACTCCTTTTTTAAAATCACACCACAGATTGATGCCGACCTGTTCCGCGGAGATGAGCAGGATCTCGTGGCGAGCCTTCTCGATGCCCTCCTTGGTGCCGGTGATGCGGATGTTGGTGCTGGGGTCGTCGGGACGTGGAATAGCGATCTTTGTGGCCGTCTTCAGCTCCAGCTCCTGCAGCTTCTCGCCGTTCTTGCCGATGACAAACCGATGGTGCTCCTTGGGGATGGCAACCGTAGCCGAGGCCTGGAGGAGCATGAGGGAGAAGGTGAACAAGAGCAATAAAACACTGGATGAACTGATTTTATTCGTATTATTAACTTGTCTATAAAGGTTCAGACGTATCTAAAAAAGCAGTTGTTGATGTGGCAGTTTCACATTCCACATTAATTTGATATTAGAGGCACAAACATAGTTTTTTCAGTTTCCCACATAAGATGCAGGTTTTCTCATAAAGTGCTCACTCAGAAGGGAAAGAAAAACAGAGGCTTTGCGAAGAGGACAGATTATTTTTCCACTCTATTGTATTAAAAAACTGCAGCTCAGCTAAACAGGTGGACCTCGGTGCAGCAACTGAAGTGGAAATCAGCACGTTTGCCGCTGAAGCCCGCAAAGGCCGCCCTCGGGAGCTGACAGTCATTTTTCACCTCAACTTTTTTCTTCGCCAAACTTGCCGACCCGCGGAGCAAGTCGTTTTTTCCCTCTGCTGCTAATTCCTCAGCCTCCTTGTTTATCTTTGGACGGAGCCATCTCCTCAAAATTAAGCACCGTGACAGAGAAAAACGGAAAAACATCAATAAAAGTAAAAGATTGCTGCATTAAAACTTGTCGGGTCCCATTCGTCAGCTGAAGTGGGGGGGCTCTCCTGCCCTGCAGTATTTTCCAGAGGTATTCATTATCAGGACATTAAAAAAAAACGTGCAAAACGACATTTCTGTCAAGCTAATGAGGATTTAACGTCTCTATAAATACAAACTGTACCAGCACGCACAACTACAACTGTGCAATATCACAACTCCAGGCTAAAGTAGCCATGCACTGATATCCATGTTATGTGTTTTATTTGGAAATAACTGATTCAACCTTTCTAAGCTTGTACTTGCTGCTTCATTGCTAGTTTCCGATTCCATCCCATATTATAATGGGATGCATTGTGTTTTAATTATCTGCTTATGTAACCCAACAGTTTGAGGCAAGAAAACTTCGTGCACCACCACATGAAGCATTTTGACATTATATAAACACAACAAAAAATAGAGAAACAAGTTCGGCACCAAGTAGAGCGCAAACCTTCCCCAAGGCCAAACAGTCCCATTAATTCACATCAGTTCCCTTAATGTGCCTGATGTTCTTCAATAAAAATCAATGAATTATTCCCTGAGAACTCAGTGAAACTGGGGGAAAAAATGCATCTTTCCACCAAGTTTCAAGAAAATCGGTTTGGTAGTTTCTGCGTAATCCTACTGACAAACAAACAGACAAACATCCCCCCCCTTGGCAGACGTAGATTTACCTGCGTCTGCAGGCGAGCTACAATTTCCTTGCGAGCCTTCATGACAGAGTCCAGTTTTCCCGTGACCATGATGGACAGGCCCTGGTCTTTGGCCAGGGACAGCTCAATGTGGGCCCCCGTCCGCTGCATGATTTCCAGACACACCTTGGCCTCCTCGCCCTCCCCAAACTGGCTGTTGTCCTTGTAGCGACGCTCCTCCAGGGGCACATGGAAAACCTGGGGACAGAGCAGGTTGCAGGGGAGGAGGTGCACATGGGATTGAGCAGATTTAACGGCACTGAAGTGGGTGCAGATTTAAGCAGATAAATGTACGACGTGTGGTAGCGATGAATTTACATTTTTTGCACAAAAGCAGAAACTGAAAGCCATTTTCTTCTTTCCTCAATATGCTTGTGTGTGTCACTCAAAACATTTGTACCTGCAACTACTATGTGTGTGTTCAGTGGCTGTTTGACTGACCTGGGTGATGACAGAGGCTTTGATGGGCCGGATCTTGCCGCCCCACGCTGAAGCCGGCTCCCCGGTCTTCTCCCCTGGTGCTCCCTTCTCCGGCAGCGGGGGAAAGGCCTCCAGGTAGGTGGGGATGTAGGCCTCATCCTCCGGGACGCAGCCTGGCCCCGGAGAGACCAAGATAAATAAAAAAAAGGTAAAGATGAAGGAAGAATAACAGACTGCATGTAAGAATGAAAACAAGATCGAGTACAAGATCGAGATGAAAAGAGAGATGCCAACAATACCTGTTTCTAGATAACATCACATACGGGATAAAAAGAAACAAGCAAATGCATAACCACAAGTAAGAGAAAATCTAAATTCCTTTCCCTAATCTCTCGGGCTGATAGGTGGCTCTTCGGAACACAAGTAAAAAGAGGTAAGTAGATGTCAGGGTGACGTTACCTGTAATGTCCTGGTCCTTGAGGCCGCTGCGATGCTCCGCAAAGCTCTCCGGGGTCAACACTGCCACTGAGCTCATGGTTCAAGACTTATTCCGCTATTCCACTGAATGTGGAGAAGGATGACGAACAAAGAAACAAGAATAATTTAGACCCTATTATCTCTGAGGAGACAATTAGCTGCTGCATCTGCATGAAATTTCATATTCATCAAGTACTGACGGCACAATCGGGAAACACAGACAGAAGCGCCACTTCGAACCGTGTCTCGTGTTGTGTCCCTCCCTTGAATGCGCAGCTGTCTATTCTCTCCTGAAGCTTGAGGTCGCCTCTGTGGTATTGATAGTCTGCCACTGAGGAGCACCCCCCCCCCCACCTGAGGTGCTCAATTAACACTTTCACCGGCCTCAGACAAACACACAGCCTCAGGGACAGAGGGTTATCACAAGTCACACACTCAGAGCTGCCCCTCCGCTAATAAACAACTGATGCTCACATTCCTTGTGATGCAGAATCACAGGATCTTGTCAGGTTACGTTATACTACATTGCGTTTTGCATAAGCATTTTTAAAGAGTGAAATCCCCCAAAAAACTAAAAATCTGCAAATATCTGAGCTGCTCGAATGACTGTGCACGAGAGACCGACTCTGTGAAAGCAAACACAGCCTTGGGAATTTAGGGAGAACATTGTGTTTTTTATAAGCAAATTAAAAATAGTTTCAACGCCTAAAAGCACACGTTTACGAGCTCCTCATCAAAATGAGTCTCCAATTAACAGCTGACGAAAGAAATCAAGTCTCTCACTTGTCTTTCTAGTTAAACTCATGTTGCGAAGTTATCATTGCTCTATCATTGAATGTTTGTGTTGACAGCAGAGATGTTTTTCATAACCCGGCATTCAAATTCATCTGTTGTGTGATGCTTCTGGCTGAGCACAACAGGGACTTTGTGTCTTTATCTCAAATCTATGAAATGTTCCAGCGGGGGTTTCTCTTTTTCTCTTGAAGTGTTTTCGTGTTGCTCCCAGTGTGTAGTCAGATTATAAAATGTCATGTGAAAATCCAGTAAAGACGCTGCCTCAAAGCAAAGAGAGAGCGGCAGGAAAAAGTGCAAGACGGATGTGGCGGAAAATAAAACACAAACCATTCGGGAAATATACAGTAAGGCTCAGTGTAAGCTCCGAGCTCAAGCAGAAGTAGCTTAGTCTGACTACACGGTACAAAGCGAGTCCAGGCTTACCTGCAAAAGGTCAATTGCCAGAGAGTCCGTCCAGTTAGTGGCTACCGTGGTCGCTTCAGTGTGAGTGTGTGTTTCAGCTCCTGGATGCACGGGGAGGAAACAGACCAGCGGTGAACATGGTGAAATCCATAAAGGCTCTACAGCACAGACACTGGGTGATACTGTAAACACCCGCACCGCACTGCACCTCGTACTGTGTGGATCCGATTCCCCCCTCCCCTCCCTCGTCCATATCTCTCCACCAATGGTCACCGCGTTATCCGTTCACCGATTAAACGGCCCTGAGAGTTTTTAACTTTTTAAAATGGGCATCTCTGTCTCAATATTTTGTGTTCGGCCCCTGTTGTTTTACACTGAGTTCACAGGGGGGGGGGGGAGATAACTTATCACAGACTCCTGCTGGGTGGCCAAAGACTGATTGTAAGAGTTGTTATTGTTTTGTTTTGCTAAACCTCCCACCACTAGGGGGCGTAGTGCTACTCTCAAAGAGGCAGGAGGTTGATGTAATGGGGGGGGGGTTACTTGACACAGGTGTTGCTGGTAAGACGCAAACAGTTAATGGGGGAAATGGCTGCGAAAGGAAGGTTAGGATTTCTTGTGTCTATGTTTTTTGGGGGGAAATCGACTCATCACAGAGGAAGTGGATTGTTGTTTTGGAAGCTGGACACTTTCTGCGTCAAAACAATTAAAAACACAATTAATCAGTAACCGTGATGGCTTCTTTTGATTGGCAACGTGGTCACTGCATTCAGTCCAAAACCGCTTCATTGAGGACAGCGTTGGATTTTCTGCGCTTGCGCACCGGAGCTGCGGATCACGCAACTTCAGAACACCCGCACGTCGGGCGCCACGCAAAGGTACGTGTGTAGCGCCACCTCCAGCTAAAGAAATGGTGAAAATGCTCAGTGTCGATGACTTCATTGCTGATGTAAACAAACTGTTGTCTTGCAATGAAAGTTGCCTTTTAACGCTGAAAGTGTCAATAGTCCTGATGGTTAACGTGGAGCCTCAGGACAGCGTTTTAAATGTTGAGTCTCATGCTTCCCATAAAGGTTCAGGTCGGGAAAGTGATGTGTCAACAAGCAGCAAGTCTACAACATCATCTGCACGACTTCAAGAAGAAAACCCTGCACCCACGACAAGTGCTGCTTGGAGGAGCAAGTGGAGCAGCTATGAAGGAGAAAGGAGCAACTACAGCAAAATGATCAGTGATAAATGCCTCATATCATGGCAGTGTTTCCAAATGCACATCTGGATGGACTGGAATCCTATTTCAAAGAAGGAGCAGCACTCAATTCTCCTGCTGAACAATACAAAGCACAAGAAGGATCATCTCAGCAGAAATATTCTACTCAGTCAACAGTGGAGAAAACAATAGAAGCGGACAAGTATGAAAATAAAAATGCAGACAAGCTTCAAGTGGCAAACATCTGGTCAAATGAAATCAGATTTATATTCTGGTGGTCGGAAAGCAACACATTCCCAAAGCGATCCTGAAGTACCTGGAGATCTGTGCAGTCTGTTACAAAGACAAACTGAACCAGCTGTGAATGCAACCAAGAAAAGCATTCAGACGTTTCAGAGACGAATGGACATTTCTCGATTTGCTGTTTCCAAAGTCCAAACTAAATCGGGAAAGAGAGATTGTAGGTTTTTTGGCAAGCTCTGGTAAAACCTCCTGAAACCAGGTTGTGTGTGTGGAAGAGTTTTATATGATAGAGTTTGAATGTATGTGTTTGTCTGATGACTTTACTTTTACTGTTGAAAGAAACTAATCTGACTAAATAAAGGCTTCTACAAATAAACAAGAAATATCAGTACCTTTTAATTCAATCTACACATCCAGCCACATATATAATTGCAGTGCAGAATAAGACCGTGCATACAAATGTTATTACCTTTTATAAATGTGTCATGAATAAAGCACCACCTCAACGTAATCATTTTAGATATTTAAATTACATTTTCCTTACGTTGTTTACTTGGGTTTTACATTCCTCCGAATTTTAATTCAAACTGCTGGATTTAAATCCCTTGTATTGATTAATCAGATGAGTGAATTCAGTTATTGTTCATCTGCTCTTCTAAACACATGGAAATGCCAGTCGAGCGAGAGGAAACTTGGAGGAGAGGAGCGAAACAAAGAGCTCGGTGCGTGCGTGCGAACAACCGGGACCAACAACACCGCTGGGTCCCCCCCCCCCCCCCCCCCCCCGGTGCTCACTAACCGTGCACGGGGGGGGGGGGCAGACATTAATCCGTCCGTGCACGGTGCAGCCCGAACAACCAGCATCTCTCCACCTGCTAGCTAGAGGATGTTAGCCCGGGTGGTTCTAACGCCAGGCGAGCTGCAGCCAAATGCGCTCAACCTCCTCTCCCCCCCCCCACCCAGTTAGCCGCGCGGGCTAAGCTAGCGCGGCGCTCCGACCTCAGCACGGGGATGATTAGGCGCAAGGACTTTCTGATAATCGGCTGGAGGGAGAGAGGGGAAAAAAAAAAAAAAATCCCAAGCCGGGGAGATAACCAGCCCCGCTAGCACCGGGGGAGCTAACCCGGCTAACCCCGCCTGCTGCCGCCGCTGCTCGCTCCGGACGCACCGGCTCCTCCGACCCGCCGCCTCCGGCCTCTGACTCCCTCCGGACATTTTAGGAAATAAAGAAAGGCAGAATAACATAAATAGCGGAGTCCTACCTGACAGAGAGAAATCTAGCGGTGTGTGCGTGTGACAGGTGATGGTGTAAACACAGATGTGATTGGTCTGCGAGCACTTCCTCTGTCGGCGGAGGGACACGAGCGCGCACCCGGTTTAGAGCAAATGCCGCAGTATCTGTGCGCAGCGGGGAGCTCCACGTTGAATAGACCCGCGTCGCGCCGCGCGTGTCTCACTTGGCTCGCGCTGTTGATCCATTGAACCGAGGTGGACCCACGCGCGGTGTCCCGTTAGTTGATCGATCGATGGAAGCGGGTCTAAAGTGATCAGGTCCTGCAGCGTGTCACGTCCATCAGCGTGACCGGGTCTACTTCTCATTCATAGTGGGCCTGGTGCGCTCTGCAGGAGGCACAGAACTTATCAAGTTGTGTCACTAAAAAAAAAAGTTTAACCACGAAAAATAAATTGCATATGTGCACAAATAAAGTGATCATAAACTGCAGCAAGTAAAAAGTGACAAATTAATTCATAATTTGAGTCAATTATGATAAAAGGTCCACATTCCAAATGATCAACTCCAACATAACAATTCTGTATTATAAGAAATGTAATGCAAATGTACATTCTTGGTCAGTAATGTTATATCTAACAACTAATATTTTTGACTTTGTATATTTACAACTAATATAATAATGATAATCTTTACATTTGCAGATCAAAATCATGCCCTAGTATCAAGTGCTTCATGAGACAGTCTATATTTTGAGTTATATTGTAAAAGTGGCGGCAAGTTCACATTGTGACAAAGTATAAGTCAAAAATGATTAGATGTTAAACATGAGATGGAAAACATGTATGAGCTTCTAGATAAAAGTTATTAAAGTAATTAAATTAAGTGGAAAATTCTAAATGATTACATGGAAAGTCAGTTAAAGAGATCGACCATCTAAAACTTTGAATAAGTACACTCTAATGATGAGATTGTTTATTATTATTATTATTATTTGGAGAAAGTTGTGAGATAATCCGTTTACAGTCAGTTTTTTGACATAAAAAATAAATACAAATCTTGAATTGGCAATTAAACTTAAATTTAAAACTCTGACTTGAGAGTATTTTTATTTTCAACATACCATAAAATACAGATTTACAGAACAATAACCCTGAGTAACCTCTTCTTCAGTCTTAACTCTTCATGACTCAGCCACTAGATGGCGGTAGGAGATCTAATTTAAACAGAGGTGATGGGCAGTGACGTAGAAGAAAAGCACCTGCTTCTATACACCTGTTGAACATGAAAACAAGCACAATGATATTTTTATGTATTTAAAATCTATCTTTATTTACTATATCATATGATTTTTATTTACAGGCACCAATCACGTGTCATAAAATATAATTGATCTCTATTTAATACTGATAAATAAAGACTTATATAATATGATACATCTGTAATATCAACTGTAAAATACATATTCAGGGTTTTGATGAGTTTACTTGATTGGCAGAAGTAAGAAGTTGTTGAATTTTACATTGAAGAGCCGGAAACTGCTATAGTTGTGATATTTTGTTCTTCAAAATAAAAGTCAATACAAGGCCTCATATCACCCTGATGTCACTAAAGCAAGTTTTCTGTTTGAGAACAGATTCAGAAACATTGACATACGAGAGAATAAGAGAAAATACCTTTAAAGTAATTTTGATATGTGTGTGGCACGACTTTTACAGAGTTCCTTCTCGTAACCATGAATCAATATGGTTTCAACCAATTGTGAATCTCATTAAAAAATATATAGGGAATAGAATTAAGGGTTCTAATCCTACATGTAAATATCTGTCTACACATAACGTTTTTAGCTAATGGGACTGCAGCGCTGTTGTACAAACCCTGTCTTATTTTTTATTTAAATCCCTCTTTCGTCACTTTTTATTCATTTCAATTATGTTTGTTTATTCCGTTCACTTACAATTTTCCAATACAGTAGTTACAGTACACACTTTGACATTCTTCAAATCAAACTTCACAATGATGGAGTGGATGGAACTGGAAAAACTCCACCAGAAAGAACAATGAGTAATAACATATTGTATTATAATATATAGTATAACATGTAAAGTTAGGGTTCGTGTAAAGTTGTATTTATTCGACACATGTTATGAATACAACTTTACATGGCTCTGCAAATGTTTTGTATTGTATTTAATATAACATGTGAAGCTGTAATTATTTGATATATTAAATAAATATAACTTTACAAGTCTTTGAGAGCTGTGAAAGATGCCTACAAATTTTAAATATATATATTATTATTATCTGTTTTATGTTATATATTTTATAACATATTCTAATATTGTTTATATTGTTTTTTTGTACATTGCTATTGTCATTTAGATTATTTGATTGTCTCTAAATGGATTGTTTCTTGTGGGCCTTCATCTGCCAGACACCAGGGGCTGAACTTCACTTCTGTAACATCAAGTTTATGTTTTATTCTTTCTTCTGTTTATTTTTTTACCACAATAATTGTTTCTCCACAATATTATTTTCTGTCAAACCAGAGTATGAATCAGTGTTTTATTTTGAAATCATGTCTCCTCTCCTCGGGGCTGCTCTGCTTGGTCGCCTCCCTCCTGCTCCTCCTCTCCCCTCTCCTCCCCTCTCCTCCCTTCTCCTCCCCTCTCACAGAGCCGGAGCACCGGGTAACAAAGGGGAGACGTCGGGGCAGGAGGGGGATGATGGCAGCTCCGCTCAGACTCAAACAATGAGACACTCACCGCGTCTCCTTCGTCTCGTGCATCATTTTAACATTCAGGCATAAACTTACTCTGACGTCGCTGGCAGATTTGAACCCGCAGCTTTCTGTCGTGGAAACACTAAACTACACAATGTTGGACCGCGGACACTAGAGCCGAATAGCTGAGGAGACACCAGCAGACATGTCTGAATAACACTGGTAAGTTTGATTTGCTTTCATTCGTGTTTCAAGCGAGATGAGCGGATTATTGTTGGTTTCTTCCAGTGGAGTTTGGTTGAATTGGGATTGTTCCAGTCTGAAAGCACCTGTTCCCTTATGGGAAACCGCAGAAATACCTGTGAAAGCCGGCATAAGATTAAACTGACACTGTTATACTGTGAAGTCATTTTATAAACCGCAGTGTTTTCTGTTATATACAAGTGTCCATGACACTTAACTCATGTTTATGAATATTTACATTGCAAACACATACAGGTTAGACCACTACTGGAAGATTCATTGTGTGTCCAAGTTGTGATATTTACCTAGAACACAGTTTTATAAGACAACCAATGTATTTACAATGGTGTCCTACAGTCAGATCTATGGGAAAGTGGGCTGCACCATTGTGTGCGTGTGTATATATATTTATGTGTGTGTGTGTGTGTTTTCTATTCCGACACACCTTTTCCGTCCCTGCTTCCTGGCCAGCGTGGAGCTTACAGGCGCATCACATGTATCATAATGGTTGATGCAGCTCTCTTAAAGACCCCCTACCCATTTTACTTACACACACACACACACACCCACACACACACACTGACCCATTAGTCTCCAGAGCAGATGGTAAACTGTACACACACACACACACGTGCATTGTGTTGATGGACCCCCTCTCAAAGCACTTAAGGATTGTTCTCGAGCGGCCCCGATTGGAGGCATCACACCGTATCCGATACGTATTGGATTCACCAGGACAAATACACCCACTGGAATGAATGAGTGGCCCACTGACCCAGCCGGACTGGGACCAGTCCAGTCGACCGGAGGATGCAGCTATTGAACGAACCAGGTCGAAAAAGATGGTCGGACAAAAGACCTGAAGTCGGGTGGGGGGGGCTGATTGAGAGAAAGTCAAGGGAGGGGGGGGGGGGGGGAGGAGGTAGTAGTTTTCCTCAAGTGTACTACATATCAGAATGTGTTGCGAGTGCTTTATCAGTGTACACACCCTCCTTTTAGGTTTATGTGTCACCTCGTGGACAATGATATAACCAGAGGGCCAAAACTGAAACCTTTACAAACCTACAACACACACACACACCCACACACCCACGTTGTGATATATCAGATGCACAGGCCGAAGTCGCTTTTATCATCAACTCCACTCAGTTTTGATTCTGCTCAGTCGTGCTTTGTCGTGTTGTCATTGTTTTGTAAGTTTTGTCGGCCGCAAAAACTAAAATGTTTCCCCTCAGACTGAAACGTGACACCCAGTCTGCCTCTTTATTGTAAGGTCGGTGACTGAGCAGCAGGAGCAGGAGCGTCTCCTTTCAAACTGGTCCGACTCGCCGGTGCACTCTCTCAGAAACGTACAGCTCCAGTCAAGTTAGATCAGGAGCCCTGAAGCTTTTTGTTTACCTGCTGGTCTTTGGCTGTGTCGCTGATCGTGTCTTTTAAACGTGTTGTTTGGTGCGGTCACCACTTCCTATGAAAATTACAGGCACTGATATGAAATGAAATGAAAGGCCTCTAAATGTGTCATACAGCAGTAAACCACTTTGTGAATGTCCTATTAAGGTGTGTTCTGCAGATTTGACTTGCAGGGGGGGCGGATTTAAAAAAGAGAAGGCAGCAGAGGCCCTGATATCCTGACTTTTATTCCGATTTATTGATCAAGCTCCAAAAACCCACAATCCTACAATTCCCACAATGCATTTCCAACTCCATCTTTCAGACCCTTGGTACTTATCAACTCCCTCCTCTGTCAAACTCCTTCAAACTCCTCACCTCGAGTTTGAAGCTCTGATTTTCTGATGGAGGTTTCTCTCGCTGAGATAACATCCAGAATAGGTGGCGCTCCCCTTTTTAAGAGTCACTCAAATCAGTGCAGTATAACCGCTCTCTCATTTGTGCATGAGTCAGAAGATGAGTAACCCTCATTGGGTTTGATATTGCATCAGCTGTTGCCCGCACACACACACAACAGTAAAACATATGGTGAGAGGAATCTGCAGCGTGGACATTTGGTCGCCCAGAATGGAAAATGAATTTCATGTGATCATATTTCTTTTATTAGACTTTTACAGACGGAAGAAAAGAGGCTCAGTGTTGGTTTGACGGATTGGAGATGTGTGAGTGTGGAAGTTTGTCGAGGTTTAAGTTTTGAAGGATTAAAGATTTGGCGGAAACACACAACACATCTGTAGACTGGCTGAAAACAACATCATTTAGAGTTTGCAAACAGAAATCACGTAATTGTGTATTCACGCATAGACTGTATATAACGATGGACAACATAACAGCTCCTCAAAAGTGAAGCCAAAGCGTCTTGATGGCCCCCTGGTGGCTGGCTGTAGTATAGGTCATAAACCTTGCCTCCTCCGGGTTGATGGGTGGGACATTGACCAGACTCAAACGAAAAATGAAGGGTGTGTGTCGTTTAATGTAGTTCTGATTTTAATTAGTTATGTGATGCTATTAAAAACAGGGTGAAACGTCATGATTGACAGTTGAGACTGACTCGTGATTGGTTGGGCCACTGTGCAGACTCTGGCTCCAAATGCACAAGATGGCAGCGTTTGTGTCCGGGATATTTTGGCTTCATTGCAGGATAGCGGAAACGTGTCGTCCATCTTTAGAAACAGTCTTATGATCTGTACAGTCAGACTGGCTAAAGACAACACCTTGTACTGGTAGACAGAAATGACAGTGAGCTGCCAGGGGAACTGTGCCAGTGCCAGGTGTGAAGTGACAAAGTTCGAGCTCGACACTTGTGATTGGCTCTCTCGGGACGGGTAAACCTGCTCACAATGAAACGGACAGGGGTGAAAACAAAACCTGCTCAGCCACAATTTGTACAAACAGTATAAGGAGTTAATGAGAAAGTGTCTGAGAGGTAAAACAAAACGATTGAGGTGATTCAACCAGTCAAGTGGACAGGGTGGAGCCGGTGGTTCTTACTGTACATCTGTATTGAAATAGTGGTTAAGTATTAATACCATTAATCACATCCGACCATTCAATCCTGTGTTGCACACGCATCGAGAGCAAACAGAAGAAGATATTCTGATGCATCTGACACATCTCAGCCTTTAAGGCAGTAAATTAATAAACCAAGTTGTGTGTTTGAGCTTTGATCATCAGAAAACAGGTTGGGAAGTCGCAGAGAGGTGTCAGGGACTATGAGAGGAATTCGCCTACGTCATCTTTCAGTGCTGTAAACCAGTGATTTTCAGCCACTCGTCTGGTTTTACATTACCTATTGTTGTATGGTGTGAACACGTAATCTAATGAGGAAGGAGTGGGCTCTTTAAATGGGCAAAGTTCATTTTGCTCAGAGGGCTTACAGAGGGATTTGTCGACTGAGTCTCACAGTCTGATCTTGGGAACGTATGAACACACTGAAATTGTGTTGTGCTTATTGCCTTGTAGCAGATGTTTGCTTCGGCTACAGAAAATAACTATAATTACAGTGAACCATGTTACGTAAGAGGCCACGAGCCGAAACGTTTGAGAACTATGACACGTGGACCTTGAAACTGAAACTTTGAGCCTAACCAGGGAACTTAAATGCATGTTAATAATAATTAGTTTTAATTGTACAGCACTTTTTAAAGTTAGAAGTTGCTTCACAAGAGGATAAAAGCATCAACTTTCTTCTCTCTTTCTTCATTAGGTGGCGATGACACTAACACTGACCTTTGCCCTCGAAGCCTGACCTCTGATTGGTCAGGGCTGATTGAAACACACCGTAAGAGAAGACCACCCTCCAGCTGCGATGTCTGCCCCGGAAGCGTCCCGGAGTCAGACGCTGCCTGCAACCCTTAAACCCGAGGCCAAGCAAAGACCCGAGATCCCCCCGAAGCCCTCAACTCAAACCGGCTCCCCCCCTCTTGGAGACAGAGGCGACGGTACGAGCATTTCCTCTGGGAAAGTCAAAAGGATTGTAAACCAGTTCAGCAAGCAGGAGTCAGAGTCAGAGGAAGCAGAAGAACGACCCACCAACGGTACCTCGGAGGTCACACCGAGCAAGCGGTTCAAGAGGCCGCCGACAATAAAGCCCAAACCAGGCCGCAGCAGCCTGCAGCTTCAGATAAAGGAAGAGCAGGCTCCTCCGCTGCCCATGAAGAGGAGTCGCATCCTGCAGAAACCGACGAAGAGCGTGGGAGGAGACGAGGGCGTCGGTGTGGAGGGAGGTCGATCAGGTACAGTGAGTTTCACAGACGTCAGACTGAATGTAGTTTTGGATCAAGATTGATTTCCGTTGATAAAACTGAAAGGAAAAACTAGATCTTGAAAGTACGTGAAGGCTAAATTTAGAAGACTCAGTGTTTTTCAGAGACAGGTGTGGTGCCGCTGGCTGATTGATCTGTTCCAACAGCCATTAACAGGTTCTGCCGGTCCGCTCATTACCTGAGCGCACACACACACACACACGTTTGTGCATGTGTGTGTGTGTACCTGTGTCTTTGTGAGGATCAGTTTGTCCTTTTCTGGTTGAGTTTTCCGTTTTCAGGGTTCAGAGCAGAAATGGGTTTGTTGCTTGGTGATTATACAGCATATAAAGATGTCATATAAATCACATTAAACACTTCGACATTCTTTCAGTTTCAGTCTATTGAGGAACATCCTATATTATATAGGATGTTCCTCAATATGTCAAACTGATCAACCTCGTCCAGGCTCCAGAAAAGAGGAAACCGAAGAAGTAACGCATGTTATCACTTCCTTGTTTTGTTTTTTTGTCCGAAACAGAAAGCATCTCAGCAGGCCTTTCTCTGCCAATATATATTGATTTTTAAAATAATATTATACTTATTGGGGATTACAGCTGCAACAAATGCATATATTGACTGTAGTTTGACTAATGAATTATTAATATAGACTTAAAATTTTAATATAATGGTGAAACACGCTGATCCCACTTTCAAGGGTCAAGTGGCCTTTTAAACTCACTTAAAAATGTCTGAAAGGCTAAATCTGATTTATATCCGTGTACAACTCTATTTTAAAAGTTTCAAAAGCACTCGAGGTTAATTTAAAAGGGAGTGAAAAGAATAATCTGTGTTTGGTTGAACCATATTGTTAAAAATATATTTGTACTGACCGATGGAGAAATTGTTAGACATTTAGTTCAGCTCCACCTCGTCCATTTCCTCTCGTCAATACTGGATCTTTCCTTTTCAATGATCCAAACTTTCCATGAATATTTAAAGACACATTACGCGTTGTTTAGTGAAGAACTGCTGACTCGACAGTCCAGCATGTGGCGTAACAGCAGATGTGGGGGAAAAGGGGGCTCTTAATCAAAGTGAGCTGTTCTGTCTGGAGACGCACGTGTGAGAAAAAAGTGGACAGGAAACTTATAGGAACAAGAGGAAGAAGTCAAATTAATTTTGTTCCCTTTTCATTTCAAAGCAGCTGATGTGTGTTGACTTTTTTCGATGCAGCGCCTGATGGAAAGGAGGTGGATTTGCAGCTGATTGGAGGAGGTGAGGCGGAGGTGGCGCACAGCCCGGACACGCCTCTCAGTCCCTGCTGTGATCTGAGCTGCGGCTGCGTGTGCCACCACCAGCGGCCTGGCATGAAACTGGTATGGGTGCCCGTGGAAGTGGATGACGGTGGGGAGGAGGTTGAAGGCGGGGAGGAGGATGAGACTGATGTGGAGGAGCAGACGGGGGAGGAAGGGGACGAGTATGAGGAGATAGAGCTGGACGGGGCCAGGTTTTCTGAGCCCGATGAGACCGACATGCAAAACATGAAACAAGAGAAGTCGAAGTTCACCCAGTGTTTGGACGTTTTGATCGCCGATGGTCACAGGCGGCGGTCGGACCCCGGGCCCCACAGTGTCCTCGCCTCTCTCGCTGTCACTCGCTCTCAGTCTCCGCCTGTTCCCCCAAAACGAACTAAGTCGCCCCCAGTCCACCAAAGACCTCTGCAAGAAGAAGAAGACAATATTTACGAGGCCACGCTTCCATTTTTCAACCCTGCTCCTAAAAAGACAGCATCTGTGTGCAAGGAACTGGATATTCCTCTTATCAAGGTACGCAAACCGGCGCGTCGATCTAAACTGTCCTACAGCACCTCAGACCCTACATCCGAGTTTCAGATGAAGGCTGAACCCTTCTCGAGCCCGAAAGACTTGCCGCCCGCCATCCCGCCGAGGATGCCTGTGGTTCCAGACATCCGCGGCCTCTCGCCGTTGCACCGAGGCGGGATTCCCCTCCCACAGCCCACCCTGGAGGAGTGGCGGGCCCTGCGACCTTCATCGCCCTGCGGCTCCGCTGCCAGCGGCCTGAGCCCCCAACGAGCCATCACACCGCCCCTGCAGCCTCACAGACTCCCGCCACCGCCACCAATGGCAGACCCCCGGAGGCTCAGCAGCGCCTCGATGCAGTCCCTCGCGCCGAAGAGAGGTTTGTTCCGAACAAACAGTTTTATCCTCGCCTGAGATGAGAATGTGAATGATTCACAAATTCAATTTTCTGTGTAATTTGAAAACGAGGACGTGATTTACTTTTCTTTTAAGAAGCAGAAGAGAATGGAGGAAATGAAGGAGATAAAGACGACCTAATGGAAGAGCTGTGAGTTTTAAGACCTTTCATTTTTAACAAGATGAAGATAAAGATCGAACTGAAAATAGACTGAAATAGATAAAGATCGAACGTATTCCGGTTTTCATGGTTTTCGTCTTTTTATGGAATCTGTCGAAAATAAGAAAAATATATAATTTCACGAGTCATGTTTTGTGTGTATGGAGGAATAGATAACTGTCTGATTCACTCTCTGATCCCTTTGTCCTCTGTCCTCTGTCCTTACTTCCTGTTTCAGGAACAGCTCCTTCAGGAGGGAGTCTTTGTTCAGCTGGGAGTCCCGTCTGCAGGATGGTAAGACTGACACACAGCTCACAGTAAACAAGGAATGACTCAAACATGCACCGTACTGAGTCAGGACTTGGATGTTGGACATGTAATTGTCCGGTCAGTGTAAATTGCAGCCCCTGATTTAGAAAGATCCCAGTTCCACCACAACAAACAGAACATAAAAAGTCAGCGTAGGCATCATGTGTAATGTCAGGGAATTATAATGTAGCTTTAATGTTTGTGTGTAACTCTCTGGTTTCTTTGCACGTTTAGGGGTTAATGTTTACTCTACACTTCACAGTTGTGACATTTGTCCCAATTCTATACTGCAACCAAACATACTATGGACTACGTACAGCTGGTAGAGTTTGAACCATTGGTAGTAAACCAGTAACTCAGTGAGCAATTCAATATTTAACCCGCTGCTCCAGTTCAGAGCAAAGGGAATCATGTCTGTGATTGGCTAAAACATGTCAGTAAAACATGTCTGTATCCTGCATTGAGGACAACACGTGTCCCGGCTACATGCTGAACCTCTTTATGTTCCTTGTTTCTCTCAGAGCCTCTTTATCAAACATACCGCGCCAGTGTCATCAACAAGGAGATCCGACGGCAGACCGTCTGCCGTAACATCAGTAAGACCAGCGTGGACTTTGCCATGGATGTGTCGGCCCGTCGCTCCGGGACCGGTCCCGTGACAGGAAGCGGACCCCCCAGGGGCAGCCCTGTGGCCACGCCCCATCACAGCACTCTGTGGCAGGACCTCCCGGCTGTGAGGGACAGCGGCGTGTTGGAGCAACTCACCCCCGAGCAGTGCAAGTACCAGGAGGTGAGGTGGGGGAGGGGCAGAGGCTAATGTACAGAGGAGCGATCCCATCAAGAAAAAAATCAATGAGGCAGCGAGGAGAGAAACTCGAGATGCAGCATAGTTATAATGAAAGTTGTCAATCACATCTTAAAGTAATAATGTGGAGCTTTTATCTGAGTTAAGCTCCATTCTCCCTCACTGTATCACTCGCATTATATTGATTTATCCCATAAGAAGTTCATGAAAGCTTTTACAGTCACATTTCTGACTTTGCAACATCAGATCCGATTTCCCCCCCCCCCCAAAAAAAAGCTAACCACCGACTTTTCCACCCTCTATTTTCCTGGCAGAGCATGTTCGAGGTCCTGACGTCGGAGACCTCGTACCTCCGATCCCTGCGAGTCCTGACCGAAGACTTCCATGACAGCCGCGAGCTGGAGGACACGATGATCATCCGGGACAAAAAGACTCTGTTCTCCAACATCCTGAAGGTCAGAGAGGTCAGCGAGAGGTGAGAGACGACAGAAGGAAGGAAAAGGGGAAATAAGGGGATGATTAATGACTTTGAGCCACTGGGAGGTCATTCGGCGTTTGTGATGAGTCATTTGCTGACTCTAGGCCATGTGGCGGTCAGGAAAAAGTTAAAAGATAAAAGCTGCTACTACGAGACAATTCCACGAGGTAAACAGATTTTTCTGTTGGTTTTGAAGCTTTGCTGTCTGACTCCACAGGTTCCGGAAAGACTTGGAGGAGCGCATATTCGAGGACCAGGTCTTCCCCGACATCTGTGACATCATCCACTACCACGCCCAACACAAGTTCCCCGCCTACATCGACTACGTTCGCAACCAGATCTACCAAGAAAAGACCTTCACTGCTCTCATGTAAGAAGCAGCACCGTGTAACTGTTGCCACAAGCTTCGAATCTCTAAAATGTCACTTTTCTCACTTTATTTGAGATTCATAAGATGATTGTTTTTAGCTCAATAGTCCAGGAATTCAGCATTTTTCCCTCACATCATATTGCAGATGGCAGGAGAGCTCGTCGCTATTTATCTATGTATGTATTTATGGTTTATTTGTTAGGAACAAACACACTGTACATAGACAAACTGAAAACAGCTGGAGTATAATAGGGTTTATCTGAAAATATAGGTTAAAAAAGAGGGATAAAAGTCAGAGAAAGATAAAACAGAGGAATGAAAAGGTGACATAGAATAAAGCACACATATAAACAAGCTAGGGAGACTAAGTTTTATCCTGTTGCATATGAATAGGAACAGTTCCGCTGCATTGCATACGGCATTAATCTGTGCATTTATGTTTGTCCACAGGAAGAACAACGTACCGTTTGCCGGCGTCATCACTCGTCTCCAGGAGTCACCGCAGTGCCAGCGGCTGCCCTTCATGTCCTTTCTGCTGCTGCCCTTCCAGCGGATAACGCGAATCAAAATGCTCACGGAGGTGGGTTTAAGATGATAAGGTGATCATGTATAATTATTAAAAGCAGGGTCATATTTATACACACACCACTTGTTGCTAGACAACAGCTTCATGGCTGCACACTGAGGACAAACTAAACATAATTCACCTGAGATCAGAATACTGCACATGTATTCATTTGATTATTTCTTATTCGGAGTATGACCTAATTACTGTTTACATGACACCTTATTCAGGGAATATCAGAATATTGGTATATATATCTCAAGTGCTTGTTTGATTTTAGCATTAAAATGACTAGGTGATGTTATATAGACTGAAATGTCTGAATACATTCATGGTTTGTAGTCGGTACCTTTTCACCACAGAGGAAGAAACTGGTTTGATGGTGGAAAACGAAGGTCGGTGTCATGGAAATGTGAGTGGAGCGTGACTACTATGCAGTTGGCCTTTGCAACCTTTAAATACTTCTCCTAACAGAGGTCTGCAGAATATTTAGTATACTTGACCCAGAGCTTTTGTAAGGCAGTAGTCCGAGTCCATCAGAGTGTGACGCTGTGAGGAATTTCCTCATTCCAACACAATCTATCCCGCCGCCGCCTCTTGACCGACAAGCAGACAACTCTGACAAGCCTCGACCTCATGACCCCCTTTTTATTTATTTATTTTTCAAACGTAGATGGAAAAAATGCGTGCCATTGATGCTGTTTGCCCGTCGCAGAAATGGAAAGTAGTTGTTTGTCGTTGCAGAACATCCTGAAGAGGACAAAGGAGGGGACCAAAGAGGAGGAGACTGCCTCCAAGGCTTTGGATTCCATGTCGAAGGTAAACGTCCCTCACTCCTCACCCTCCTCCTCTGACCACAGGTCCATGTGTTTAAATGCTGCACACGCCTCAGGAAATTTGACGTCAGCCTTTGTCTGCGTGAAGGATTTCCTATTGACCGAGCGCTGCGGTGACAGTGACTCATTCGTGTCAGTGGGGACAATGGCAGTTAGAGCCTTTTCCTCAAAAGAGTGAATGAACCTGATACTCCCTGCGAGACCCAGCCAGTATTATATAATGACAGCTGGAGGGAATATGAGGTGTGGAAAGATACTGACATTCTTGACGCTGACGCATGACGCTGTTATTTGATAATTTTTTCCTCGCTCAAAGATCATCACAGAGTGCAACACTCAGGTGGGAAAGATGAGACAGATGGAGGAGCTGATCCACGTCTCTCAGACACTGGAGTTTGACAAGCTCAAGGTAAACTCGGGCGACGGTAAATACGTAGATTTCAGCCGGACTTGAAGTAAAGAAGTTAACGTTTCTGTCCGTGGCCTCTGCCGTCGTCAGGCCATCCCGATCATCTCTCAAACTCGATTCCTGGAGAAGAAGGGAGAGCTGCAGGAGATGTCCAAAGGTGGAACTCTGTTCAACATGAGGGCCAAGTTCATTCCCGTCTACCTCTTCCTCTTCAACGACCTGCTCGTCATTGCTGCCAAGAAAGGGTGAGGCGGGATCGTCTGGTGTTTGAACACTGATAAGAAAAATAAACATTGCCACAGTAATAAACCGCAAGAGAGCAGGGCTGAGTGATACCAACATGTTCTCAATACTTCTATCAATAATTATTATTATTATAATAAACTTTATTTGTATAGCACCTTTCAAAACACAGTTACAAGGTGCTGTACAAGTTAAAAAATAAAGAATTGAAGGCAAACAATAGAAGCAATAGGCGGAGAGAGTAAAAACAAGATCATATAAAACATTATAGAATAATTCAAATAGATATATGATTTGAAAAATTATTTAGTCGCAACCTGATATGTTTTCAGGTTTTTAATTCGCTTTATAGACACAATTTCGCAAAGTATGAGTCTCTATGTGAATCAAACTTTATAAAATCCATTACCAACCATCTCTTTATCGCATTAGATTGTCACAAACAGTAATTTACTAACTTCATTCAGGCATCTCTCTCTGCTCGAGTGCCCTAAACAATCGTGTTTGCATGTAAGTAATGAGACAGAGTTGACTATGAAAGTGAAAGTAAACCTCGTTCCAGCATCTTCTGGAAAACCGCACATATTATTATAATAGGCCACAATAAATCATAGCTTATAATTAACCGTGTGACTCATCTCACTCTTCGGTTGTTATGTCATATTGGCCCAGTAGAAATGAGATTCCCCGCTGTCTCTTTTTAATGAGCTGTCATGACGCCACTTCAACGATGATGAATGTGACCATCACAACAGGGGGTCGAATTACCCCACACTTCCTCACAGGGAGCAGGAAGTGGTGGGTGAGGGGGAACTGAGAATGAGAGAGGAGCAGAATTTGAATGTGGTACCGATGCCACATGGAAGAAACACCAAAACAAATGCAACGTGCCTGTTATATGAAATACAGCAGTATCTCCTAAAGCTTCTACGCAGATGATATTCAGCTGTAACTTCTGATAACGCTCTCCTTGTAGTAGTTGGGGGCGTGTCACACAATGCCATGATTGAGGACCCATCAGGGAAAGTGATGAAGAATCCCTTCAGCAGCTTCAGGAGCACTAACCTTTGATTTATCTTTCTTTTTCTTTGGCAGTGCGGAGCGTTTTGTGGTTCTCGACCACGCCCACCGCTCTCTGGTGCAGTTGCAGCCTATGGATGAAGGCGGGAGCGGCGGCAGCGGCCCCTACGAACACTGCTTCAATCTCACCTGCTGGAAAACCACCAGGGACGAATGATGGAGCGACTCTTCAAAGCGCCCTCCCAGTGAGTTGTTAACAGAACACGAGCCTCATTTTGCAACATGGAATTGTTGTCATAACATGTTTTGAGACGCGTGACACATTCGACCCGTTTTTCGTCAACAGGTCAGACATGCACAGGTGGATGGCGGCTTTCCCAAACCCCACCAAAACGGCCACCGATGAAGACGAAGTGATTTATGAAGACTGGGGTGAGGAAGCACAAACGCAAGCACAAAAAAGTGAAGCATCTATCTACGCTATAGTTTTTTGAGATTCCGTGCGTGTGTGTGTGTGTGTGTCAGACTGTCCACAGGTGCAGTGCGTGGAGCAGTACATCGCCCAGCAGGCGGACGAGCTCACCCTGGAGCCCACTGAGATCGTCAACATCATCCGCAAAACCAACGAAGGTAAGAAAGAGTGGGAACTCCCGAGACAGAGGAAGAGTTGTTTATTTATTTATCTGTAGCAGAGGAAAGCTGGTCTTATAAATCTCAGCAAGATCATCAAATCACCACACTATTTTTCTATTTGCCTGAATTTGATGTTATCAGTGTAAAATGCAGTAGAGACAGGGTTCCTGTTAAAATAGTCAAATTGACTGATGTGATTTTGTATCATTAACATGCCCCTCTCTTTACTCTGCTCGTTCAAACACCCTGATCCTCAAAACTGCGTCAATCCTCCACCCTCCACCTTAGCAGTTTACTGATTTGTTTTGACTTTCTTGCATGAACGATACAGACGCCTCCAATCTTCCCCTATTTGTTGTTCTCCTCCCTCCCTCTCCTCTCCTCTCCTCTCCTCTCCTCTCTTTTCTCTCAGGCTGGTACGAAGGCAGCCGCCTGTCAGACGGGCAGAAGGGCTGGTTCCCCGTGGGAAACGTCATAGAGATCACCAACGAGCACGTGCGGAGGCGAAACCTCCGAGAACGCTACCGGGTCATTCAGGCTGCGTGCACGGTCTCCAACACCAAGGCCCGCACCGTCACTTAAAATGGACGTTAACGCTGTACAAAGATTATTCAGGGGCTTTTATTGGTTTTAAGTGTCAGTTTCTATCACCCGGGAAATGAAAGAGGAAAGGGCGACGTCACAGAAGACCTGCAATCATCAATTTATTTATACTACCAGTGCGCCTGTGTGCGTGCGCCTGTGCTTTTAAGCACCTGGGAACTTGACGTAAATCATTTATCACTGATGCTCCAAGCAGCTATGTGGTATGTGCATGGTTGCATTCAATAACTGAGACCAGCCTCTTCTTGCGAGCATGCACGGTAGCCCTGCACCAACCTCGTGCATGGCTGCAACAAACCGACGTGCTAATCATTCCGGCAATAGCTCGCACAAAAGTCAAACCTGCTGCAGAGAAAAGAGACGGGCGTTCCTGTAAAAAAAATAACTCGCATGCATACCCGAGTTAAATCTTCCTCATTCCTGTCACTCATGACAACACGTCAGCTGTCAGCGAGAATCTAAGATGTGACACATTCTGTGATTGGATATGAAAGATTGGAGATTGACTGCTGGAGAATCTAGTCAATAAATCCAAAACTACCAAGCCCAGACTTCTTTCGAGCACAAGAGCTTTGGACATGCATGTGAATGGTAGCTGAGCTGCAGATGTTTGTCATGTTTCAGGAGCCGTCGCTGTTGACGAGCACGTTAGCTTGTGCCACTGTCCGTTGTGGAGTAATGCTCCAGCTCCACCTGCAGTGAGGAGTTTGTATTATTTATGTATTAACTGTAAATGTACAATATGTTGTAAATAATAAGTGGGGGATTGTTTTCCTTCGAAAAACACTTTCAGTGCTTTTAATAAAAACCTTTTAGCTACAGTCGGTGTTTGTTTCTCAATAACAAGCTCGAGTGTGGATCTTTTTTTATTTTTATTGAACACTGATGGATTATAAAGTGAAACATAGAAAATACATTTGCATCATAAACCAATAAAGGATTTTTAGGTCAATTGAATGCAAAATACAAACGGCAAGGAGCAACAAAAATAAAAAAGCTCAACTTGCTTACTAAATAAAAGATATGCAGTAAATTATTTATTTTTAAAAGACACCCAGGGACAATGAGGTTTGAAACCAGTGACCTTTTGATCAGAATGAGTGGCTCTCAATGCAGTGAAACTCTCGAATCCTCGTTAGGTTTCGGTGCTTAACGTCAAATCCATATCCTGGTGTGGCGGAGGATCAGGAGGTGTCACTGAGCCCTGATTCTGTCATGCTTCGCGCAGCTATAGAAATTCAGAAGGGTGTCAGCCGCTTCAAGCTCTGCTGCCGACCAACATCTTCCCTCCTGCAGCTTATTCCCCAAATCATCCTGACTTGGATGTTTCCCGTCCCCACAGGAGGGCTGGTGCACTTCCTGAGTGGGGGTCTCAGCATCTGACCCAAACTCCGGGTAGCGCAGTTTCAGGAGGTTAGTGACGGCCTGGTCCTCCTCCGGGGTGAGCTGGAGAATGGCCCGGCTTGTTTTCACTGGTAAATGGGTGGGGTTCATGTTCCAAACCGGGCTGCCCAGTTCTCTAGTGGGGTGAGGCCCGGTTCTGAATGGGTCTGGGCTGTACGATGGGGTCACGAAGGAGGACATCAAAGGCGGTCGCGTGTTGAGCTGGAAACAATCGTAAAACTGAAAGGGGGGGGGGAAGGAAAGTTTTTGGAAGAGTTTAAATGCTGAAAAACATAGAAAGGTACTGAAAATGTAAGTAAACAGGAAATATATTGTTACTCAACCCTCAAAATCTGTCTCAAAACTTGAAAGAAATAACAATGTGACGTGACAACAGATATTAGCCTTACCCTGATTTAATTGATCAATTTCCAAATTGGGATTTCTTTTTTCTGAATATTACCTAATTCAAGATTCAAGAAGATTGCATGCATCCAGCAGTTGTCTGACTGATTGTGCCGTGGACAGTTCTGACAGTTACAAGCAGCAAGCTTTTGACTTTGACGTCGGGCAGTGATCAAAGGCAAGATCACAATTCTGACCATGGTCCTAAGACTTGTCTGAGCTCATGTAGCCAGGAGCAGTGCATCAAAGAACAAAACATGTATTAAAGTATTAAACTAAGAAAATCAAGGTACTTTGAGTCTCCTTGCATCTGAGATGACACTCTGAATTTAAAGTTGACCTGATAAAAGCTCTAGGAGGAGTTCATTCAAAAACACAGCGCTTTGCAGACTTACCCCCAAATCAGTCACCATGTTGGGGATCCTCCGCCCACAGCTCACGGTGGGGTCGGTGTAGTAGAACTCCTCGGGGGTGATGGCGTGGACTGGGGAGGAGACGCCGGAGTGAGACAGATGTCGCACAGATGTGGACTCACCTGTGCGGTTGTCCCAGCCTCCGTGAAGTCGAGCAAACCCAGCGGCCAGGTACAGAGGCAGGAGGGAGGGGTGCTGCAGGGTCCGGGAGGAGACGGGGGGGACCACCGGCAGCCTGGACCTCTGACACGGGGGGGGACATGTAGTTGATAATCCAGCAGCACGTTTTCAAGGTTGCATTTAAGGTGAAAAACGAAAGTGGGGGAGGACTCACGGGCGGTTGTTCTTCTCTGAGGTTCATGGTGGACTCTCGTGTTTAGGTCTGAGGCTCGACAACAGTCGCGCGTGGCTAGAAGAAGAAGAAATAAACAAAAAGTAACAAATGCTGGTTGCTAACAGGTGGGAACAGTGACAACTACCGCCCCCTGATGGTGGATGTGTGTTTGACTGAACCGCTCCAATGAAGCCAAACTTACACACAGAATTTCAAAAACACTTAAATCAGATTTTATTAAAACGGTAATTTCAACCTGGTGTACATGTCCTCATGTTCTTGTCATTAAGCAAAGCACCGGGTGTCACCACATGCCAAAGATATTTGACCAAAGACCAAATTTGTTTAGTTTAAATTAGTATGGACAACCTTAATGATCCCTTCAAACATTTTGAAGATTAAAATATTTGTGCCAGATATTTTGTAAAGTAAATTTTCTTGGTTATTTTTTCTTAAAATGACTATACAATTAAAATTCTGTATTAAATTTATCAGCACATGTGGTTTTTAAATTGCTTTATTTTATAAGGAAGCCTTTCTGTGTTTGATTTTAATATTTACTGTCTTGTTTTGCTACCTTGGGTTCCATAAAGCACTTTAACCATGTTTAGGTGAGTGCTATAGAAATGTCTTAAATTCGTACATAACTGAAACTATTCTCAATGAGATGTCCCAGGTAGGACCCCTAAACTGTCCTCCATCAGCACATTTAAAAAAAAAAAAAAAAAATTTAAAAAAGTCTGTCAAAGTTGTTCTGCACACCGAAGTTCCTTAAATCAGTTTAGAATAATGATCGAGCCCTTACACAGCAACATGTTCTAATCTATAAAACATGCAAAAAGCCATAATAGCAAGGAAGCATTAAGTGCATAGTGTACTTTGAAATTGTTGGATCACAACAGCAAAATGCATCTAGGGCCTTTCACATCAGTATTAACTTATCCAAAATTTTTTCAAGAGTTCCATTTGTATCCAAACCACATCTTAACTATTTGACGTGAGTTGCATCGATGTACAAAATCTCAACTTTGATCTTTAAATAAAGATGTAACCCCACAGACCTTTAACAGCTTCCTGTGTCTTTGTCGATACAGAATGTGTTAATAAAAAAAGGCACAAAAACAGAATTTAAGAAAACAGCTTTATTCAATTCCATCATTTAAGAAATTTTACATCCTTTAAATCAGCGCAGGGTTCAGTTTGGTTTGTGAAGCTCCTTGAAGTCCTGTGAAGAAATCTATTACAAACAGGCCATAAGCATTTAAAATTTGATTGTACAATGGTTGTTTTTTTTGCCTTTTATCACTGAATGAGGTTTGTAAAATGGATAAACTCTGCTGTAGCGAGCAGGCTTGAAAACAGCAAGTGCTCTGGTTGTCCTTTTGGCAGCCGGTGTGACGGTGGTGGTCTGTTGAGATTCTGCACAGGAGCACAAACGAGAACAAAGCTCAAGAACTACGACAAATGTGACGACTGACGGCCAATGAGGTCCAGCAGGTGACCCTCTACTGTACCTGCGGTGGACTGGGAAGTGCGGATGATTTGGCCGACGCCGGCCGTGTCAGACTCAAACTTGTACACAGAGAAGAGGCGGTGGAGCCCAGCCAGAGGGTACATGCACTGCACTATCAACCTGGAAGACAAGGACTGAATTACTGCCATGGATCCATCAGAGGAATTTAAAAAGTGAAAGTGTGACACACACACACCTCTCGGTAGTCGGCTCGGCCTTGCTCTCACTGAACTGCCTTTTGCTGTAGATAATCTCATTCTGATAGGTCACCCTTCCCTTCAGAAGCTAGAAAGGTGTAAATAAAAAAAAAAAAAAGAGAATATTTAGGCATCTTAACTTTATAAACTATGGGCAGGGTTAATTTTGTTAAGCTTTTGTTTAATGGCATGAGCTAAACCTTGACTGTGGATCCACAGCTGTTGAGAGGGAAAGAGAACAGAGCCCTGGTGTCGTCTGACTCTTTGGGTCCACAGTACATGTTCAGGAGGTTGGATCTACCAGGGATTTCTCCACTTGAGATGGCCAGAGACAGGTCAGCCACCACAGTCATCTTGCCATCAGTGGAACACACTGCAGAGAGACAAACATAAAAAAAGTCATCTGTGTGTTAAGTCCACAAATTACCCAGTGAAGCACAGGACATGCTTACCTATAAATTCAGTAGCAGTGAATTGGCAAGTCTTGACAGCTGAACTCACGACCTCTGATGTTTTACAATCCTTCACCAAGATCTCAAAAGTACCAATGAAGCCCTTCAAACCAAAGTCCTGCAATACAATACAATATTTGTTGTTAGTACAAAGATTTGTTCCATTAACAGATTCATAAGTGCAATTGTCCTCATCCTACCTTGTACTCGTATCCATGAGTGAAGAGCGGCACCTCGAGCAGCAGACTCTGGCTATCGTTGGTCATGATGTAGCCGTGCTGGGTTGCCAGTTCTGGCGTCAGCAGGTCAGAACCGATACTGATGTTCCACAGGTAGTCGAAAGGCCGGTGGTCCAGTTTGAAGCTGATGCCAGACTCGGAACAGACGGCGTCAATCTCTGGAGGAGCTGAATGATACAGTACAAATTAAGAACTCAATTCTCTAATTGGTTTGACAGTAAAAATACGAGGTTTGCGACCTACTGAGATCCGATAGTGCCATGACTGAGGTCAGGTGGAAATACGGTCATTCTCAGGCAGAACGGTCAGTGTGTAGTTGACTTCCAGTATGTGCTTCATAGCTTCATCTTCTTTAGAGAACTAGGAGAGAAAATAGAACTAGAAAATGCATTTCCGGCTGAAGATGCAAAGTCCAAAAATTGCAGAAAATGCTGAATATTCCCCCAAAACAAAAAAGTTGTTTTCAGCATTCACACCAATGACCAATTAGTATTTCAAAGATCATATTCCAATCATAAAAGACCTTTTACCTGATGCAGGACAACAGGGTCATCGAAAGGCACCTTCAGAGTGTAGCCATGGGTGTTGTTGGGATAAAAGACTTCGACAACAGTGTGGCCGCTTGTATTTTTAAAGGGAGCGATACACTTGTGGCCATTCAGCGCAAATGCAGACAGCTCAATGTCTTCAGGGACATCTCCGAGGTAGACGGTGAACGTGTGCTCTTCAACAACAGTTTGGTTTACAGTGAAGACTTGGAGCGGCAGCATGGGAGTGGCCAGCGTCCTGTGATACCTCAGTCTGGTCTCGTCGAGATCCTCATTTACAAACATTTGCTCCAAGTAGAGGTTGAAGACGTAAAACTCGTGGAGGACACCAGACACAAAGCTCTGCAAGAGAAGTTAACTTTCAAAATCTATTGCTTTCCTTAAATGCTACTAGAGGCAAAGAAAGCAGCACACTTTTATTTAGTGATACATGACTGCTGTAAATATTTACTGCATTACAATTATTCACGTCAGCCACCAGGTGGTGCCTTCTCACCTTCCTGTATCCTTCTTCAGCATTATAGGGGATGCTGATCTCCACTCTGCCGTCGTGCTTCTCCACAATGAAGCCCCTCTCCTCTGCAGCGGGCTGCTGCACAAGTTCACCCCTGATACCGATGTTGACCTGTGTGTTGTTCAGACCAGACACCAGCGGGTTCAACACCTCAGGAGTATCCCACACCATGTATCCACTGTCATATGATCCTTCATCTGTGGAGATTAATGCAATGCACATTTACTGCTTCATCAAGGGGAAAAAGAGCCACTGCATAAAAGATTGGAATACTGACGCATGGAGCAAGAAGCCACAAGGTCGACAATCATGAAAACCCAGCTTTGTCTGGAGAACAGAGTTGCATGGACAACCTCTACTGGAACACCGTTCACCTAGAGAGAAAGAGTCAGAACCCGTTTTGGAATAAATGCCCAACAAGAAAGACGTTGCATCACTGCAGTTTACCTCCAGACTGGATGAGAGGGGTTGTCCATACGGCGTACGAAAGACAATACGTCTATCCGTCAGGTCAAACAAGTAGCCCTGCTGACGAGCTACAGAGAGGTTCATGGGTTTCAACTGCTCGTCCGCTCTGTGAAACATCACCTGCCAGTCTGAAGCAGCTGCAGCTTTGTTCTGGAATATAATAAAAATATACAAATGGCTGCTAGAGATAACAAAATCAGTTGCATTCAAACAGGTTTCAACATACAGGCTTTTCAGCATTCCAATCGTCACTCATCTCTCCAGAAGAACAGGCCACCTCACTCCTCACAGACACCTAAAGAGAAATAAAAATGTCAACATCTGAATAGCAATAAAAAGTATTCAAAATATAAACGAGCTTACTTCCATGTAGTTGGTCTCACAGGTAACTTCTCTGGGAGACCAGGGCAGAGTGGGAGAACAGGTTTTGTTCACGGCATAGGTGACGTCCTTTCCTTCATGGTTTGAAATCAGGTTGAAGTTGAATGTGAACACTTCATCATCCTAAATGGGATTGTAGAAATATAAAATAGTGAGGATGGCTTTCAGTTTATTCCCATTTAACCACAGAACACCTGTATTTTGTGCGTGCGTTTGAATGTACTTTGTTGTCGGTGTGACAGCTGAAGTAGGAGGCTCGGAGCTCCACTTGGCCGGATCGAGGGAGAACACTGACAGTGTAGCCACACTCGGCTGAATACTCCTGAGTGATGGGGTACACGCCTGTTTCATCTGAAAGAAATGGAAAATAGTATAAAACCAGCACAAGAATTATTAAAAATCAGTTTCTGCATCGTCAAATCTAGTGTTTGTTTTTAAAATAGTTTAAGAGTAATGTTTGTTCTCTATAGAATCATTTAATAGGTGTCAGGATTATGTAAAGCATGGTTTAATGAAAAAGAAAAAGATTTAGTTCCCTGTAATGGCTGCTTGCCCCTACTGCAGGCTACAGGGCATAATTTACAGCAAAAGGGGGGGGGGGGGGTGCAACTCCACCAATAATCAAAACCAGCCTGTACAACCCCCCAAAAGAATCACACCATCACATTGAATTAATAAAAGCTACAGTTTTAAAAGATAATGGAGTAAGTTCTAGATTCAATGTAATTTGCAGCACAAATAATCTACAACAAAATGTACTTTGCCCATCAGCTATTGGTTTTATCTGACAATAGGAATCTTCCAGAACAGTATTTGAGGTTGGATCAACCCAAAGATACGCCCTAATGAACCAGTGCTGGACTCACCTACAGCCTCAAAGTGAAGTTCCTCCCCAGTGAAGGAGACATCAACAGCCATCACGAAGTAGCAATCACGACACGCCGTACTATAAGCTCCTGTACGAACAAACAAGTTAACTTCTCCACAAATCACCTGATTCTAACAAGCCTACAAGCATTCGCTTAATTACCGTTAGGGATGTAGTCAGATTTTGCAGGCAACCATACAAACAGGAGTAAGGCCATGCTGCAAGACAAATACACAATTTACACCAACACTTCTGAATGTCAGTTTTACATATGACCCTGTTCTACTGCCACCAAACCAACTTACCCAAACCAAAACACAAGAGCCATCGTTGCTGATGTGTTGGCAGTGTCTAAAGCTAGCCTGGCTGCTAGCAAACTACACCTACTACCACACGCTGAAGTCAAACACTTGATACAACCTGATCACCCTGGCACAATGTTGTTCTGTCCCCCTCACCTGCTTTTATAAGACAATAACTTGACCTCATGACGTGAAGTCAACCCCGACCTGATCAGCTGCAGGTGATTGGCCGTCCCTGTGATTGCCAATGAGCCGCACATGTGTCTGTCACCTGATTGGCTGGTGAAGGAAGTGACCTACAAAAGCAGGTGAAGCAGACAGAACCACATGTTGTCAGCCCGATCCAGTTGTATCAAGCAAGTGTTTGACGTTAGCTTGTGTTGGTCAGTAGGTGTAGTTCGCTAGCAGCCAGGCTAGCTTTAGACACTGCCAACATGTCAGCAACTATGACTTTAGGGTCCAGCCTCGTGTAAGAATCTTTCATCATCATTTACAAGCGTTTTGTTGACCTGTTGCTTGATTTATTTACACATGGGTTTTGTCTTTCAGGTTTGTCCTGCTCTTGTCTGTGTGGTCGACTGCAGAATGTGACCAGATTCCCAGTGGTAAGAGTTAAAGGCTGCAGACGCACTGATCTGCAATCATCGGCATACATTAAGCTTTTGTTTGTTCATACAGAAGTTCATCGTACGGAGTGTCGTGATCGTTACTTCATGATAGCTGTTGATCTCTCGTTCGCTGGAGAGGAATTTCACTTTGAGGCTGTCGGTGAGTCCTGCACACGTGGAGTCCAGCGTGAAAACCCAGTCGTGAGTCCTGAAGGAAGTTCATGATCAAACTGATGTGCTTCTCTTCCAGATGGAACAGGCATGTACCCCATCTGTGAGCAGTATGCAGCGGAGTGTGGCTACACTGTCAGTGTTCTCCCTCTTCGGGGCCACGTCGAGCTCCGAGCCTCGTATTTCAGCTGTCACACCGACAAAGTATACACACACATACACGGGTCTTCTGCGTCAAAATAGGAATGAATATAGAAAGCCCACCGACATTTTCAACTGTCTTTTAGGATGATGACGTTTTCACATTCAACTTCAAGCTGCTTGTAAACCGTGATGGTCTGTTCATCACCTATGCCTTGAATGAGACCTGTTCTCCCTCGCTCCCCTGGTCTCCAAGAGAGGTTACGTGTGAGGCCAACTACATGGAAGTATGTTTGGTTAAACTTTTGAAGTAATGCATTCTGGGATCTGTTTCAAGTGCTTGCTAATTGTGGTCTCTGCTCAGGTATCTGTGAAGAATACAGTCACCTGTCCATCTCAGACAACGGACAACTGGAATGCTGCGCTAAAGCCTGTACGTTTTAATTTACTGTCGATATGAGCAGACTCTAGGCCAAGCACGGCTGTTTTTAAAATGATTGTTCTTCCCAGACACATGCCTCAGCCACCTCAGACTGGCAGGTGATGTTTCAGAGAGCGGAGGAGCAGATGGTTCTTGGAAACCTTTCTGAAGCTCGCACACAGGGCTATGTGTTTGACCTGACAGAGGGACGGCTTGTGTTTCGTACACCGTATGGACAACCAGACTCATTAACA